>CM065430.1:67613750-68227500 GCA_033030585.1 Hippophae rhamnoides | reverse complement strand
TTATTTCTTAGTTTTATATTTGTGTGGTGTAGATTGCATGGTGAGGACTATAAATAGCCTACCTTGCATTTGGTTTAATCATTCCATCAAAAACAAATAAGTCTTTGTATTCTTAGTTTGAGTATGAGTTAAGAGCTTTCTCTTTGAGTGTTTGTATTTCTCTTCAATTTGTAAGTTACATTTGAAAGGTGTTATAGTGAGTATAATACAAGTAGTTTGTTTTCTTGTTTGGATATAATATTAATAAATTTAGAGTTGTGTATTCTAAATTTTACTCAACAAGTTATAACTAAAAATAATCTAAGTAAAACTTATTAAAAATAATTGAAAGTTTAAAGTAGCTAGCCTTAGTTTAAAAACGTGTTTAAAATGTCAAAATGTAATGTTAGAAATGGTTTGAATTGAAAATAAGAACTGAAATCTATTTTTTTATTGTTTTGTTTACTGGTAATATTATGGAATTGGAATAATAATGATTGCTTTCATGCCTTGTTAATGAAATGGTAATTATTTTTAAACATGTTGGCTAAAATAAAAAATATACATCAGTGAATTGAAAGATAAGAAAATAAAAAAATAGTAAACATCAAGGTAAGTTAGTATTGAATGAGACATACACTCAAAATAAAATGACGCATGTTATTTAAAAGGTTGATGACATTTGTACTCTTATTTTTGTTGTCAATGTAATTTCTCTTTTTTTATAAAATAGAATTTTATTAAAGATAAAAATTACTAGATAAGAAATCTCAATTTAAATATTTCAATAAGTAAAATTGTTAAACCAAAATTAAAAGCTTCTTAAACAAATAAAGAAAATCTTAAGATTTTATTGTCTGCTCTATTCCAAGGTTCTTCAATCGATTGTTTGGTTGCTCCAATTGTTAAATTAATCATTCTTTAAAAAAATGAAATATTAATACCATATTATAATCTTCATTATCTTCAATACTACGAATCTAGATAAAGATTTGACAATAAAACACAAATTTTACGCACATAAAAGTGATATAGATCATCATAGATGAATTCGTAGATGAGAAAAAATCACCATAAAACTAAATCTAAGTAAAAAAAATAAACAATTATATTTTTTTATTCAAAATAACTAATAAAAATAAGCAAAATATAAAAAAAAACTACTAAAGAAGGCTTACGTAGAAGATGATCTTTTTCGATAGAGTAATTTAACTTCTTGAATGTTTGAGAGAAAAAGAGAAGAACAAAAATAACTAAGATTTTTCAGATAAATTTAATTGTCAATTTAATCTAAAAATTATAAATTGTAGATTAAATTCATCTATCTTATTTATATTACGTTGTTACTATAAATCAAAATATTTAAACATGTAAAATATTCTAGAATTTATTTATTATTGTTATTATTTTTATTGAAGTTATTATTATTATTATCATATGTATAATTTAACTATTTTTGAGTTATATTTTCTACAGCATATTAACATATAAATTTGTGCATAAAATTGTATGAGATAAAATAATAATGGATGTATAAATCATCACATGTAGAATATAAAAATGTTTGCTAATGATCATGTGTCTTAATGGGAAAATTTTCAATAATACGATGAGGTTTTGGTTATTCCACTAATGTCCTCAATTTTTTAAAAATAAGATCTAATATCTTCAATATTAAATTGTTGATGCAAGTTTATAAAAACAGTGTAGGAACAATATTACCGATAACTTCAAAGTAACTGCTTGGGTTGAGTCGCGGACTAGGTCGCTCTCTTTAAGACGTTTCGCGGCTCTGCCCAATTTGTGCAAGCAAACACAGCCTCGTCGTCTCTAGGATAAAACAAATTTAATCGTAATCTGCCTCGTAACTTCACCGCAGACCGATGAAGACTGGAATGCTACACCAGGAAATTTGTTGCTCGGAAAACTAAAAGAATACTTAAAATTGTAGAAATTGTAGAGAGAATTGTTTTCGTAGGGAGATGAGATTGCTGATTGATATGTTAAAATGAGAGCTGAAACCTTCTTTTTATAGGCTTTAGAAAATGTGTAGCAATTATGAATAAAACGGTAATGTCTAGGAATTAAGAATGTAACGGCCATTCTGAGTAATGAAAAGTAACGGTTTTACCAAAAAATAAAATACCACCTCACACACGCACTGCCTCGGCCGTACGGCTTGACGACGGACGGACGGCATGGCGCACACAGCGCGTGTGGTATCACATTTGCCTGTGGTCCTCTCCCCTTCCATTAAAAGCCGCGTGCCCAATCCCAATAACAAACTCTTCACTATTTATACCTCTTTAAAATATTATAAAAAAGCAATGTGGGACAAGGCACAATTCCCAACATCTATTTTTTAATAAATTTCATTTTTTTTTCAACATAAATGAATTTTCACGAATATTTCTTCTTAATAATGGATTTTAAAGCAAGAGTTAGTAACACAATTTTTAGACAAATATCCCTAATGTTCGAAAAAATAATTTGAAAAAATAATTCTAATGACACTAAAGTTAGATATATTATCAAAGATAATTCTAGTTAATAACAATATTAAATTTTTCATCTACATATCGTTTAATTTTTTTAAAATCACTAAAATATCCTTTAAAATTACAAACTAAAATATATTTATTCATTGTGTTTATTATAGTTAAAGATAAGAATTTATAATAATGGTAATTACATAGAAATATAATTTTATTAAAATTAAAAATAGTAATAAATATAATAGTATATTGTTGATTTACTTTTTTAAATCAGTAAATTATATCATATATTATCCATGTTAATTTTTTTAAAAAATATTTATTATTTTGATAAATATTTATATAAATTTCCTATTGATGAAATTTATTGATTAAAAATTAATTAATCAATTAAATAGATTGAAAAAAATTAAATTTTTTGAAAATGAAACAAAAAATTGTAAATTTACTTTTCAATTTCTTAATATAATTAAAAATTACTCATCATTCGTAAAATTAAAAAATTATTTCTCATTCAATAAATAAATTACATGTATAATTAGATAATTTATTATAAAATGAGATATAATTTGTTTTCAATTAAATTAATTTATTTTTATTATTAATTCTGATTTTAAAATTATATTTTTTATCATTATATTTGAAGCTATATGTGATTAATTTTAATTAAAATTGGTCTTTAATCCTTTTAAAATATACAAAATAATGAAAATTAAATAAAATAACGTACTTAAAAATTATCACAACAAAAATAATACCCTTATTAAATGGGATCCAATAATAGAGTTTAACATTGAAATTATTTAAATTATCATAATTTTATTTTAACGAAATTTAATTAAATAAAAATCAATGTGAAAATGATGGCTTAAAATTTTGTAACGGTAAAAATATATAAACTAGATGCAGATGGTGCTACTTTTTTGGATACAAGTATTATAGAGTATTATTTTTGTTGTTCTTTCAAAAATTAAAAGTTAACCACTTTACTACGTGTTATCACTTGAAATAAGTAATAAAAAATTGATTTATTGTATGCATTCCAATAAATATCAAAACAATAAATAATTTTTTTAAATTAATAAATATAATAAATGATATAATTTACTAATTTAAGAAATAAATAATATTATATTATATTATTTTTATAGCAATTTTTAATTTAAATAATTTTTTAAATTTTATTTATTTCTTCACTTATTATAGATTTTAACTATAATAAACACAATAAATAAATATATTTTATTTTATAATTTTTAAAGAAAATTTTAGTAATTTAAAAAAAAGTTGAAAATGTATGTGAATGGAAAAGATAACATCATTATTAACTAGAATTATCTTTGATAATATGTCTAATCTCATTATCATTAAAAATATATTTCAAACGTTAGGAACATTCGTGAAGAAAATATGAATCTCAAGGAAATTTTTGATATATATTTTTTTAAAATTGTGTCACTAGTTCTTATTATATCGTTTTTCACTCTTACGACGTATTTGTGAAGAATCAATAAACATTAAAAATATTAAAGCTTGTTTTAAAAAATTCGAAGATATTAGTATGTATATCATTATATATATATATATATAGCGACTCTTCTCAATATAAATAATTTCCTCAAAATATTCAAAATATTTTGATTTTTAAATAAACACAATCTACTCGTATATATTTCTAATTATAATTTAATATTTTAATTGATTTTAAAAATTACTCATTAATTTATGTTTTTATATTTATTAATATTTATGCATTTTTATAATTTTATCCAAATAATACTATGATTTATTAATGCTATTTGTTAATGATTTAGATTCGTACGAAGAGCCATAAATGTAAAGTTCTAAGGAAAATAATAAAATAAAGAAAACAAATGAGTATATACATGTTAAATAAACCATTATATTGTGTGCTTCCTTATAATAATAAATGTACATAGAAAAACTTTTGAAAGTTCACATTTGATAACAATAGATCAAAAAGAGTTTCACCTCTCTCTTGATAATACAAAATGCATAATGAAATATAAGTCAACCTAAAAATAAAAGAATATGGAAGGCAACATATGATCATACCCAACACAATATTTAATATGGTAAGCCACATGAGATCTAACACCTATATAAAAACATCCACAGGTGGCACAAAAACCATCAACAACAAGTAATTTATTAGTAATAAGCAAATCAATACTTCACAACTAATTAAAATTATAAATATATATATATATATATATATATTAGTTGGAACACTATGCTAAACTACTCCTAATGTTACTTGATATTGTCAACACAACAACACGATCAATTCAATCATGCTTGTCTTCGATTGGAGCTCTACTATCATGTGATGTGGTATAATCTCCAATAGCTTAATATAGTGAAAATAATCTAGATTATGAAAATTCTCTATCTCTCATGCACATAAACTTAGATAAAACAACTATATTTAGTTTTATTAATTTCAATTAATTAAACCACCTAAAATAAATTTTCACAAATCCATGCCACTTTTAAAACATAATAACTAAACCATAAAATATTTAGAAACTAAGTTGTGAAATTATAAGAATTTCTCCCATTTTTAATTGTTAAGAAAACAAATAAAATAAGGGAGTATTTATATAAAAATTCAACCTTGTAAATGCCTCGATGAGGACAATAGCTACCGAAGGAACTCTTTTGATGTCACACGACAAACCCTTGTTGGCCTCGTCAAGTACCTAGACAAAACCTATGACACACTTTAGTGAGGTTAGTGAGCTTTCGAGGAGCATCCCAAATTTTTTTTTTAATTTCAAAAATGTTAAGTATTTTTCCACAAAATACACCTCAAAACATGAAAGAAAACAAAAATTTAAACATGCATACTATATGCAAATCTCTCAAAAGTGATGTATGTAACATGCAAAGTGAAGATTCTCATATGTAGGAACAATTGCACAAAGGTCAATTATTTTTTTGACTTGAATAGGTAATTGGGACTTAGATGAGAGATGAAAAAGCCAACACATGAAATATTTTCACGAATTCTATATCAACTTTTGCCAAATAGTCCTCACAAACATAAATTAAATAAATAACACAACAGAATGACAAAACAATATGCTTAACTAAACACATACTAAAAGCAACTGACAATTAGAAGTAACAAAATGTGGTAAACACACTAGTGACGATATGCCTTAAAGGCTTATATTCAAACTAGTAACAACCATAAGCATTGTAAACAACTAACATTATGTGAGGCAAGAAAGCATACTAGAACCATAAAATAATTTCAATCACTTTAAGACTTCATATGTGGGAATATATTCGATGAATGATAATTGTACTCTCATAGCGTACGATTAAACAAATTAATTAGGAAGTAGGCAAATTAATTTAATACATCATAAGAATTGATTAAAAAGCTATAAATATGTTACACTGAAGTAAAATAAGGCAACGATATATAATAAATATGTTTTCTAATCAGAGTCTACATCTCGTATGTTAATACATATATGATAATAACTCAAATTATACTAAAGCATCAATCTAAGCATGCATAGCAACAAAGAAAGAATCCAAGACTCAATACACAATCAAGTTAAAAACATATTAACTATTTAAGGACCCGTCACTTAACATGAAGATATTAATGCATGAATCGTATACAATCAGACACAAGCATCAGATAAGTTATACAATACTTAAAAAGCTGGTAGTAATAAAGAAGCAAATAGAGAATTTAGTAAATGAAAAACACGTGATAAATAACATAAGCTTAATCAAAGTTTAAACTTCAGTATGTAGGTATATACACCATTTAAACTCTGATTATACTAGCCACCAATTTGAGCATGCATAACACCAAATATAATGCGATAAACCCACATATAAATCCCATTTATATAGTAACATCATTAGGTTACTTAAGGCAACCACACATCATAAAACAATCTAATAAAAATAATAAATAGATACAACTCAAAAGAAAAGTATAAACCTAAATACCTCTATCAGTTAGGACATTTGCCCTAACTGTCTATTGCTACACTCGCTTGCTACCTCCGTAACAACCTAGTTCAACACACGAACTTGGCTCTTCTTTAAAGCCCATACCACAAAAAGTGGTGTGATCATTAACCAAAGACTAGTAATGGGTAAATTGAATAAGAAATCGTTGCACAAATGCAACTGCTAGTCGACACGACTCATAGCCACACATGATCCTCATATAATAAAAAGTTGCATAAAGGAAACTACCAACCAACACACAACTCATATACAACTCATTCATAAACACGATATTGAGTACTCACCACTTATAGCCATGATTTTGCTACACATTCATGAATCACTAATACCAAGCAATACACAAGGTATTAGTGATCCAAAAAAAAAAGGTAAGATGTTAATTTGATAGAGCTCCACCACATCTTATTTGGATGCCAAATAAGAAGAAACATAAGGTATTTATAGAACTCGAATTTTCCACCTCGATAAGAGTGGTGGCAAGGATGATGGTAAGCTTGGTGGCAAGGATGATGATAAGCTTGGTGGCAAGATGCTAAAAAGTCACATTTCTTCATTCCAAAAATGACTGAGTACTTTTCATAAATATCTGCACCAAAAACACAAACAATAACGTAGGTGAGTGAGTGTGTATACTATGTAAACTAATCTCATGGTATATGTAAACATGCTTGAATATAAAGTATACTTAACTATGTACATGTGTGAATCACAGATATGCAGTAACTAATCTTATATATAGAGAAATATTGATACACTAAGTAAAATAACATATACCATAGTTTGTAAACAAAAAATCAACAAAAAGACACAGAGTACAACAAGACTTACACAAAGTGTATCATATATGTGTGATATCCAATCATTAATAATCAATTAAACATTAGGAAAACCAAATACATTAAATAAAATATAAATTTTATATTTTATATGTATTAAATAATAACACAAATCAATCTTATACTACAACATTAATTAATATTTAATATGCACTCATATTTTTCAATTTAATGTAATAGTATAAAGTAGTAAAATTTTGGTCAAATTTGCTCCACAAGTTTTAAATTAATAATGTTATATACATATTTTAACGAAGAGATTGTTCATCTCATTGATAAGTTTTAGTCAATTTGATTAAAAAAACTGAGTAGTTTATCCATTCAATTTTCTAGCTGAAACTATTATTTAAAGGATTTTAGATCAAATTCGCTAAATTGAAAGTTAAATGAACAAAATGACTTAACATCAAATGGAGTGGATACTGTATTGATTTTTTCATATATTGATATTTACCAACTAATAATTATTATTTTTCAATTTTATTTATAATACAGTTTTTATTTAATGGCATATAGAATGATATGAATTATTATATATATTTTTAAATGTTGATATTTTAATGTAAGTAAATATCAATAGAAAAAAAAGATCAATAGAGGATAAAAATCCAACACAAAAAAATAAGTGACTAATTGACAAATAATGTGACGATTAGTATCACTTATTTTAACTTATTCTAAATTAGTAGCTTTTGGTCTTGTGCATATGCAAGGTTGATAATTTAGTTTTAATAAGTATATAATTTGTTTATTTCCGAGCAATAATTGTTGTTGCTTTAAAATTATTTATTTTACAAAATAAAAGGAAAATAATAATTCTTTAATTTTAAATTTGTATGTTGCTCTTAATTATTATAACATATATATATATGAAAATTGATATTAAAAAAAATTGTAAGGTTACGTACAAAAATACTCTTAAAATAAATAATTATTTTAATAAAAAATAAAAATAAAACAATCAGTATAATAAAAATATAAGTTATTTGAACCAATATTGATAAGACTTGTATAATTTTATTTAATAAAAAATTTAAATATAATATGTCAATACATATACATTTTTTAATTAATATTATTATTATTATTATTATTATTAAAAAGTTAATCATACCAAGTAGACATAAATAGATTGAACTTAACCAGTATTTTTATAATCAATTTTCATTAAAAATAATTTATATTAATTGATTTTTTTTTAAATTGATACAAATTTATGGTTTTCTAACTTTAGTTTTGATAAAAAAATGTGTGTTTAGATTATTCTATAGTAAATAATGAATGATAATTGGTGGACAAAATAATAGGATGATGTCAAAAGTAGAACAAATAGGATGACGTAGATGAATATTTTTGATATGATAGATAGAGTTGTTTTTGTATTAAAATAAATAAAACAATAAGAGAGAAGACATAAAATAGTAATTATGTTCATAAAGATAAAACTGTACTTTTATAAATTAGTTTATTTAATTAAATCATTATACTTTTTGTTAAATAGAAATATCATAGAATACTAACTAGATAATATAAACTAAAATGCATATATTTTATTTAATAAAATTACTACTAAAATATTAAAATCAAATACAATTATTCAACAGTAAGAATATTGTATTTTTATTATAAAGACATTCTTATTTATTAATCTACAAGAAAATAAGCTAATTGTTATCTCTTTTTATATTTTTATATCAATTTTATTTTATAAATATAATATTGTTGTAACAATAATTCTTATTATTATAAAATTCTTTATTAATTGACTGCATACATATCTATTTTACAAAAATACATAACGTTATTTTTAAAATTTATTATTTATTTATTTTCTTTTTTATACTATACAGTTATTTAAAATTCTCCTTATTTTTTTATTTTTACTCTAACTTTTACCAACTGTAAAGGGATAAATGTTTAATATTTTCTTATAAATTTTATTAGCTCAATTTTTCTACTATCTTCCCTTTTTAAAAAGGTCAATACAATTTAAATATTTATTTATAATTATTTATATCATATGTATTCATCGTATTTATTTTTTCACATATTTAAATTTTTTTAATATGCTTATTTAATTTTTTAAATTTTCTTTATCAATTTGCATATATTCAGATATGTTATTTAATTTTATTTATATGAGTTTTTTATTTTTTTTTTAATTTTTATTTAAATCGAATAAAAATATGCATTTGATATGTAATAATAATGATTTAATATTCAAAAACATTGATAATTTTTTACAACGAAAAAGTATTAGATTAATCTTGAAATTGTGCTTAGTAATACACTTGAGTTAGAAATTTTTTTTCTTAGGCACTACCTGTCACATTATGTTCTTTAATGGACCCAAGAGGCATTAGCTTATTCTGTGACTAACGATTGAAGTATTAGATAACTAAAGGGCTTTTATTTATTTTATCCCCTAACGTTAATTTTTTATAACTCTAACTAATCAACAAAATGAGATTAGCAAAAAGGAGAACGAAATAAAATATATGGTAAACCATATTTTAATATCTACTTACCATTTATTATAGGTTTTTTGATCCTTCAATTATATTAGAATATTTTAATTTTAATAGTATATTCATAATATATCATGTTTCAAAAAAAAAACTAGAAATATAAAATTTACACTTAAATTGCTTTACAAAACAAACATAATACATTTTAATTTTTAGAGTTAAATTATACCAAAGGTAAAAACTGTTAAAAAATATTAAAATAGTGAGAAATGTTTTTTATCTCACAAATATTATTTGAGAAGAAGATCACATGTTATTCATGTTAGTCCCACATCGCATGCAGGCTCAACAACGACGGCGTTATGCCCCGACAACCCCTTTCGATAAGTGCCGCTGGCGAAACATCACCGCCTCAAATTTTCAAGACGTAGCCGATCCTAGGGTCCCGATGTGTCCCGCTTCACTGGCTATCGACGGTGGTGAGCGCGACTCTCCCGTCCGATGTGAGGAGAGTGTTAGTCCCACATCGTCTAGAGAAACCAACAATGTGCTGGTTATAAGTCTGGGCAAACCCTTTCCTGTTAAACATGTTTTGAGGGAAACATTGGGCTGCTCAGCTTTCAATTATTCATTGTTAATTTTTTAATAAAATTTTAAAATATGATTATCATTTTCTATTATCATCTATTTTTTACTATTATCAACTTGATTGAAAAAAATCTTCTATTTTGTACTATTATCATTTTCCCTCTTTCAAACAAAAATAATTCTTGGTTGTTATGACATGATCTCTATTAAAAAAACGAAGAGACCTGATAAGTTTTTTAAATAGGTATGCATGAATAACATAATTGTCACTTTTAACGTAAAGGATTAAAAGTGTAGTAATTTTTATGTGATTAAAATAATTATATAATAATAATAATTTAAAGAAAATACATGAAAAAATTACAAATAATAGTATTGTTTTTTATTGAAGGAGCATTTTTGTATTTATTAATGCCCGAAACAAATAATGACTAAAGAAAAAAAAAGTAGTTAAAAAAGAACTAAACATAATTAACAAAATTATGGGTAATTTTTCCCTTACAAAAAAAAAAAAAGACACAAACACACACTCACTTATTATTTCTTTATATATATATACTTTATTCTTAATACTTTAAAACAGTTGGGATTTAGTCACATAATTTGTACAGAAAAACTTATATAGGGTCAAATTGAACACACCATTCAAAAATTGGAAAAAATAAATAAATTCATAAATGTCACGTGAATTACAAGTTAAGGGGCGAAGGAGATAATTTCACTTATTTGTATACAATCATATATATGTTTAATATGATCCAATATTGTATAAGAAACAATCTTATATGATCATGGTATAACCTCTTCAAGTTCTGAAATTCAACCAATGGAAGGGCTCATTATTCTTTTCTCTTTCATTTATTTTATTTTCTTAGTTATCACTCCTTAAAAAACAAAAAAACAAAAAAATTGTTTAAATTGTCCGACATTTTAATACAAAGTTACATACATTTGCACTAAACGTGATTTATGTTATATTATATGATAAAATAATTTTAAAATTAAAATAATTATTTAATTTTAAAATATAATTCTTCGATATATCATAATATAAGTAATATGAATGTAAATTTAACCTGTGTTTAATATTACACAATTATTTTAAATATATAATTTAAATTAAGTAATTCCAACAAGTATAAATTATTGAATATACATTTTGAAATGATACATGTTTTACTTTGACTCTCAACGAATAAAATTGTACATATAATATTTATAAAATTATAAATAAATTATATACATATATTATAACCTGTGTACAAATTAAATTTTAAATTTTTAACACTCTATATCTCAAAAGAAATCAATAATTTGAATATATTTTATTAAAATACGATACATATAATATATATTTTTAATATAAAATATGTAATTAATATTATTTTTTATTACATATATAATTCATATAAAAATGTTAAATATGCCTACTTTTTTATTTATTTTCTTTTATATTTTTAACAAATTACAAATATATATATATTAAAGGAAGAATTAGATAACATAGAGTATTACCATATTAAGAAGCAAACAAATGAATGGGATTGAAAAGAAAAAAAAAATAGGTGAGTGGTACCTTTTAACAACCAAAACCATAAGTGAAAGGTAAGTAGCTAGAGATAATTACAAAAATCAAGGAGACAAAACATGTGTCTCTAATAAGAGCAACATAACTAACGGTCATACCTAATTAAGTCCCACGTAACATCTCAATGAGTAATAATATTAAAAGGTCAATGCTACAATAATTTACTTATTCTATATCAACTTTGATTGTGACTTTAAATTATATCTCTTAATACTTTAAACCATGTGTAACAAAACACTAATTAAATTTCATTTTTAAATATTATAATTTTAATTATTAAAGGTGTAATTGTCTTAGATATTATTAGGTTGTGTCTAGTGGATCCACTTTGAGAAAAGAAAAAAAAATGATAGAGACGTCTCAACCAGTGGATCTAAATAGAAGTTGGGTTATTTTTCCAATACCTTCCATTCATACAGGCCTAACTAATTTTCAGCTTTTGTATTTGATATAACTAATTTAATTAATTAAATAATAAAATTTATGATTAATAATTTGTTTTTATTAATTTACTAGTCAGTGATTTAATATGACGCTATTGTATGACGTCATGTTTTTTTCCTAATATGTATCTCTGTAATTAGGATTTCCCATCTTGTTTGTTTACCCAACAAATTCACTTTTTATATTGTTCCTTTTTTAAAAACATTATTTATTATAAAATTTATAATTAAATATATTACTTTATATATTTTTATGTTATCTTATATAATTTTTTTAATTTTATTTTAACAAATATCTTGTTGGATTTTGAAGAATCCTATAAATGAATTAATAATCGTGTAATATTAGGGGAAAACAAATCATATAAAGGAAAAATAAGTAAGTTTGGTAGAAAAGTGTATATTAAATTAAAAAAAATTATATTATTTGATTTTTTTAAATTATAAGTAGTGTTATTTAATCTTTTTATTTTATAAAACATCATGATTTTTCTATACATTGTTTGATAACCACATGTATTTTATAGTTGAAAAAATTAATATTAATTATTTTAATAAAATAATATATTGTATATAGTTTTCTTACATATTAAAATAAACTCATTATAAAAATATATTTTTAATTTGAGATAAAAAATAAATAAACATACATAATTTTAGAGTTAAAATTTTAAATAAGTTAAATAAAGAATTCAGTACGAATTAGACCCACACTTACAACTAGTATTAAATTTCTACATAATTATAAAAAAATTATTTTGTACAATAATATCTCACTTTTCAATCAAACACATAACAATATAAAAATTATGTAGTCAAGATATTTAATTCTATGTAACAAACATGCCTTTAATAATCACAAAATAGCACCCATAATGTCTCATATATTTTTACTATCAAAAAAGAACTATGACTAGTTGACGCGATTAATATTGAAAGTCATTAAATTAAATCTCATTCAATATTATTGGAATATTATTTTATTGTTATAAGTTTTAAGTTTTATTTTTGATAATTTTTGAAAGAAAAAAATTTGTTGGAAAAATTACAAAGTTATTATAAGTCCATTATTATGTATAAGGAGTAAATTAGTTTATTTATGTTCGAATGAATTATAAATGATCTTTATATTTATTTTTATATATTATATACTTTTAGTCTTCTTATATTTTTTAAAATATTTGTCTATTTATTTTTAGTTTTTATACTTTGATCTTGTTATTTTTTTACAATTTACTCCCTTTATTTTTTTAAATTTTAGACTTTGGTCCCTTCATTTTTTTATACTTTTAAAGTTTAATTTTATATTGATTTCAAATTTTGTACATTATGTGTGAAAGTTAAGAAGTAAATGGATCAAATTATAAAAAAAATAAAAGTAATAATAATAAAATGTGAAAATTAAAAAAATAAAGTGATTAAATTAAAATAAAAATTAGAAGGAACCAAACCGTAGAATATAGAAAAATACATGGACAATTTTTACAGTTAAATTTCAAAAGAATAAAAAAAGATAAAGAAAAATAAAGGGACTACATTGTGAGTGAAAAATAAGAGGACTAAGATGTAAAAATTAAAAAAATATAGGAAATAAATTGTAAGAAAAAAATAATAAGAGACATAATATATAAAAACTAGGCATCAATTGGGTAGTTTATCCTTTATTATATAACCCTTTGAAAAGAATTAGTCTATTTCAATTTGAACATTGTTGGGAAAATCAGATATATTTTCCCTATTCTAAGTAGTTACTATTCACTTATGATTTAAATGAATAGAACTCAAACTAACCCGACAAAATAATGCTATTGGAAATATAATGCTAAAATAAACTAAAACAGATATCAAACAAATATTAAAGGTAAAAAAATAATAACACTGTAAATTTAACTAGGTTCTGTGATAAATGTTACCTAAAGTCCCTGCCGTCGACCACTTCCACTATCTCCAAATGAATGAACTTCAAAATTACAACTAATCGGGCAAAATTGAGCTAATCAATTACCCTTACAAAAGAGAGGAAGATTTACAAATTTTGGGATGTTTACAAATGGCAGGCTTTATTTATAGCCCCAAATCCAACACCCATCTTCATTCCTAACCAATGCGGGACTTTTCTAATTTTCTCACCATGAGCAATATATAACAAATCTCCACCTTAGCGACTTTCGTTGGTTTTAAATGATTTCTTCAATTGCTGGGGATCAAAGACGCCAATAACGCCAATTCAGATTTGTAGATGTTAATCAAGTCCAGACAATGTTTGAACTTGATTGTCGTTATTTCACCTTGGTCATCATATCTCATGGATTCTCTCGTCGTACTAATCTTCCGAACTAGTACTCCACCTTCTTCAATAATCTCTCACGAAATGATAACGAACGCCAACGTGCTTTTGTACGTGCATGGCAGACTTGGTTCTTTGCTAAATGAATAGCACTGACTATCACAAAACACCTTGATATGTTTTTGACCAACTCCCAAGTCTTCAAGCAAACCTCGTAACCAAATAGCTTCCTTCACACCTCTCAGAATCGCCATATACTCAGCTCAGAGACAAAGCAACTGTGGACCTGCAAGGTAGACTTCCAACTGACCGGTGCTCTAGCAAAGAGTAAACACATAACCTGTAGTTGACCGACGCTATCTAAATCTCCCGCATAGTAATCACAATATCCGACCGCACATCGACCAATGGTATTATCCTCGAAATACTAAACCAACATTTACAAGATTTATAATATACCGTAGAATCCATTTCACACCAACCAATGTCCTTACTGTGAGGATCATGCATGTACTGCTACAACACCAACCGCATGTGAAATGTCAGTCTTCAGACACACCATCGCATACATCAAGCTACCAACCGCATTTGCAGATATGGTACTTTTGCCATATATTCTCGTTTCCGCATCATTCGAGGAGATAATTTGAGCACTAAGCTTAAATCAGGAACCAATGAGTACTTACATGTTTTGTCCGTGCTCATTCATACCAAAACGTTGTAGTATCCGCTTCAAATATTGACTGGGTCAAACTAAGCTCTCTTCTTCCGTCTCTCGCTATCTCCATACCGAGAATCTTCTTGGCTTCTCCCAAATCTTCATCTCGAACTCCCGACTTAGTCGAGCCTTCAACTTTTCAATTTCTCGTGGCTCTTCGATGCAATCAACATATCATCGACGTACAGAGATAGAGAAAGACTCATTTCAGAAGCCATAAAAACACACAATGATCGTAAGGCGAAGCTCTGTATACTTTTGTTGCAACATAACCGATCAAATCGTTTGTACTCACTCGCCTCGGGAGATTGCTTCAATCCATACAATGATTTGTTCACTTACAAACCCAATTCTCTTTACCAAAGAATAATAAACCCTTCTCAGTCGAGACATATAGATTTCCTCTTCTAAGTCACCGTGTAGAAACGCGGTTTTCCACATCAAGTCGAACTAGTTCCAAATCGAACCGTGCTACCAAGTGCCAACAAAATTCTAATGGAAGAATGTTTTACAACCGGAGAAAATACCTCATTATAATCGATTCTCCTCCTTTCCGAGCGTAGCCCTTAGCCACCAACCTCGTCAGAATAATACCATCTTTGTTAGAAATCCATCTTTCTTTGCATACACTCATTTGCATCCACCGTCTTTCGCTTTAGGTAGTCGTGTCAACTTCCATGTTTTATTCTTCGCGGACAAAAGTTCTTCATCTATGGCTTCCTTCCATCTTTCAACTTCGTGCTTCGATTGCTTTCTTTATATATGGAAGGAACATCATCATGCACAACCGAAAGCGCACAAAGCCACCGTATTCTTAAACCGAGTTATGTAGGTCTTCAAAATCCTTGTATCGAGCAGTACCTTGACATTTTGTCGCCGTGGCCTATCAACCGTAGTTTCTTCGTCATTGTGGAGTGTTCTTGGGTTAAAACCTCTTCATCCGATTCATCTTCTCGTCACAATGGAGGATCAACTTCCTCTTATCTTCACTAACTGATTAACCAATTTTGCTTTCAAACTCCACTTGTTTCTGAGTTTGCTCCACCTCGCTTCTAAAGTGCCATCAATCTTCTTAGTTACCTTTCTCAACAATGCAGATTCATCAAAGGTAACATCTCTGCGAAAGATTATCTTTTCGTTTCAAGGCACCATAGTCGATATCCCTTAACTGTAAGGATCCCCAAAAATGGCTTTCGTTCTCGGGTCCAACTTTGATTCTCGTTATACGGTAGTATGCAATTGAACCAAACACATGTAAGAAATCGCACCCTAGCAGGTTTTCCAGACCATACCTCCATAGGCGCTTTGCCTTCAAGAGCACGATGTGGACATTTGCCGAGATTAAGATGGCATACAACCTCACAACCTCACCAATACCGCTAAGCCTAAACCAAAGATTCGACAACATACACCGAACCTTCTCCAAAGAAAGTCCGTTCATACGTTTCGCAACTCCATTTGTCAGGGTGTTTTTCGAATCAAGTGTCGCACTATCCCTTCTTCTTCACAAACTTTCATAAATGGATCAAGCCATGCATCAAGGCCATTATCGACCTCGCACGTCGATCTTTTACCACCACAGTCTCGATCATCTTCTTCCACTCGAGAAAAATCCCCAACACTTCATCCTTTTTCTTCATGAGATACACCCAAACTCTTCTCGAGTAAGTCATCAACGAAAGTGACATAATAATGTTTGCCACTACGGGATGGAGTTCTCAGTTGCCCCCATACACGCATGGATGTAATCCAAAATGCCCTTTGTATACATGAAGTGCCAAAGCTTACTCTTTTTCTCGCTTTCCCCAATACACAATGCTCTGCACTTAACTTCGGCTCGCACCTTTGACTGTGCCTTGCTTACTAGAATCAGAAAGCTTTTTCACCAAAGATGTCCCAAACGCATATGCCACAACTTGGTAGTTTCTAAATCTCTTCTTCATCAAACTATCACGATGTTGTCCCAATAACCGTACTACCAAGGTAGTAGTACAAAGTTATTCTTCCGAACACCTTTCATTGCCACAAGTTGCTCCGTAAGTAACCTTCAATGCCCCATTTTGTACGGTCACAAATGGTTTTCGATTCTAAGACATCCCACAAAGAATGCAGATTCTTCTTCATATCTCGGAACATAATGAACATCTCTGTTAAGACCCCTGGTTGAACCATCTTGATTCTTCAAACGAATTGACCGATTCCCAAAACTTTGCATGGATAATCATTACCCATGAAAACAACTCCACCGTCTGGGCTTCTTCAAAGTTAAAGAACCACTCTTTGTTAGAGAGACATATGGAAAGTACACGCCGAATCAAAATCCAATCACCGTGATGAGATGTCATTGACGAACCAACCAATGCAAAATCTGAATCAATTGCTTTCACCACACACATGCATCGGACATTGTACAAATTTTTCCTTTCTTTTCAGCAAATGGGACAATTTTTCTTTCCAATGGTCTTTCTCATGACAAAAGGCACATTCATCTTTACCAAGTCTTCCTTTGATAGAGATCTACCTCTCCTTCCTTTGTCAGCCATGACGTCCCTCTTATAGACAATGCCTCGTCGCTTCATTCCTCGTTTCTCTTTATCTTTCTTTCTAATTTCATAACTATAAAAAGCAAGACAAACTTCCTCAAAAGACACTTTATCCTTCCCAACGAGTAAGCTCGTACAAGATGATCAAACTCATGTGGGAGGCTAACAACATCAAGGCTAAATCTTCATCTTTAAAAGTTTCATCCATATTTAACAAATCAAGCTACTAATTGATTAAAAGCAAGAATGCGGGTCGTTTATCAGACAAGATTCGGAAGCGTATTCAAACCTAACAACTTCTTCTTCAACAGAGCCGATTTTGTCCACTCTTCTTCATGAACTTGTTCTCCAACGCCTTCCACAACTTACTACGATGTCTCCTTCACGAACGTGTACTTTTGTTCTCTCGAGACACGAACCGGATTGTACCACATGCCAATCTAGCTGATATTTTTCCACTCTACTTCATCCGCTCCATCCGTTTCTTCTTCAACGGCAATGTCTAGACCTCGTTGAAACAGAAGCATCTAGAACTTCGCCTTGCCACATGCCGAAATGACCTGCCCATCAAACTTTCTCCACCTCGAACCTCGCGTTCATCACCATAGTTCTCGCTGACGTGGATGATCGTCTTGTTTGAAAAGAAATTTTTCTTCCGCCATTTCTTCAAATTACAAACAACTAGCAACTATATTCCAATAGCAAACAAACTGGAATACAAACAAATGCCTTGTAGAAAACCTTGGCTCGATACCAATTGTTTGGGAAAATCGGTATATTTTCCTTATTCTAAAGTAGCTACTATTCACTTATGATTTAAATGAATAGAACTCAAACTAACCCGACAAAAATAATGCTATTGGAAATATAACGCTAAAATAAACTAAAACAGATATTGAAACAAATATTAAAGCAGTAAAAATAATAACACCGTAAATTTAACGAGGTTCTGTATAAATGTTACCTAGGTCCTCCTAAGCGTCATTGACCACTTCCACTATCTCCAAATGAATGAACTTCAAAATTACAACTAATCGGGCAAAAATTGAGCTAATCAATTACCCTTACAAAAGAGAGGAAGATTTACAAATTTTCGTGGATGTTTACAAATGCACAGGCGCTTTATTTATAGCCCCAAATCCAACACCCATCTTCATTCCTAACCAATGTGGGACTTTTCTAATTTTCTCACTAAGGAACAATATATAACAAACATTAAGATCACATTTTTTAGTGTAAAATTATCTTTACAGAAAATATTCATTTTTTATAAAAAATGAGGGAAATAAAATTTATTTATTCACAATTACCTCATAGTCTATTTTTAAGGAAAATTGACTCAAATAAAATTTTCATTTTAGAAATATATTTTTTGTTTTACTTATTATTTTAAACAATAAATTATTTAAATTTAAAAAAAATCATAAATTATAAATTAGCCACCTTAAAACCTCTACTATAGCACCTCTAGAAGAGAGAAAGAAATATAAAAAAGAAAGAATATATATATAGGTGCATAACAGCTGCAAGCTTGACTTTAAATTAAGTCGATAGTGTTTAATTTCGTATGAAAATGGTGGAAATTGTTGACAATCCTTTGTCATTTAGTGCAGCTAAAAGTATATAAATTTAATTTGAATACATTTTTACAATAATATTAATTATAATATATAATGTGTTAATAATTTAAAGAAATAAATTTTTTAAAAATAATTTTACCAAATAACATATTAAAATAAATGTGTATAAAATATAAGTGAATTTGTATGCTATACACATTTTCCTAAGTCTTTAGACTATTTTTGAGCAAACCAACTTTGATGTATTGGACTTTATTTTCTTGACATGACAGGTAGAAATCATGATCAGCAAAAGCTCGTGTATTTTCTTTTTCTTTTTCTTTCCTTTTTGTGTGCACTTTTTAAAAGTTTTTTTTTTCAATTTGGACAATCTCAAATGTTCACATGTTATTGTTCTTGATCCATGCACTATTAGGTATCAGGGTGAGTCAGCATGTGATATGAAAAGTGAAGAAAACTGAAGCTGAGATGATAACCTTGCGCAAATTTAGGGACACAACAAAAATGAAAAATACGAGGATTAAAATTTATTGAAAGAAAAATCTTAAAACTTATAACTAGAAAAATAAAACTCCTTACATCCATATCATATATTTTCTACTATTAAAAAAAACTTACTCATCATTTTATTTTTAACTTCATCTAATTAAACACTATTCAAATTAAACAACGATCATTTAGATTCATTAAATGTTAAATACAGTACAATTGAACCCGTTCAATCTAATTAGATGCTATTTTTGTTAATATAAATTTTAAAGATATTTTTTATAATTTTCAAAATTATCACTAAACCAGTCCTATCTTCCTCTTTGAGACCTAACTTAAGGCATTCGTCTCATCAAAAACATAAAATAAATAAATAAATACAAACTTAAACATGAAGGGTTAGCCTCTTTAGGTTAGAGATTAACTTATTAAGTCCATAATTTAGGATCTTGTATAGGTGTAGTATAACCATGCCATATGCTCCGATATAAATAAACGTATGAGACTAGAATGCAATTGACTATGAGTGATGTTAGGGGTGCCAAAGGGACCCCGTTTGGCATAGCACAACACAACTTAATAAATATTTAGCACGGTACGACACAATCTATGACAAACTATTCATAATAGTTTACAAGATCATATGGATATGTAGTTCATATAAGCTATTGTATAACTTTAAGTTAAAAAATCTTCCAATGAAGTCTTCCAGTAATCTTAGTTTGCATTAACAAACTACACACTTAGAGTTCCATTTCAACCCAGCTGGTGAAGGATACTTGACATTCAAAATGCGATACCATAGTTCTCATATACATGACACCATTCTTAAGAATGAAATTAGGCTTCAGTCTTCCTTGTTATCTACCACCCCCACTGGTTTAGGGACAGACTCTGGTGGACTGGGTTCAGCACCTTCCCCTGCCTGATGAAGATAAGAAAATCAATTATAGTGACCACTCTGAACACGAAAAATAAATGTAACAACAATAAACATATAGGACTAGTTTAACTTGACATATTAAACCCTATCAACTTTGTATGGGTTTTGAACAGTATTACTGTAGTTAAATAACTCTTTAAAATCAATTGCCCATCAAAGGATGCCAATATTAATGCCCTTTTTGGGAGCAGTAATCCATTATTTAATTTGATTAATCAAATACGCATTTCACCAACTTTATATGGACTCCAGAAAATTGCAGAACTGCAGTGTTTCCATCTGTGACACTACTATCAATATCATTTTGGAAACACCCTTATCCTCATGTTGAGGTCACATGTTGATTTCTGTCACAACTTTTCTCATACTTAGATTCACATAGAGAATTGATAGACTACATGGAAAACAAGAACTCATATATCATCCATAGCAATAGTAATGATTGCCCTGCAATTAAAGCAATTCAGTTTTCCTGTAAAGAATAACTCAATTTCACTTTATTGATGCTTCAAGAGAGAGAAGATTAAGGACAACGAATAGGTAGCAAAAGGTGTATAGCAAAAAGTTTTGAAAGTTGCATTATTATGACAAGAAATAATAATCTACCAACACATTAGTAGAAGTTTTCAGTTGAACTTATATCAAGTATCTCATAATGAACGAAAAACCAAAAGATACTAGGCAGAGGCACCATAATGTAAAACATACATGATGTAAAATTACTTATTTGACATCCTAACAAGCAAGAATGCCACATCTCTTCTGAGCAGGTAAACCCCGAAGTTCTAAAGGTTTTAAAATCATGCAAGCAAAGAAAATACTGAAAAAATCTCCCACAAAGTTTATAATCACTCTTTTAGAAATATTGTGAAGCACATTGCAAACAAAATAAAACAAAATCTTTCACATTTAGGAGAAATGGTAACAATAACGATAAATGCGTTTCAAGACTACTTTTCTTCAACGTATGGGGAGGGGAAAAAAAGCTCCTTTACCTACTTTTTAGTCCAAAGTCAGATATAACTTTTCAAAAACCAAAACTCATCAGTTGCTCCACTGGAAATCTTTTAGACTTTTGCCATATATTTTTTCAATTGCATTAAGGAGTATTTGTTATTTGAGATCCCAAATTCCTGATAAAAACATTCCGGCATATTGCAATAATACCCAGAAAAATAAGACATAGAAGCAAAACAAAATGCATCAACTATGAAGATTGAAGTTTGCTAAAAGTTGGAACTTGGAAGTCCATATTTGAGTCACATTATCAGAGAAGACCAATTATAAGCCAATTGGTATTGAAGTTGTTATACTACTAAAATCTCAGTGCACATGAACTAAGCACTACATATTACCAGTGCTTTACATTCACATCATCTTACCTATGTTAATCTTAACAATTCACTTTATTTTACACATAATTGTGCTTTTGGGCTTCATAATGGAGAGAGCATTGGTATTTTATAATTCAAAGTCAGTCTTCCTTAATCATATAAAAATGGTCTCCAACCTCGGGGCTATGATTATGAATTGAGTAAGCACAAATTGATTACAAGATACAACCAAATCCAGAACACTTCAGATATGAGAAGCCAATGATGAACAGAAAAGGGAAATATATATCAGCATAATCAAACATGAACTTACTTTGCTTTCCTTTTTAACTGCAGGCGTATACGGACAAGCCGGAGGAGCTCTCTCTGGCTTCCTATAATCCCACCCGAAAAATCTATAGACTTTTGACTAAAAACATAAAAATAAACCATTAACCTTAGCTATAAGCATACAAATTTAATCAATATGTCAAAAAATTAAGATTTTCTTGCCAACAAAAAGAATCCAGATGGAATTTAGAAGATATGATTTGATCCTAACATACCATGATAAAATCAAAGATACGAGGCAACAAGTTGATGATCGGAACAAGGAATAGAGGTAAGAGACACGCTAAACAAACCTGAAGAACAAGCAAACTACGATGTCAATATAATTTTAATCGAAGAAGCAAAAAAATCAAAAGGAAGAATCTGAAGGGGCTGGTACGTTACCATCTTTATGTCTGCGTATGAAGAAGATGACTTGGGGGATTGGATCTGATGAATTGAAAAGATATATATGGTTTTCACTGGAGTCGCTCTTGCGAAGATGTTGCAACTTGCAAAAGCTTCTGCGTAGAAACAACCTAAACGAAGAGATAAATAATAATGCAAGTGCTGCGCCGGATTTGGCAAAGGGTGAAATAGTAATTTTCATCCAGAAAAAAACCAAAAATCTAAGTTTATTGGCCTATGCAGGTCTCGAACCTGCGACCTTCGCGTTATTAGCACGACGCTCTAACCAACTGAGCTAATAGGCCCGTTTCCATATTCTGATACAGATATGTTTTTCTATATGTGAAATTAGTTGAAACTGTACTCCTGTTAACCTTTCTGAACACCGTAAATAGTTACTTAGATGTGACTACTAATTTTCAAATGTGAATTGGTTGCTGTTTTGTTGTTAGGAGTAATTGACCCTCATGTTATACAAATGATTGATCTCATTAGCAAATTAGTATTAGGGGATGCAGTGGCTGATAGACTGAATTTAATTAACACTATATCTTTTTTTTTATTGATAACATAACAGAAAATGCATTAGCATGAGTACTTCGCATTTTACATTAAATCAGTATTCCATTTGTTTCCGATCAGGTTTCTGTATTTATCTTTATTACCCACAAGACAAAATAACAGCCAGTGAACAAAAGCAGAACCATTAAGGAATGCATGTATTATGGTAGTTCAGGCAGTGATTTTCTAAGTTTACATACAGATTATGTAAAACTTTGGGGCGATTCTTCAGCAACAAAAAAAAAAGGTACTAGATATTGTGATTCATGCCAAAATAGGGACAAATATAAGTATCAGTCGAGCAGCTTTCAAGTGCTCTCCCCTTTACAAGGAGTTTCAGTGCAGCGACAAACAGGTCTACCAGAAGCCTCCCAGCTATTGAAGCCACTTTCCAGTACCATGATGTTCTTTATACCTGCATCCTCCTTTATCTCTTTGAGATAATTCAGAAGTCTCCTTGCACATTTAGGGCCACGCACCTACAAAACCGGAAGTGAAACAGCTTACAGCATCTTCTTTTGGATATATATATAAGGAAAACATATAATAAACTAGACTATTGATTGTAGCAGACTCAATATGCCCAGAATGAGGACAATTGAAATAGCTTGCCAGCACCTTTTCGCAACCAGTAGAAGATCTCAGTGAAAGACAACAATAAACATGTCAAAACTCTAACAGGGCATCAAATTTGTTGAAATGATGGTCAAAACAAGAGCTGAAGAAAAAAAATGACAAATCTTTAAAGGAGTGTAATTAGTAACCCGAAGACATACCATCCACCGCATTAACAGATTGATTTCCTCTCATGTGATGGTGTCTTTTTGTAAGGGATTATATCCGATACAAGATCCTCATGTAGAGAAAACAAAGCTTATTTATCCTTTTATGATACTAACATACATGCTTCTTATATCTAAAATAATCGACTTTATAGTTAACAAGTTAATTGTTCTGTCACAATTTGGATCTCCTCTAATAACGGATGGAAAAAGTCTCTGCAAGAGTCTCACTTATTGAAGGAGGATTGTCTTCCTTTGAGTGTTCTTAAGTTCCATATCCCAACAAGTTAAAATGTTAGCTCTGATATCACAACAAATGAAACTCCATAGCTGAACAGAGTAACCCAACCAAACCACAGATAATGAATGCCCATCCAAAAGAATATATCAATGTTCTTTCTTAGGTGTACAAGAGGGAGTAATACAGTGCTCAAAAGTGCGTCTCTAGTAAACCATATATATATATACACACATATTTTTTCTTTTCTAAAGAGAATTCATAAATACACAACTCAAGCATTAGTACAGAGCAACCAGTTCCTCCAAGTGAGAGCAAACAATTCCCTCCAAGAGAAAACATAGAAATTACCTGAGTTTACAACTTATGGAACTTTACAACATTTTTGGATCAATAAGGGCAGCACAAGAATATAGCTAGCTTCACACCCTATTCTAACTATTCCAGTTAGAAACGAAAAGTAACCCAAGCAAGCAATCCCCCTCAAACAAAACAATTCCACAGAAAAAGCAAAACGCTACAATACTAGTACTGATGATAAAATCAACAAAGCACTAAACCTAAAGCAGAACGTAGTAGAAGCTGTAGAAAAAAAAACGGAAGAAGATCTAAAGACATTATCCCAAAAGCTTCTAAAGATGTAGCTCTGATCAGCATAACACCAAGTCCTCATAGGACAAGCACTTTGTTTCATCCAAGTCCTTCCACTCCAATGAACACTCAGAAAAGCATAGAACATTTCCTCACCGTGCATAAATGCCAGCTCAAAAAGTATCACCACAGAAAATATCCATTAGAGTCTTCACCTTAATCCTCATCACCCTGAATCCACAGCCATGAAGACAAGCCAAACAAAAGAAAAATGAATGTGGACAAATCAGAAAAGATTGCGAGTCCTAACACCATAATTTCTGCTCCAGAGATAGAAATGTCTGAGGAATTGTAAAGGATTACAAGAAACATAATAATGAAGAAATAGCAGCTAAGAGAAACCGGTGAAGCTTGGTCAAATTAAAAAAAAAAGGTGAGGACAGCTGAGGAAAGTTGAAAGAAAAGTAGAGAAGATGAAAAGATCGTGGGAATTTCAGCAAGATCAGAGGAGAATATAGAATTTTTTTGAAGAAACTGGAGTAGATGGTTCCATGAAATAGATTCCGAGCACGATGAACAAAGAAACCTACAAAACCATAGAGATCAGTAGTAGATCTAGTACTTGTAGAAGCAAATCAACAGGAAAGACATCAAATTAGTGCTTTATGCACAAGGAACCAGCGCTCGTGTCAATCAATCTGTGATAGAAATCAATATGGTGGAGATTATATGGATTGAGAAAGAAACCACGGTCGAAGGATGATGAGATCAGCAGCTACTTCACATTTCTGATGGTCTCTGTTAAATTTGATGGATGAATCTGAAGAAGAAAGGAGCTAATGGAATGGCAACGTTAAGATAGCAATAAACACTAGCGGAGCTTTTTTCTGTTTATTGATCGTCACTAAAATTGTTTCTAAACATCGGCGACGATATATGCTAGTTGCATAAAGGCATTCGTACTGTCAACATATTAGCCTGCTGAGCTGGGTACCAACAAAAAAAAACAACAAATTCAAATTTCTTCAATGGATACTATAAACGGTTATTTGTTTATGTACAAGCAAATGAAGCACAACAATAAAGGGCAAGACTCAGGCATCATAGAACTCAATCCAATAGCACCAAAACCATAAGACCCGATATAGAACATAGATAGTGAACAAAATCGAATTAATTCCAAAATAGTATGATAGTTTGTACATAACATTTACATATCTAGATATACAATATGTACAATGCGTATAAATAATATAAGATGGAAGGCCACATTGATCCTTTTACTAATACAAAAAGTGTTATTTAATCCCCTAATTTTAAGAATGAAACATTTAGTCTATTTACTTATAAAAATAGTACCAAAAAAAGATTTTTAATAATTTTAAATTTATTTAAAAAAAATTATCAGGGTATTGTTTGCAATTTTTTTTTGTTTAATAGGGTGAGGATAAATGACGAAACTACCCTCACCAATATCTCTTTAAATTTTTTTATCAATACAAGTCTTTTTATAGCTATTTTTTACAAGTAAAAGAATTAATGAACACTCTTTTATAAATAAAAGAACTAATGATCATTTTTTATATAAATAAAAAAACTAATAAATACATTTTTTAAGTTAGAGAACTAAATAACACTTTTACTCAAAGAAAATGAATCCCATGACATTTTTTCCAATAATATATGTACACTCTATATACAACTAACATGTTATTTTAAAATTAATTTGATTATGTACAATTTATAGATGTAATTTAAAACCTACACTCAAATTTTTCTATATTATTCTCGTATCGAAGAAGTGAGAAAGTGACTATATCCCAGGAAATAGACAGTCAAATATCCCATGGCCCACTTGTGTTGTTGGCCTCTGGTATTTTTCACTCCTACTTCGATTCACTTCATCTTTCTCTTTCTATCTTCAGGGTAGCACATAGTATGATAGTTTTTGAATATAAGGTATGATCTATTGCCTAATCTTTGTATTGTCCGAGCCTTAAGATACAATACTCAAGCCTTGAGTCATGCTCGCACTTAGAAGCTGGATGTTCCAAGCATCCTCACAAGTCTAAAACACCCAAGATTCAACCACCAACTCGATCTCACAATGTGATCGACCTTAGATTAATTTACGTTTTTACCGTTGTATCTCTCTGACACATTGTAACGTGTACCTTCTATGTAATCGATACGTATACATGTAGTCTTATATATATATATATATATATTGCTAGTATCAAACCAAACCCATTCGCTCTTATTTCATAACTTCTCTCTAGTTTCTTTCTCTAAATTGGATCATCCTTAGCATTTTGGGCGCCCACGAAGGGCTCAAGATTTAAAGGTCAAGTTTTTTGCTTCTGACTATATATTTCTCATGATTCACCCTGAGTTCTAAGAGAGAAACCCTAAAAAATAAGCATTTCACCCCATGCTCTTACTAATGATAACCACCATGATTGGTACCCGAGCTAATGAAAGATTAAGGCTAGCTAATGAGCTGCATTAAAGCACAACGTCGCGCCTATACGTGAGGAAGGTTGACCTGAACCTCGCGATAACCCACCAAAAGAGGTCAATCCCCATACAGAATTGAAACAACTCCTCGAGCTCAAAAGAGAACTCAAAGAAATAAGACAAGAAAATAGGGCACTACGTGCTCAAACAGAAGCTGCTCCACCAACAAGTCAAGCTATAAACTTAAATGAGGAAGTTGAGTTGATAATAAAGAGAAATAAGCCTGATAGAATGGAAGATGTAATGAAAAGGTCTTGCATCATAATGTCCAAGCTGAGATACAATCAATTCAGATCAAGAGTCAACTCAGTACAACAACGAGCAATTGCTTGAAAAATAGAGGTGGGAAACACGCTTTCAAGCTCTCAAGAAAATAAATAGAAAACAAGACAAGGGAAAATCTCACTATGACATTGATAGAGATTGTGAGCAGTTGTGTATGTCACCTTTCTCCGATGAGATAGAGCACAGTGAACCACCCACTAAATTCAATATTCCCAAATGCCTCGATTCACCAAAGAATGAAGGACTTCTTCACTCATGTGCTCCACTTCAAAACAACCATAGCCCTAATAAGTCTCACTCAAGACAAAAGAGACGTTGTGATGTGTAAAACTCTTTGCAGTTATGCTTTGTGATGGTGCACAGAAGTGATTTAATAACCTGGCACCTCGTACTATTACTTCCTTTGCACAATTTGCCAAATTATCCATCACTAATTACACAAGTAACAAGCTTATGAGAAAGGAGTCTCATCATCTTTTCTCAATTACTCAAGAAAATGACAAGTCTGTAAAAGAATAAATTAGGAGATTTAGAGAAGAGAAGTTAGAAATCGTGGATTGTCCTAACCTAATAACCTAAATTTGTTAAGAAATTCAAACCTATTTTCTAAATTGACAAAGATTATGCCATACAACATAGAAGGAACTTACTACGAGGCTAGTAAATTTGTCAACTTCAAGAAGGAACTTGGACTTGGCAGAAAGGGCAAGGCAGTTGTGGAAGCTACCCCAAAAAAAGAAAAAAAAAAGAATGAGTCCAAACAAAATGGTTGCTAACAGAAATAAACACTTTACCCCAAATCACAAAGGAGAGAGACAATGGTCTCAAATTCTGAACCTTGGGGTAAAGCATTCTTGCACTTTAGGGGGGGCCATCCCTAAGAGTAAGCTTAGCTCAGGCTGTTTTGAGGATAGAGAACGAACAAAACGTCAGGTGTTGAGATTGCTTGCACCACTTGTTAAAAGATTAGAGCCGGGCAACAATGACAATGTGAAGAGTATACATTCCATACATTAAGGACCTGGGATTGATGGAGTCTCTAATAACGCGCGAAAAAGATATACACGAGAAGTGCATGGGGTTCTCCATATTTATAATTTACATGATGTGTTACCCTTTGCTTCTTTCATTTTCACCAGTAATGATGAGGCATCATCTCCTCATGAAGATCCCCGAGTAATCACACTTCGAGTGAGGTCATGCGACGTTTGTAGGATCTTAGTTGACATTAGGAGTTAGGTAGACCTCCTTTTCCTCACAATTATGCAAGCATTAGGAGTAAAAGATAGCAATATTACCAAGAAAAAATTACCTTTGGTGGGATTCAACAACATCATCACATATGCTTTGAGAACAATGGTGCTGCCAATCATGGTAACCGATTCCATTGTTATGACAAACTTCATAGTGATTGATGTACCTATTCACTACAATGTAATATTGGGGAGGCCCTGGATACATAAAATGGGAATCGTACCATTAACTTAAGGGATGATCAAATATCTAACTGAGGAGGGTATAAAAGAAATAAGGGATGATCAAGAGAAAGTTAGAAATTGTTACAATATCACTAAGAAAGAGGTAGTCCCAAAGTAGCAACCACAGAGCATGTCATCACATCAACACATGAGCAAAGGCTACTTAGTTGGTTCAATTGATACGGATAAGGTTGAGGCCATACAAATTGGTCGTGAAGGAGAAGACTACTTCTTGAGAATGAGCACCAACCTAATAGTAAAAGTTAGGGAACAGATGTTACATTTCTTCCAAAACAAATGTTTTTGCATGGAAACTTGGAGATATGCTCAGCATTGACCTCAAGATTATCACACAAAAGTTAGACGTTGACCCCAAAACTAGAACAGTCCAATAAAAGAAGAGAAAGTTTCCGAAGAAAAAAATAAGGTGATGCTCATGTGGCTAAACTTAAAGAAACAAAGATGATCAGAGAGGTAGATTATCCTACATGGATGTCCAACATTGTGTTAGTAAGGAAAGCATGTGAATCACCTTGAATGTATGTGGCCTTCATAGATTTGAATGATGTCTATCCAAAAGATTGTTTTCCCTAACCAAGTATTGATCAGTTGGTTGACGCCACTGTCAGATTCAGTTTGGTGAGTTTTCTTGATGCTTATTCCGGTTATAATCATATCAAAATGCATCCAGAAGATGAGGATAAAACATCTTTCATCATCAACGAAGGTAATTTTTATTACACCCAAATGCCTTTTGGTTTAAAGAATGTTGGGGCTACTTACCAACGTTAGGTCAACAAAATGTTTGAAGATCAGCAAGGAAAAATATGGAGGCATACATAGATGATACGGTGATCAAATCCACACAGACTGTGAACCATGTTAAAGATCTAAAAGAAGTGTTTGGGGTCATCAGGAGTTATGGCATGAGACTTAATCCCAAAAAGTGTGTTTTTTCGTGTCACCTCAAGGAAGTGCTTGGGATATCTCTACTCGTGGGATCGAAGCAAACTAGATAAGATCCAGGTCCTAGTCAACATGAAGCCACCTAATGACCTAATGAGAATCCAACAATTAAATGAGAGAATTTTAGGACTCAACAGATTTATTTCCAGATGCACCTACAAATGTCTCCCATTCTTCAAGTTGTCAAGAAAGAATACATCAATTTTCTAGAAAGAAGACTAAGACATAGCTTTCCAAGGAATCAAAAAGTATTTGGTCACACCTCCCATATTGGTCATTCCGATCCTAAGAGAAACATTATATCTATACTTAGCTGTCATTTCCCAAACATCTAAAGCCATACTACTCGCAGAAACGAACAAAGTTCAACACCATGTCTACTACATCAATTATATATTGACCATTGTCCAGGGCAGATACCCAACAATCAACAAGCTAGCTTTCACCTTGAAAATAGTAGCACGAAAGCTACGACATTACTTTAACTCACACACAGTAGTAGTACTCACCTTACACCCTTTTTCAAAACGTGCTAAAGAAGCCAGAGGTTGCAAGGTAGTTGGCACACATAACAATTGAATTGGGAGAGTATGACATTAAGTTTATGCTCGGGTTTTCTATAAAAGCCCAGGCATTCAGGCGTTCACGGATTTTGTAATAAAGTTTAGTAACTCACTTGAAATCATCGATGATAAAGGCACAGTGGAGCAATCCAGAGGTGGAGGAAACCCAAAGATGACAAGTGTTCGTGGATGGTGCTTATAAGGAGCCAAGTTGAGTGTTATCATATTGGATCACGACGGACACTATTTCGAATATTTAGTGAGGATGGATTTCCAAGTAACCAACATTGCAAAATACGAAGTAGTTATCTTTAGAGTCATAACCTCAAAGAAGCTCGGAACAAATAATATCATACTACATAGTGATTCATGGTTGGTGTTCAACCAATACATGGGCACATTTGAAGCCAAAGATAACAAAATGCGAAGGTATATAGAACAATTAAAAAAGAAATATTTTGCTAACTATGAGATCAAGCAGATACCACAAAGTGATAATAGCAATGTTGATGCCTTGGCCACCCTAGCTACTGTACATGAAGCTAATCACAATAGGACAATTATTGTAACTGTTCTTGCTGAGGCTAGTATGGAAGCAGAAAAAATTGTCAGGAACATCTTCGATGTCACCACTCCGTGGTTTACACCTCTCCTTAGTTTCCTCAAAGATAGGAGTCTACATAAAGATAAGAAAAAGGTTTAAAAAAAAGTCAAAGGTCGGACAATACATGATACAAAGGGATAAGCTATATAGAAAACAACCCTCGAACTTGGACTCCTATGCATAGCCAAATGCTCAAACAGAGTCATATACGAGGCTCATTAAGGGGAGTATGGTTCTCATTTCGTGGGAGAAAACTATCATAACGAATCATGAGACAAGATTATTACTGGCCAACAATGTTAGCAGATTTTACGAAGCACACCCAGACATGTGATAAATGTCAAAGATTCAGTTCACTATCCTATATACCTTCGGCACAAATGATTGGTGTAGTCACCCCATAGCCATTCTACAAATGGGGACTTGATATGGTGGGACTTTTGCCTTAATCGCCACATATTATTTCACAAAGTGGGTAAAGGTTGAGCCTCTAGGAAGAATAAAGGAATAGGAGGTAATCCAATTCATATAAAAAACATAATGTCGCTTTAGCTTGCCAAATGAACTTGTCACTGATAACAAAAAACAATTTATAGGCCATAACATCAAAGAGTTCGCCTGCAGGTAAAACATCAAATTGTGTCATTCAACTCTATATTATCGTAGGAAAATAGTCAAGCAGAATATTCGAATAAATTGATATTAAACTTACTAAAAAAAGTTAGACGACAAAAGGAAAATGGGTGGATGAGTTGCCTGACATACTGTGCACCATCAAGACTAACCCTCAAGGTACAACTAATAAAACACCTTTCTCCTTGTTGTACGGAACATAAGTTGTAATCCCTACAGAGATAAGAGTACCCACTATAAGATCAATCCTAACCGATGATAAGAATGCTTCAGACAAAGCAGTTGATTTGGTACTGATAGAAAGAAAAAGGGATGAAGCCTTAAGAAGAATGATGAAGCAAAAGAAAGTGTGGCATATTACTACAACAAAGCCATATGATTTAAGTCATTCTCTCTGTATGAGTGGGTTATTAGAAGAGTTTTCCCTAACAAGAAATGGTGGATGGTAGTAAAATTATGTGCAACATAAGAACTCTCATACTAAGTAAAAGAGACGACACTGAGTGGAGCCTATATAGTAAAGGATATTCAAAGTGTAAAGGAGAGCATGAGTTGGAATGCACGACACTTTAAAAAGTACAGTTTTTAATATGTATTAGACTAATACTTGTCTTATATTAAATGACTTTTGTAACAAATATATAAGTCTTGCCAATGCTTAAACAATGAGCTGATCACCTCGGTCAAGAACCAAGTAGAACGTTCTGGCAAAAGCTTGGTCTTAGGAAGTTGGTATCTCCAACTTAGTAAATAAGCTAGCCCAATTTTAAGCCACGAGCTAATCACCTCAGTCAGGAATCAGGTAGAACGCTCTAGCATTAAAAAAGATCAAAGTACGAGCTAATCACCTCAGTCAAAAATCAAGTAGAACGCTCGAGCAAAAGCTTGATCCTAAGAAGTTAGTATCTCCAACTCCAGTAATCAAACAAGCCCAATGTTTAGGCCACGAGCTGATCACCTCATTAAGAAATCAGGTAGAACGTTCTAGCATCAAAAAAGATCAAAATACGAGCTAATCATCTGGATCAAAAACCAAGTAGAGCGCTCATACAAAAGCTTGGTCTTGGAAAGCTGGTGTCTCAAACTCCAGTAACTAAGCCAGCCCAATGTTTAAGTCACAAGTTGATCACCTTGGTTAGAAATGAAGTAAAATGCTCTATCATAAAAAAAGATCAAAGTACAAGTTGATCACCTGGATCAGAAATCAGATAAAACACTCAAGAAAAAGCTTGCCCTAGGAAGTTGGTATCTCCAACTCCAGTAACCAAGCCAACCCATGTCATAAGCCACGAACGGATCACCTCAATGAGAAACCAATTTGAACGCTTTGAAAAAATGAATTACAAATCATTCAAACAAACATTTCTTCATAAATGGAGCTTACAAATTCAACTACTACTTGACAATGAGCTTGGGGACAAAGTTTGTCTTTTCAAAACCCTTCAGGCGTTTAGCCACGCGACCAGGGTCAGGATCCTCTGTCTCCTCCATCACCAAAAGGAAAAAAACTTGGCCTGAATCTTGCTCACTTTTTTACATATCTACTCACCAACTGTACTAAAGACAGGTTTTAGCTCGTGCCTAATCCTTTTAATTCCTCAACAACATTCATAATTGTGAGGAACACAACTTCACCTCGCTTCATGTAAAAATTGGCCCAATGAGCTCCATTATCTACCAGGGCAACCATCTTCAACATAATTTTCCTTGCGAATGCTCGCATCTCTTTGTGAAGCTCGAGCTCACATTTGAACTCATCGCAAAGTAAAGCTTAGTCTTGATAATGTAAGGACTATGAGTGTTGGCTATTTTCCTGGACAAAATATTTACTCGTAAACTTGTTTTTAGGCCTACTATCAAGAAAAACCAAATAAATGCTCGAGTTTTAAATAATCGCACTTGAGGTATATCTTTTATAACTATAACACATAGGATTACATTCATGCATTTAATAGCACATATTCATAAATCTAAAATTATTTTTTGTGCTAAAATATTTATTTAAGCTCGAATCAATTTATGAAATTACTAATTAAATATTTTTAGATGTGTTAAGACTTTTAAAAGAAATGATTTTATTATTATTATTATGTATTTATACACACGTTAAGATTAGAGGTGAGATATATATAAAAAAAAAACAAGGGCCGCGGCAAAGCCCAAAAAGATCCAAATATGACATTATTAAGTTTTAATGATTACCTCTCTATATATATATTATAGATGAGAAAACCTAAGTATGTGCAAAAAAAAATAAAGACTAGAGCAGCCAAACAGCGAAAAAAAATAAAGAAAAACAAAGTGCAAGAACTGATGAATGTCAAAATAAATACATTCATATATATATAAAATTATTCATTGTGATACAAGGAATCAATGTTTATATATTATATATGATTGAGAGTCTGCACAACGGTGGTATGGTTTTTTAAGTCTTCTTTGATGAAAATTTTGAAGTTAATTGATTAATATTATCATAGTTTTAATTTTAGTAATATTTGGTTTTCTAAATTCTCATATCTATTGGTTTATTTGTTTCAATTTTTTCATATTTATATAACTTTTTTTTATTAAGATCTTTCATATCTAAATCAAATAGTTGTAGGAGAAATCATGATTATTTGATTTAATTATTAAATTTCAAAGAAATTATTTTTATGAAACCTATGCTTAATTTTCTTGCTCTAGAATTTACTATTTGATTTTATTTAAATGATATATATTTTGAATCATCTAGTTAGGATTATTCATTATTAAATCCGTTCTAAAATACACACGAGTACTTGTGTTTCTTTTTGTACTAACCTTTTTTTGTAGTTGATTTCAGGAACGACGGATGAATTTTGGAACATTAACGCTTATTCCCGGAAAACCACTCACGCTAATTTTAGAAACTGTGAAAATAGAGGTGGTAAGTAAAGCATTGGGCAAAGATCCTGCGAGCAGAAGAGATGTTAATCAAATAGACTTAAACATTTTATTTTCATACAGAAAGTTATGGTTCAGACGTGACCTATGGTTTTCTAAGTCAAAGGCCTTGCATTGTTTCCACCTAAAAATATCGTGTATTATTATTTTATTTTTGTATTTTATTCTTACACGCGATTGCATGTCTAGTCGCTTTGTTTAGGTTATTAAGTTATAAATTGATAAAAATTAAAAATAACATATTCACCCTCTTTTAGGTTAATCAGGTCTATATCTTATAAACTTTCAGATAAGAACTAGCTCAATCCTTAACTTGACTGCTTTAGTGGAAAGCTTAGCATTCTCTTACTTCAAGGCATGTGCTAAATGTCTCTTCGCTCGATCAACGGCCATGAAACTCGAGGAAAAAAGATAAGGTTAGTGCTCTAAATCTTTAAAAACAATTAAAGCTCTATACACCTATACGCTTCAACAAGTAAGCACATTGCCTTATATAGGACAAGGCATTGGGATGATCAAATGGACAAATGTTCAAAATACAATGAAGTAAGTCAACATCAATAAATATATGCCATAAATAAACATCCACATGTATGCACGTATATACGTATATGTATATATGCATGCATAAATTAAGTAAAGTATTTAATAGTTGTAAATTGTAAATTATACTCAAGATTTAAAAGTCGTTGACAACTTAGCTTGAGCCTATTACAAAATTTCAACATTCCCAGGATCGTTGGCTTCATCTCCTTCCTTGACCTCATCTTCACTTCCCATGGATTCTTCATCATCTTAGTGTGAGTGAGTGAACCTATTGGTGTGACTGGAATGTTCAATATTTTGTAATAATATTTTCCAAGTTTCTTCTTCTTGGCATCCTCTTTAAAAGATTCCATGGCTATGTTGTAGCCAATTTGAACAGTTTCAATCACTTTCTCAGTTACAGCACTCAATTCCATGGCCATGTTGTAACCAATCTGGATGGTCTCAGTCACTTTCTCGATTACAACACTTGTATCGCGCTTTGTTTTCTCAAAATCACGTATGGTCTCTTCTAGCTCACACCTAGTAGCTTCAAGCTCGCGCTTATAAGCATCGTTCTCAACTAAGACCCTCTTTTCTTCTTCTTTGGATGCCTCAAGTTGCCTTGCACATTCATTTAGCTCGTTAGCAATCCAAGTCAACTTCTCCTCTTTATCAATGACCTCACCCTGCCATTTAATGGCCTTGGCAAGTTGCACGACCAGCCTAGCTCGAGCAGAGGCATGGCTCTCTTTCTCTTTCACGAGCTTAGCCTTGAGTTTTTCAACACTTCTCACTCTACTAAGCTCATGCATCAACTGAGCGTAAAAAAAAAAAAGAAAAAATGAGCATGAGATATATGAATAAAAGGCACATGAAAAAAAGTACGAAGAAGCACTTACCTAAAAAAGGAGCCTACTCATTACAAGAGTAAGATCGACATCCTCACTCATGACACCGAGCTCTTTTTCAACAGCTATGTATGGGAGGTGTTGAACAAAATGGTCTACAAGGTATGGACCCACACCCTTAAATAGGGCCACAACCTCAATCTCACCTTAGGTTAAGTCTTCAATAATTCCTTTCTCTAAATCTCGAGCTATTGAAGAGGGTTTCTGTTGGCACGAGAAGACTAGAATGGGTGTTTGTTGACGCAAGGAAGCTGGAGATAACCCAGCCACAACCTCCAAACCTTTGAGAGGAAGAATGGACTTTTCAATAATAATGCCCGATACCTTTTTCCTTATGGCGTGGGCTGGAGCATCAGGATTGTCTTTGCCCGAGCTCTTATTCCTCTTTTTACCCTTCGAGGAGCCCACACCCTTGGAAGAGCCCGTTCCTTTTTGAGTGTCCATGCTCTTTTGATTGGCAAATCGAGCAAGCAAGATTTTGGGATCGAACTCCATTACTAGGGGGAAAGCTAGAATATCAAGAAATAAAAAAATTTACTTAAGCACGAACTAATAGATATCACCATCATCTGTCACTATTTCAAATCCACCCCCCAAAGTCACTAGGTGGAGTTTCTACGTCGAGCTGGTGCTCGAGGCTTACGAATTATTCTGACTAGAATGGTGATAGATCCCTGGTTTCATCAACCCACACTTTACAAAGTGTGGCATTGTTAAAAGTTCTTTCTAAGGTGTAGGCTTTGGCAGATAATTATGGATACTAGCAAGCCTTTCCTTGGCCTCGGGGCCTAATGTAGTTATGTACGATGCCATGTTCCTAATCACAAGCTTCACATCGGTCCAAGAACTTCTTATGAGCCTCTCATTACCATCATATGTCTCCCACCGACCAGAAATATAGAAGTATTGCTTCCGGTTCATTTCATTTCCTAAAAGCATGATGTTTAAACCCTGATCTTGTTTGGTTGACATATAAACCCTCCTCATGTCAGTGGAATTTTGTTATATGCATTATAGAACTCAGGCATCTCTAGCTCCACCCCGAACTCTCTATATATTAAGGTGAGGCAAAGAAGGTACTTCCACTCATTTGACATTAATTGACCTAACATGAGTTGCATTCTCATCAAAAATTTCCTAATAAAAGGATACAAGGGATACCTGAACCCGAGCCAAAGCGCCTTCTCGTAAAAGTTGTCCAACCTTTATGTGGGGTTTCACTATCCAGTGCATCTAGGCTAGGGATCAGTATGTTGACAAATGGAATTATGTAATATGTTTTTCAAAGTCTCTCCTCGTCCTTTGGAATTAAGCCACTGGTTGGCATTTTGGCATTCCAACCCTTGGATCAAATTGTTGGCTCCCTTATCCCTCTTTGCAAGATTTCTTTCTTTATTTTCTTGGAGTAGATATTTATGAGTGAAGGACGCTCAGTCTAATGGTCGGGGTGGTTTGTGGTCAAGATGTTGATCTAGTAGGAATCTTAGGTATCTCTTCATCCTCAGAGGACATACTCTCCTCTATAGCTAAGCTCGAGCTCACACTTTCTTCCTCATTTTAGTAAGTTAGATATTGGAAACTTTTGCAAAAAGAACCCGAAAAAGGTGAAGATAGGATTACTCCACCTGTGGTCCTAGTCACTACTTTCCTATGCATGTTTGCTTAAAAAAACAAAATCAGAACAAAAGAAAATAAGATACGAATAGACAGGGATTGACCGAAAGTCGAGGATTGAAATTAAGAAGTTCAGAAGTGAAATTAAGAACCGACTTGAAAAGAAATGAGATTTGGTTAAGTGCAAAGACAAGTCTTGAAGAGTCGGGCAAAGATACTTAAAATGCAAAACTGATAATCTTACCACCCGAGCAAGAAAACAATAAAGCACAAGGTAAAGCAACAGAGTCTTTTGGAAAGAATTTGGTTCAATTTTCAAAGAATTGTGAAAATGAATACCTTACATCCCCCTTAATATAAGGGTCTAGATTTTTTCTCTCCAATCAACTAACAAGTCGAAAGGTCTTTGAAGCATTTATTGAGGTGTGCAAAACCGTTTCAAATTCAATATGTCGTTTCGCCTACTCAGCCTTTTACTCTTCCAATTCAACTGAAGAATCAAGTTGAAAAAGTAGGGAGACTTTATATTTGAGCATAAGGTACAACCTGCTATCCAACCTTTGTAGTGTCCGAGCATTAATTCATGCTCGCGCCAAGAAGATGGATGTTCCAAACATCCTCACAAGTCTAAAGCACCCAATGTTCGACCAACAACTTTGTCTCACAATGTGGCCGACCTTAGATTAGTTTATGCTTTTACTATTGTACTCCTATGACATGCTGTGACATTTATCCATATGTAATCGACATGTGTACATATAATATCTTTTATATATATGAACCTAGTATCAAAATAGACCACTCCTATTTCATAACATTTCTCTAGTTTATCTCTCTAAATCGAATCATACCCAATAGATAATACTAAAATTATTCTTCATTTCAAGAGATTGACAGTTATAACAATAGAAAAAGCGATTGATGAGCGCGCATTTCATTGAAGCTCATAGCAGCATCATATTCATTGTAAATCTCTAACTCAAATGATTGCTTGGAACATCTTTACATTTTACTCTCAACATTGATGCCAATTAAATATTTTCAAACATTAAACCTAGTAGCAGTTTTATTGCTAAACCCATCATACGGTAGAACATTAATCACTTAGTGATCTACACAGAAAATATCGAAAAGTTTCAATCATGCAATAATATCGGAACGAAACCTTCAAAACCCAAACAAACAAGAAAAAGTATCATTTATCTATTTTAGAGATAACCCTTTGTCAAAATAAATCAAACAAGCCATAAAATGGTAATCAAAAGGAGAAAGTAAAAAGCGGTGGAAGAATAAAAACCTGACTAAGAGCGCAATGGAAAACAAGGGTATCTTTGCCCTTGACTTCGTGAACGAGATTGGGAATCTTATCATAGAAAGTGTGACTCGCATAGTGCAAAGATCCAGCTATATGCCCATCGTAGCTCCTTTCGTCATCCCTTTAGTATTCTCCATCAATAACACTATATTAGTATTTATTTTCGCCAATTACAAAATACGAATTTGGGAAAACAATACAGATAGACAAAGGAAATAAAATGAAAAGAAGGGTTGAAAAGATATGTGGAATAGTTTAACCTGACATCAACAATTGCAATATTGGGACAACGTTTCAGTGTAATAAGCTGAGACCCAGTTATGTAGGAGATACTCCGAGCCATTCCCAAATCTACACTTTCGAAATTTGAGATTTCTCTCAAGGGTCGAAATTTGAGATTTCTCTCAAGGGTGGGAGTAAAATTGTCAAGTTGTAGCCATGACAAACGATTCTTTTGTTTTTATCAGGGTTCATCGTTGAATCCAAAACTATCCATTCTAATACAAATATTAAATACTTAAAGATTTTTAATCTGAAAAAATTAATTTTTTTAAAATTGAATATAGATATATTTATATTAAAATTTATTTATAACTTATTGTTGTATATAATATATAACATATATAAATTTTAATTTTAAATTTATATCTTTGTAACAAATATTATTATTTATAGTTATAATTAAAAAAATAAAAAAATAAAAAATATGTTTGTATAATTATTAAATTATTATAAATATTTATATTTATTTTTTAAATTAAAAAATAATATAAATATGCATAATATTTAAATATAATATAAAATATATATTTATATATAATTTAATAGCAATTAGGTTCAGATAAAACAAATTATAAAATCTGTTAATTCAAATCCGATTCGAATTAGAATAGATCGTGTAATTTTCAATCTGAATCCGATTTGATTATAAAATTTCTCGATTCAATCTGAATTTATTGGATTATTTGCTCACCTCTAAATTTAATATCATGATAAAATTTTAAATTGTTTTATTTTAATCAATTATTTATATAATTACAATTTTTTATTAATTATATTATAAATAATAAAATATATATATTATATGATATGTATTTGAAAAAATAATGATATTACGGGTATTTTCATTTATTCAAAAATTATTTCAACTCTTTCCTTCTTATATCATTTTCTTTTTCTTGCATAATAAATCAAATCAAAATATGCATCTAAAATTTTTAAATTCATATCAGAAGAATTACATCAATGTTAAGAATTTTATGGGTTTTGTACGAGAGAAAAAGATGAATTTTAGAGTTATAGATTGATGTTAGGATTTGAGTTACAGTGAAAGTAAAGAAGGTGGAAAAAGAAATAATTTTATTCTTTAATTTTTTTGAATATATAAAAATATTTAAAATATCATTATATTTTCACTTATTTTACATGTGATATACATTTGTTAATCAATTATGACCAAAATAATTGGTCGAAATAAATTGTAATTAAGTAATTAATTATAACAAAAATAATAAATTACTCCTTTTTCTTTATTATTTGAAAAGGAATTATGTTAGTGTTTTTCTTAGTTTAAATTTTTAAAATTGAAGAAGCGAAAAAATCTAAATAATTAGTATATAGTACCAATCGCATTCATTATTATTCTAACAAATCAGTGATAGCTATTTTTTATTAAAGCAAATTTCATTACATTTACTTTATAATTAATTCCAGGGGATTGTAGGAGGGGAGAGTTTTATAGGTAGATATTATGGTATTATGATTTTATACCTGTAATCATAATATGATATAAAAAAATTATTATTAAAATAGAAAACATAATATATAATTTAATTTGAAAGTTATTACTATCACATATTCTATTTACTTATTTTATTATCACTACTAGGAGATAAAATGGTTCTAATAGGTACCATGTAAATATAAAATTGTGATTGTTTTTAAAATTAATTATTAACTATTTTCTACAAAATAATTATAGAAATATTAAAGAAATAAGAGTATGCTTAACAATTTGTCGAGCATCATATAAAGCTATCGATCCAGATGAAATCTTATATTTACAATTAGGAACATATAGTCTATACAATAAAGAGCTTTTAAGTCGGGATTAAAAATCGATTTTAAAAAAATCAAATTTTAATTCATTATATGTTGGTATGCTTATAAATTGATTTAAAATTTCAAGTCACTTCAAGTTAAAAATTGACTTCAAATAAACTTAAAATAAAAAAAACTAAAAAAATTGTTTCGGTTGACGTGTACAATCGATGTTACATGCCACATGTAGTGTTGGTTGTACACATCAACCGATGCTAAGCCATGTGTAGCTTCGGTTGTACACGTCAATTGACGCGTAATATAACATCGATTGACGTATAAAACCAACGCTACATGTGACTTAGCATCAATTCTACACGTCAACCAATGCTCGACATGCATAGGATTGGTTGACACGTCAGATCAACGCGTCAAGCGTAACGTCGGTTCTATGTACCAACCAAAGCTAATTATCATTTTTTCTTCCCCCTCATTCTGAGAGTTTTTACTGTTGTCTTCTAATTCTCTCTCACTACGATACCTACGACCATTTTCATCCATTTTTGGGTTTTGTTCTTCTCAATTTTTTGATCTAGATCCATCCTTTTTTTAAATAACATTCAATATTTTCTTACCTATTTTTTTCACATTATTACTTATTAAACACATGTTTCCTTCATTTTTTCAATTTTTTTATTTTTGTAAGTATTTTTATGAATTATTTTATACTTATTATTGATATTTTATATTCTTATTTAATTTTTGTAAAATTATTTTTTTTATTTTTATATATTATATGTTATTGATTATTTGTATATATTTTTGTTTTATGCAAGTTGTTTATTTTTATTTAAGCTTAGAAGAAAAGAATGTATTTTTTATTTATTTATTTTAACTAATTTCATGTATTATATATATATATATATTTCATGTTTTATATATATATTAATTTATTTTAAGTTTAAATTTTTTTGAATTTTTTATTATATGTATTAAATAATATTATATATTGTTAATGTTATAATGAATTTATTAATTGTTTGAACTTGATATATTTATTTGTATATGAAGCTTTGATTGATATTCTAATAATTTAATTATAAACTTTATATATAATAAATTCTAAAATATATTGATGATTAATACATTTATAATTTATTAGGTACATTTTAATATGTTAAATGTCATTAAGGTGATGTTTAGTTCACATAATGGAATGTGAATGAGAATGAAATGAAACAGTTTTGTTTTGTTTGACCACTAAATCAAAGAAGAAATCAGTATTACAGTGTTTGGTTTACAACTGAAATGAAATGGAAATAATGTATATTACCTTAATACCTCTACTTTCAGTAAAGTTTAAATAATATTATTTAGTTATTATTTTTTGGTCAGATAAAATATATTATTAAAATCATTATTTTTCTAAATAATTATTACTTAAAAATAAAAAATATTATTAAAATTATTATTTTTCTAAATAGAGTTTAAGGTTTTGAGGTTTGGGATTTAGGGATTTGAGATTTTGGATTTTGGGACTTAGAATTTGGGATTTAGGGTTATATTTGTGGGTTAAAGTTTAGGGTTATATTCGTGAATTAAGGTTTAGGGTTAAAATTATTATTTTTCTAAATAGGGTTTAAGGTTTTGGGTTTTGGGATTTGGCGATTAGGGTTTAGGGTTTTATTTGTGAGTTAAGGTTTATGGTTAAAATTATTATTTTTCTAAATAGGGTTTTGGGATTTGGGATTTGGGATTTGAGATTTGGGATTTAGAGTTTAGGATTAAGGTTTAGCGTTTAGGGTTTGAGGTTATATTTGAGATTGGGGTAAAATTGAAAAAAAATGAGATGATAATGGAATCATAATTCCTTAAGGGGGGAGAAGGAATTATGATTACTTCTATTTCCGAAATCGATTCTATTCCATTCCCACTTTTCAACCCAAACAAACATAAAATTGGAAAGAATCAATTCTGATTCCATTCCAATCAACCAAACATGCACTAATATAAAATGGATAAATCTTGGATGTCAAAGTGTAGAATTGAGGAAGACTATATTTCTAGAATTGAAACTTTCTTGAAATTTGCCTATAGAAATAGTAATAATGAAATCTGTATGATTCGATGCCCATGTGCTAAATGTAAAAATGAAAAATTTCATGATGTTGATGAGGTTAAGTATTATCTTATCCGTAGTAGTATTCTTTTGAGTTATAAATGTTGGTATTATCATAGAGAAAATATTTATGATACTCATAGGGAATAGTTAAATAAGGATGTAAGTAGATTATACATATCTTATGAGAATAGGCACTCCAAACATAATGTATATACAAAAAATATGCTTCATGCTGTAGAAGATGAATTACATGAGGATGATCCCAAAACCTTTTAAAAAAATTACAAGATGCAGAAAAGCCGTTGTATCTAGAATACAAGAAATACACTAAAATGTCGAGTGCATTTGTATAATGTGAACAAAAAAATGATTTTTCTGATAAGGGATTGACAAAATTACTAAATGTATGAGGGTATTGAGTTGCCATCTTAAATGTATGAAGTGAAGAAATCTTTTAGTCGATTTGGCACCATCTTAAATGTATGAAGTGAAGAAATCTTTTAGTCGATTTGGCATGGAATATCATATAATTCATGCTTGTCCAAATGATTGCATTCTTTATAGAAAATAATATGAGACATTAGATAATTGTCTAGTGTGTAAAGAATCGAGATGAAAGCATGCTATAAATGAGACAACACCTAAGAAAGGCATGCCTGTAAAGGTTTTTTGGTACTTTACTCTGATTCCTTGCTTTCAAATATTGTTCAAAAGTAAAAAGACATCAAAGATGTTGATTTGGCATTCAGAGAATCGATCTGATGATGGAATGCTATGTCATTTTTCTGATTTTCCAAATTGAAAAGTAGTAGATAATTTATCCCCTCAAATTGCATCTGATCCGTGCAATCTTCGTCTTGCCATTGCTACTGATGGAATTAATCCACACAGTTTTCTTAGTATCAGTTATAGAATTTAGCCAGTAATTATGGTAACATACAACCTTCTTCCTTGGTTATGTATGAAAAGAAAATTCATGATGCTAACATTATTGATCTTAGGACCGAAACATCCCGGAGTTGATATTTTTGTGGCCTCTAATAGATGACAAAGATATTATGGAATAATGGTGTAAATGTTTATGACGTATATAAGAAAGAATACTTTAACTTCAGGGTGTTTTTTTATCGAAAATTAATGATTTTCCTACCTATTAAAACTTATCATAACATGCAATAAAAGGTTATATGGGATGCCTTATTTGTAGCGATGATACTTCTATAATTTATCTTGTTCATGAACTAAATATGTCTTATAGAAGACATAGAAGATTTTTTCCATCTAGACACAAGTTTAGATACAAAAAAAAAACATTTCGATTGTGAAAAAGATCATGATCCTACACCAAGACTTTGGCGAAGGGTTGAGATATTAAGGTGATTAAATGATATGGCATTCAAACAAAAGAATACTCACTGATGAAGGAAAACGAAAAAGGTCAGCTAATAAAAGGGCTGAAAATGAAAATGTTACTCAATAGGTGGAACATGATTATTGGAATAAAAAATCAATATTTTGAGAATTACCTTATCGAAAAGACCTATACATTCATCACATCTTAGATGCCATAAACATTGAGAAAAATGTATGTGAGAGCTTGATTGGTACATTAATTAATATATTTGGAAAAGCAAAGGATGGAATTAAAGCAAGATTAGATTTAAAGAAACTGGGCATACAACCTGAATTGGCACCAAGGGTGAAAAATGATAAGAATCGAACATACTTTCCACCAACATAATATAAAATGTCAACAAAAGATAATTTTTTTTAAATTGTTTAACGAGTGTGAAAGTTTCTGATGATTACTCATCCAACTTAAGATTTTTTGTGTCTCTAACCGATAATAAACTTTATGGATTGAAATCACATAACTGTCATATTTTAATGCAACAGTTATTGCCAGTTGTTATTAGGCCAATTCTTACAAAACATATTCGGTTATCAATAATTTGTCTTTTTTCATTCTTCAATACAATATGCAAGAAATATTTATCAATTGGAGAGTTAAACTCTTCATAGAAAGATGTTGTAGAGAATTTGTGCCTACTTGAGAAATATTTTCCTCTTTTGTTTATATAATGATTCACTTATGTGCTCATTTAGTTTAAGAGATTCAATTATGTGGTCTTACTTACTAAATGTGGATGTATCATTTTAAGAGATACATGCAAGTCCTTAAAGGATATGCAAATAATAGAAATCTTCTTGAAGGATGCATGGTGGAATGTTACATTGTTGAAGAGGCTATTGAGTTTTGCTATGAATAGTTTAGTGATTGAAATAAAATATTAAATCCTACGCATGAGTTGTTCTTAGAAGGTGACATGATCAAAGTAGATAACCCTATGCCTGATAGAAGTAAGAAATTGTTCATTGATCATACTCAATGGGAAAAAGCGCACTGAATTATTTTGGTAAATAATAATAAGGCATAATCGTACATAAAGTAAGTAATGGCAATGCATATCGGGTTCACCCTTTTCATATAAAATTATTATTTATTTAAATATTAATGACATGTAATTGATATATCTTTCATAATATCACAGAATGCATTTGAACTTACTAGAGACCGATCCTTGTTATAAAAAAAGAGGAGAAAAATGGTTGTATGATGAGCATAAATGAGAGCTTATTAATTGGTTTTCTAACCATGTAAATGTCATATATAAAATTCATAAGATTGCATTATATATAATGTTTTACAACTTTGTTTTAAACACATTTCATGTTTTTATATGCACATATTCGAGTTAAACTCAACAAACCCAATTATAAAATATAGAAACTTTGGAATGGCTTGCACATAGTTCAAAATTTGATGTCAAATCATATTTTAGTTTTACAATTAATGGTTCAAGGTTTACAACAAAAGCAAGGGACAAAGTTCGAGTAAACCAGAATAGTAGGGTGAAGATGGTTGCACAAAATTAACAATTTGCTAGTTCAAAAGATGGTAATCTTGTACTTTCTAATAGAACATATTATGGTATAATTCTAGAAATTTGGGAACTTGATTATAAAGTCTTTCATGAAACAATATTTTGTGTGATTGAGTCGAATACACTATAATTATTAGATATAAAATAGATGATTTTGGATTAACTCTTGTAAACTTATCCAAGATAGGTCACACTGATAATTCTTTCATGCAAGCATTTCACGCAAAATAAGTATTTTATGTGAGTAATCTAATTGACACAAGATGGTTTGTTGTGTTAACGTCTCCACAAAAAGAGTTCTACTATTGTGATGCTTTACAAAATGATGACATGTTTGATATAATATCAAATATTAGTCATTTCTCAAAAAAATTGTCTAATGTATATGATGATCTAGTTGATAACGATGATTCTTCTTTATGGATTTGAACTAATTATGAAGTAATATATATATGATCAATGACCTTATTAAATATAATGTATGTTCTATATTATTCTAGTAACTATTGTTTATATGTTTGGAGTTAAAATTGTGAATTAATTTTTATTTAATCATTGTTTGCAGATATTTCATAGATCCTAAGCTGTAAGAGATTATCGATCCAAATGATCTATTATGGCATTTTAAAATAAAGGATTGGGCTAATATACCTGACGCTTCACTTAATCTAAATGATAGAATACCTATTGAATTCAATGCAACCGGTAACCCATTGGGAGAAAATGACCAATATTTGAAATCTTCTATCGGTAGACTTGCCAAGTCAAGTATACCAATCAATATAAATGATTGTAGTAAAGTTGAAGAATGTGAAAAGTACAAGATATGGAAAACCATTAATGTAAGTCTCTTTTGTTTTATAATTAATTACATATTATATCTTTTTTTGTATTATATCCCTTCTAAAATGTATTTTTTACACAATCGTTTTAAAGTCCCCGATAATTGGGTTAATAAGTGCTATAAAATTGCAAATAAGGCATGGAAAGAACATAAACTTTTAAATCACCCTTGGAAAAAACCCTAAGTATGGAAAGAGTTTGTAGTTATAGACGTACGGATGAATTTCAAATCATTAGGGAAGAACACCAAAATATACAAATGCAAAATATTCTTCCTAACCGTATTGGGAGGTCATCAAATCCTGAAATTAGATAAATAATAGTAATATTAAGTTGTTAATTTATAACTATTTTTATATTTATTTTCCTCTAACTTAAGTTAATAAATTTATTTAATTTATGTACATAGGAAGCTAAATTGGATAGACTAGTTACTATAGCTGAATTGTATATAGAAATAAAGACACTAAAAGTGAAGAAGTTAAAACCAATGAATAAATGAAGAGAAGAACAAGTCAACAAGTTGGTTAGTAATTTAACTTGATACAAAATCCTTGTTATGATTTTTGCATATTCATGTAATAATGTATATCATTCTTTATTACTTTATTATTTGTAGAGAATGGTTCAAGAAAAAAAAATAGGGAGAATTAATTGAGCAATTGGGGAAAGATGCCATACATCTCACACATTTATTATAATTATAGTTTGTTATATGTGGAAATAAATTGATATTTATAGTATATCTCGCATATGTAACTTATAAGGTTAGAATGATCATTCTCAAATGAAATTAAAAACTCGATCATTTATAATTATTAAATATTCTTTGTTTTAATAAATATATAATTTTTTATAGATTTAATTACATTTAAACTCAAACTAATCATAAGTAAAATATTATATATTTCATATTTCATATTTAGTTATGTTTTTATTCTATTAAAACATCAATAACTTTTCTTTTATAAAAATCATTTAAACTATTTATTTAAATTTTAAAAATCTAAAATCTTATAATTATTTGAGTCCAATTCTCTTGTGTTATTTTCAGTGTGCCACTATATATAACACCACAATGCTACAGCATGTATACAAAAATGGCTAGAAATATAGGCCCATTTTTTTGTTAGAATTATCCAGTTGCATAAAATGTAAACTTTTTGTCCATGTGTTTATCAATCATTGTTGACACACATAGCATGCATTCAAAGTGGGATAGGTGAATTTTTTTCATAATTATTTTATAATTTACTCTTATTATTTTAAACAAATTTATAACAAATTCTATTGATCAATGTTGTCTAATATAAAAAATTATGTATTTATTGCTATATAAATTTTATTCTTCTCTATCTCACATAAATATTATTTATATGCTCGAAATTTTATTTTTCCCATTATAAGATATTTATTATTGTCTTTTTTTTTAAGAATTTTTCTTTGATAATAAAACTAAAAAATAATAATAAAAAAAATATTAATGGGATTCACATTGCTTATTTGAGGGTCTCCCTTCCCAAATAAGGATTCTAGTCACGCCCTACTCCGTTCATAACCTATCTATTCATCACATAATGAATTTTTGTGTTGTCACATTTATTTCTTAGCATTGATAGTTTTTCGAAGTGTTTTGAGAGCTCTTCAATAATCATTTTATTATTTAAAATGTTTCATATAGAAAGTATTTAATTATAATATTTTTTTAGAAAAAAAATCATTAATTAGATGTTAAATTCAAATTAGAAAACAAAGTTGGAGAGAGCCATTTTGGAGCTTCTTCAGCCAAGTTTCAAAATCATTACAAGATAAAGCATACTTAGTTAAATTAAGAGCAACATCATTCGCTCTACGAAAAAAACTGTCGAGCTCTAGTTGCTAGTTGGTGAATGGCTTTAGCAAGGTGCACCTCGACAATTTGATTTGAGTTCGAGTTATTAACAAGTTGAACATCCAACAAAGAATCAGATTCTAATAATATCTCTTCATATCATGTATCTAAGCTAAATTGCAAACCATGTCACATTACATTAAGCTTAGCTACTAAGGGAGTAAAATAGGTTGTTAAATTGTTAACTATAGCACCAAAAGCTTATCCATAAGGATTCTTTATAATACAGTCAAAATCCAGCTTACTATTTGTCATTAAAATTGTAGCATCTAAATTAACTTTTAATTTCCTTGTCGGTAGTAAAGACCATCATTTAAGTAGATGGCTAACATTGATCTTTTCTTTAATTATTTAAATGATGAAATTATTCCAACAACACAATAGATTGGGAATAATATGGGTAAAACTCCAAAGCTTTCCTTCAAATAAACATCTACCTCATGTTTTCTATATCTCATAAGCCATCACCATTACAAATTCCAGATGAGTATGAGTGTGTTTTTCAATTGTCACCCATATTATTTCTATTATTGGTAGACTCCTATTTTCAATATAAAAAATGATACTGGTGAAGAAAACTATACCTATTTTACATTTGGACATTCCCATAAAGCATGAGAGATTGATTCCATTGCATTATTGCATACGGGTAGATTGAGTTAGTTATAATATGTCTCCTAGTCAACTTCAATCTTGTTTATAAAATACATTTCAATAATCATCAGATAAAGTGCTTTATTTTTTTATAACATTTGCATCCCATAGCACCCTCACAAGATATACATGTGCTTTTGATGACGTGGTTGGCATTCTATACACATTTGGAAAGCTAGTCTATATTCGTTGCTCATACTATAAACCTTATCATTGGTAAATTATCATATAAGTTGATCTGTCATTGGCTTCAGGGGAAGGGTGATGCTACATATTAAAGATGCTCCATCTTTCAAAAATAGCTCATTTATAAAAAATAAATCCCATGTCCCACTAGTTGTGATTAAGATACTCACCATCGTTAATGAAACAAGGTCTTATATTGGGTGTATTTGGAAATTCGTAAAATAGGGAAACTATCTATCAAATAAAATTTTTATGCTATACTTGTCACTAACTCACCAAAATAATCCCTCATTAAATAGTTCATGACCCCAAGTCAAGCCCCTCCATAAGTAACTAGCATGGGTATTACACCAAGAGGAAAGCAAGATGGAGGATTTTACATACTTATGTGTCAAAACACACTCTGCCAAAGAAGTTGGGTTTTTTTACAAGTCAGTAAAACTATTTTGCTAATAGTGCATTATTGAAGTCGTCCATGTTACGAAAGCCTAAAACACCTATTGATTTAGGTTTACAGAATTTTGACCAAGAAAATCAATGCAACTCATCGTATAAAGATTTAGGCATTTTAAAAACACTCATAACATATGTAGGGATTGCTTGGTAGACAGATTCTAGCAAAATTTTCTTTCCTATTTTAGATGGATTCTTTTTTTTCCACTCAATCAACTTTTTCATATAATGTTCCCAAATGGTCTAAAAAGTGCTTTTCTTGTCTCTCTTGACCTTCGTTGGGAGATCCAAGTATTTCTCATGACATCATATCTCACAACAACCATTACATTTAATAACTCCTCCTTTAACTTATTGTTCGTGCTTGGGCTAAAAGATATTTTTGATTTATCAAAATTCCCTTGTTGACCTATTTTCTTCTTATAAGTACGAAGAATATTTTTAACTTCAACACATTGTGACCTATAAGCATAAAAAAACAAAAAAAAAAAACTATCACATGCAAAAAAATAGGTGAGTCACACTAGGGGATCTTCTTGCAGCTTGGACCCCATGGATATGTTAGGTAGCTTCTACTTACCTCAAAAGTTAGGATAACCCCTTACCATATAGCAAGAATAGGTAAGGTGAAAGAGGATCAAGTTGTCATAGTCCCAGGGGTGGTATAATATTGCCCCTAATGTTATTTTTAACCTTGACAAAGTAAGTGATAGAGGATATGCAATCCAAATCAATCAAACCCAGTGGTCAGAAAAGCCCATTTTTCTCATAGCTTTCACAACAAATGACCATTCAAGTCAGTCATACGCTTTGCTCAAGTCCAATTTTAGTGCAATTCTTCCACATTTTCTTTTTGATTTACGAATTATATGTAGTGTCACATATGAAACAATTACGTTATCCATAATTTTTAGGCAAGAACAAAAGAACTTTGGGATTCATTAATTAAATCAAGAAGAAAAAGTTTTAGTCTATGATAAAGAACAATTAATCTATTCACTTACAGTGGAGTGAAACTCACTCCACATGATATGATATTATCTGTTTTGGTTCATAAATGAAAGTTCAGCGGGCCTATGGCCATGACTTGATAATTCAGCAAGACCTCACAATATTGCTTTTAGGGAAAAACCCCAAAAAATTTCATGCCATTTAGCGAGTACTCACCCCTTATAAGCATATCACTACTTAGCTTCCTAAGTAATATGAGACATGTGAAGACATATTACATCATACACCCCTACTTAGAAAGTCTTAATTCCTCGTAAGAACGCAAGCCTACATGGCCCAATAGGGTCATGGCTCTGATACCAACTGATATAAAATGGTTAATCAATCTGCTTACAAAGAGATGAGACTCATTCCATATGACACGAGATTGTCCACTTTGGTCTATAATTGCAAGTTTAGTAAGCCCATAGCCATGACTTGGCAGTTCAACAAGACCTCACGACTTTGCTTCTAGGGAGAAACCCCAAAACATGTCATGCTATGTATGGAATACTCATTCCTTATAAGCACAACACCATTTAGCTTCCTAAGAAATGTGGGATATGCTCAGGCACATTGTATCAGTCTATTGGATAATACCTTTGAAATAATTTTGTAAAGAACTGTGCATAAATTGATGAGCCTCCACCCTATAATCCCAGGTTCTTCACTTTTGGAATTAGTGAAATGACTATCTTATTTATTTTACCAATATCATCAACATCATTTAGGAAAGAAGACAAGTAGTACTCACTTTAAAAGTAACAATATCTTAATAGTTTTGAAAGAACATAGTTGGAATTCCATCAAACCCTTATGCTTTATTAGATTTTATTGAAAATAAGGTACAACTAACCTCATCACCGATGAAAGGTTTGTAAATTTCTTGCTATAGTTCATCCAAAAAATCATTATTTGACTTATAAATACTATTATAATAATCATAAAAAATAGTCCTTACCTTTCTTTGTTGTGTTACAACTACACCAAAAGCTAGATTTTCTTACTAATCTTATTTCGAGCTTGTCTTCTATTGCTAGAAGCATGAAAAAAAACAAGAATTATGGTGCCTATGTTTAATGATTTATCCATTTTATATCTTGAATCTTCTAGTTAGGGTTTTTCATTGTTGAATATGCTTTAGTTCACATTTTACACTTTCTATTTGTGCTCAATTTTCATGTAATTGTTAAACATGTTATTGCTTGTATGACTTAAGATATCGAAATGTTGGTATGAATCTATACACTTATCTTATAGAGACTGTAAAAAAGTGAAAGATCGTAAATAGATTACTTTGGGGCTTTATCTCTGAAAGATATTCTAAGACTTGGCTTTGTAATTAAACTAATTTTTTACAGTGGATAGTTAGGTGGTCTGATGGACCGTTGGTTTCTTCTTAAATCATTGTTGTGACTTAGATTATTTTCACCTAAAATATCATGTGTCATACTATCTTTATTTTTGCATTCTATTGTTTATACAAGATTATATGTCTGACTGCTTGATAATTTTTAATTCGATATAACTAACAAAATTACCTCTTCACTCCCCCTAAGTTAATTAAATTTATAACATAAACTTTCAAATTATTTATATTTTTTGTAATTAAACTGAGACATTTATAATTATAATTATTCTTAATATGTCCTCTTGTATATAATTACATGCATTTTAAAAGAATACAAATTGTATTTTTCATAACATGCAACATTTGCATTTGTTTACAGTGGTCAAGAAAATTACCAATAGTTGTAGTTTACTACAAGACTATTATAAGATTTCAAAAAGTATTATGACGGGGTTATTTATGGAGTATGCTTTTTTCCTTCATATTGAGCTTAATAATAATTTAATAAATTAGAATCCATTTTTAGTGTAATCCATTATAATCGATACGAAATTTGGAAACTTGGATTGAGATAATAATATCCTTTATTAATGTTTTAAGCTAGAGATAAAAATTATACTTTACAAAAAGGTCATGTAGTACTACAGTGGCTTGTAGAGGCTAAATGATCCCTATTTAAGTAATATGGTTGCCTTGATATTTTCGAGTTTGTATAACAATATAATTTTTAGCAAAGTAAGCGTAAAAGAATACAAATAATAACATGCAAAATATAGTAATAAATTTGTTTGTTAGTTTGCCTAAACCTCACAAATCACTTAATATAAATAATTTTTATGATAGCTTATCCTAAATGAATGGATTTTAATCACAAATATTTAAATTCTTTTGTGTGTTGGGTAATTATTTAAAACTTATAATTTATATCTTACTTCATATATAACTTAGTAATACAACCCATTGTAGTTATGCTTGAGTTTTTTTTTTATATATACTTAATGGATTTGTAGTTATCAGTTTACTTTGATTTGATTGAAGCCATATTATTTAATTATGTGCAAAATTGTATAATATGATAGCAAAATAATTATTCCATAGATTTTGTTTAGTAAAACTTGTTAAGTGTATTGGTTGGCCAATATAACACAGTTATTTCATTAAAACTTGTTAGTTGCGATGACTAATTAATTGTAAGACTTTGCAGTATATTAAACATCTTGTAGTTTAATTATGTGTCATATTATTCTGATGCAACTTCTTCTTATAATATATTGGAAGCACAAGTATAATTTAATTTATTGAATCGTTCTTTAGTTTTCAAGGCTATTAAAATTAAACTTTTTGTATAATATTTTATTACATGTAATTTGAGACATTATTCTCAAAATGCCTCTATTACATTTCAGTCTTAACCATATAAAATACAAGATATTGTGTTCAATACAAAGCTTTATAGTAATTGGCAAAAGTATCTAAGTATTTAACAACATTTCATTTTTTACCTATACAAACACAAATTTAACGTTAATTTATTCCCACATTACAGTTAAAATAATTGCCCTTGAAGTTGATTTTTGTTCCTATGATATTAATTTATTCTTTAATATTCTTATACTCATACAGGCCTTGTAGTAAACTGCATTATATTTCCTTTTTCATCAAAATAAAGTTGCATTACTTCAAATAAATCCATTACAAAAGTTTTAAAGAAGATTAAAAGAGATGAATAAGAAAATACTAATCACCCACTGCATGTGACAGGACTTACAATGTAAAAGTTTATAAGATATGAATTTAATTAATTTAGATGGAGTGAATAAATTATTTTTTAAGTTTTATGAATTTATTATTTTGTAACCTAAACACAACGATCAGGTATGTATTCGCGTGTAAAAATATAATATAAAAATAAAAAACTAACACACGATATTTTTAAGTAAAAATAACCTAGATCACTACTATGATCTAAGGGGAAGATTATCGTCCACTAAACCACCTAACTTTTCATTATAAAAATCAAATATTTAAGTACAAACTCGGTCTTATGTTACCCTTCTTATGATACTGTCCCAATATACTTTACTTACGAGTTTTTGCTCTGTTTTCACAGTTTCTAAAATCAACATGAGTAATTTCCAGACTAACGTTTCAATGACCTTTCTACCAATCAAATATATTCACAAATTAACTACAAATGAGTTAGTACATAAACACAAGTGTTCGTGTGTGTTCTAGAACAAATTTAATAATGAATAATTATAACTAGATCAAAAAATATTAAGTGCAAGTTTAATAAAAATAACTTATTTAAAATTTAATAATTAAATCAAATAATTATGATCACGTAAAACTATTTTCAGGAGAATTATATGTGAATATGATTACCTGATTGAATCACTAATCACTAATGTGAATACTAGATTCTAATCATTAATTCCAATGCAAGATGTTTCGAGAGAACTATTTATCAATATGATTAGCCAATTTTTCTAAAAATGGTATATTTTTTTATAATAGTTTAAAAAGGGGCACATATTTGTTTTAGTTTAAAAAGAATCAAATTGAAACCTACTCAACCATTTGCCGATAATGTATTTTTTTCTCTGTCCTCTCATATTTCTCAACCACCTATTTTTTTCTCTTTCACGAACAAACCAAACAGTAAACATTTTTTTTTCTCTCCTCTCTTATTTTTCAATCACATTTTTTATACTTCTTATCTTCTTAAAAAAAACAAAAATAAAATATCCCTATTCAACAAATTTTAATAAATAATAATTTATTTTTATTATAAATAAAAATTTATATTTATTTTATTATAAAATAAATTATTTTTATTTTTCAAAATAAAACTTTAATATATATTTTTATACCATAACATTCTCTCTCTCATTTTTTTAATTAACAACCCATCAATAACGTTTTTTTGAAATAATTATTTTTGTCTTTTCCTTCTCTCTCTCACTAATTTCGATAAACTTATTTTTTTTAAATATATCCCTTCACCAATTGTTTTTAATAATAATAATAATTTAATAATATAGGTTTTACAATTTTTTTTAATAATTTAATTACTTTTATGAATATTATTTATTAAATATAATTATAATTATATTTAATAATAATAATGTATTATATTATTTATGAATTATCAAAATATTTAAGATATCATTTTCAATATATGTATAAATTTATATTTATTTTATCTTAAAATAAATTGTTTTTTATTTTTTAAAATAAAGTTTTTAATATATAATATGATAAAAAAATATTTATGTATTTAAAATTAATTATAAATTTATAAGATGTTAATATTTTTTTTTGTTTATAATAATTATATTTTGTAAAATAGAATTTTTAAATAAAATTGATTAAAAATTTTGATTTCAAGTTTAAGGTAAGATTTTGACTATTTTTAAAAAAAATCCTACTTATGCACATTTTTAAACTATTGTTTAAGATTTGTTTTTTTATAGAAAAAACACATGTGATTACATGCATGAAGCGTCAATCACTAATGTGAATACTGGCTTCTATCTTTGGCTTCACAAACAGAGAGAGAAGAAGGAATGGTATTGGTGATTAATCTCTCATGTCCTTTGCTTCCGCACTGTGCTCTAATGATGCAGATCATGATAATATTTCATTCAATCCTTTTCGACACAGTTGTCCCTTTTTTTTCTTTGGCAGCAGCTTGCTGTTTCTGTTTTCTATATTACCCACAATATCTAGATAATAATAATACCTAATAATATTAAATTTAAATATATTTTGTATTTAATTTTTCAAAACTCATTAAAAACAAAAAGTTAATATTATAAAAAATTATTTTTTAAAATACATCTTAAAAATATTAAAATATATCTAAAAATATTTAATTAATAATTTTATAAATTGATTAAAATTTAAATAAATATTTTAGTACAAAAAATAATTTAAGATTATAAACACGTGCTATTAAATGCATGAATGCAATCATATATGTCGTAGTTATAAAAGATATACCTAAAGTACGACTATCTAAAACTCAAATATTTGTTCGATTTTTCTTTATAGGTTTAATAGTAGACCTAAAAACAAGTTTACATGTAAATATTTTATTCATGAAAATAACCAATATTCATAATCTTTACACAAAAATCAAATACATTCCCACCAACATTCTTACGTCTCAAAGATTCCAACAAAGTAGTAACTACAATAAAAAGATAAAATTGCATGATTCATCCCATCATAGTTCAAATTTGCTAATAATACCTTCCATACTAGAGATTTTTATTGCAGATCCATTGATCTTAGATGCTTTCATGGCATAGAAACCAACCATCAATGTAGTAATTAAGTTTCAACTAACAAAGGAAGATGAAATGTCTTTGTGCTTATTAAGTAGGTAAGTAGGGTAAAATCAATAAATCATGTTAATAATACTTTCTATACATGAAATTTTTACCACTTAGTCCTCCCAAAGTGACACATATTGTCATGGATACCCTATTTATAAGCTGCGTCATTTTCTTTCCAACCAAGTAGGCTTGTACATTTTTATTCACTTTATGCATATAAGTAAAGATGTAAGGTGGGTTCTCTCATGTTTCATGTAGTGTTTATAATGGACTCATGGTATAATATTATCTCATTTTATTTAAATACTGTATCATCTCATTTATATTGTAGTTCTAATGGATATAACTTTAAACATATTTTGTATCATTTTTTCTTATTAAATTTACATTTATTATATTTATTATTATTTTTGTATTCTTACTTATTTCAATTGGTACCGTTTCATTACCATCCTATCTCATTAAGTGATACAAGATGAGATAAATTTTAAAAATTAATGAATTGTCTCGTAAATCTTATTAAGATCGTATTTCAATTTATACATATACATGTACGCTTTTTACTATATAGTAGCCATTTGTTTAAAAAACAATGACAATTGCATTGAGGAATGCAGAGATAAATTATGACTATGGCAATAAGCAAACTAAGCAAAATAATAAATCAAAAGATTAATATCAAGCAGAGGGTCTCTATTTCAAATAAAATAATAAAAGACCGAAAATATATAAAACTTAGCATGACAAGAATGAAACAAGGATATAACACGATAAATATAGATGGGAGAAAAATGTTGAATTCAACAAACACTGCGACACAATTCAACAATCACTGCAACACAATTCAACAAACACTGCACTGACGCTAAACATTTCTTCCAATATACACGGCGCCTACCAAGCATGTCAGAACCATGCAATTCAATCACGGTGGTCATGAAATAGTAATTGATATTTGTCTATATAAACAATGTAAATATCCGATACAAATTAAGAAAATATACCTTAAAAACATTTTTTTTCTCTTCTCGATTATTTCTTCAAATATTGATTTCTTCATGGTATCGTAGAGCCAAGTCATGCTTTTATACAAATTTAAAACTCTTGTTCTCTAAAACAGAGATTTCTTTCTTTGAAAATCCTTACTCTCCGAAAAAAATTCAAACACCCGTACAAAATATTAATTACAAACATCATTTTTGGCCAATATTTGTCCACCTAATTTTACCGCATTACTCTAAACACAATCAACATTTTGGTAAAATTAGAGTAGAAGAAAATCCACACGCGCCTTCACGCGCCGCCCGAAGCGGTAGGTCCATTGTCCACGTGCTCCACGCGCCGTCACGCGCCGTCTCGGGAGGTTTAGACGATGACGTGTAATCCCGCCTGGCTCACCTTAATCTGGCCGACACGTTGCTCGCTCTGGATGGTTTCTGGGCCGGTCCCAGCTGTAAGGCGTAGCCGGCACCGTAGTTCTGCTCGGCCAGGTTGGTCACCCGGTTCTGGAACCCGGTTTTCTCGGTTTTTCACAGTTTTCCTATTTTTGGCTTGTTCGGTCCATTTTAAAGGTCTGAACCCGTTTTTTTCCCGGTTTTGGATTTCTAAAACCATTTTGGTTCATTTTTTCAAGTTTTTAATCCAATTTTGAACCGGTTTACTGGTTTTTTATATGGTTTAGTATAAATATATATATAAAAAAACATAAAAAAAATTTAGTTCTAAAATTATTACACCATTTTCTAGTTTGTTTTCCATAATATCACGACAGAGGGTATAATTTCATTACCTATGGAGCAATCAACTCCAACTGTTGTACAACCGGGTCATCAAGGTGTGTTTAATGCCGAATTGTTCTTACCGATATTAATTATGATGTTTGGTCTCAAATAATGGAAATGCATATTATAGAGAAAAACTCTCTTATATTCACGACAAAAATTTGCAACCGTAAAAAACATCAAACAATTATAATGTTGGTACGCATAAAATCAAAAGTGAAGAGATGAATCCTTATGTCAACGAGTCCGTAAATCATGAAGCGATATTTACGCATACCTACCGCTCTTGAAATTGGGTGCTTTTGGCAAAAGCATTCTATGATGGAAGTGATTTAATTACGTGTATTTGTCTTAAACCAAAAGGCATTTACTTCCAGACAAAAATGGAAAATCACTTTCTTCAGAGTATTACGAGAGTTGATTGAAATTTTCCAAGAGCTAGACTATCGTGATAAGGTGGTCATAAAAGACCCTAACGATCTAATATCATATCAAGAGTCCGTTGAAAGACTAAGGATACATATTTTTCTTGGATTAGATGATGAATTTGAGTAGGTTCGTGGAGAAATTTTGCGAAAAGAAACTATACCAGATTTAAGGTTGTTATTCCTTAATTCGACGAGGTAGTACGTCGAATCTCATTGAAGGAAAACTGAGACGCCGACACTCGCCATGATTTCTAAAAATCGTTTTTTTCTAATCAAGAAGAACGGCGTGATCGATAAATCATCATTTAAATGTACCCATTGTCATCAAAAGCGGTCATACTAAAGAACGATGTTTTGAACTTGTGGGATATCCTGATCTGATGGGATCACAACTGCGGACTCTCGAAGAAAAACCCACGACAAATGTCATCGCCACCATTGTCAAACAACAAAAGATCAAAGTTGCAAACTCTCAACAAATATTGGTAAGATACTTAAAGTTTTTCCTCCTGCTTTTTAATAATACATGGATAATTGATTCGTGCAATTGATCATATGACATTCGATTATGGACAAATCTCAAAACCATCATTACACAAAACTGCTTGCACCGCTAATGGTAACACAACCCCACTATCGGGAAAGATCTTTGTCTCTCACTAGTACTTTGAATTTCACTCAAGACTAGTTGTTTCTCTTTAGAGTATAACCTTATATCTATTTCTCAAATAACCACCGCTTATCTTGTTTTGTTATTTTTTGGCCTCGACTTTCAGGTGTTCAAGGACATTCAAACAAAGCAAATGATTGGTCGTGGTGTTAAAGTAAGGAAACATGGTATTATTTGGACTTGGATTCAACAAATCATGCATTGGTAGCAACCGGATCTAACAAGAATGAATCAAATATATGGCTATGGCATGAGACGGGTCAATACGCTTCTTTTGGATATTTAAAGAAATTATTTCCAAGTTTATTTTTGAGCTTCCATCTTTCTATTTTAAATGTGATGTCTGGTGGAACTAGCAAAAAGTCGTCCTTCTTATTTCCGTGAACTTTAAATAAAAGTCCATTTCCGTTTATGGTTATACATTCTGATGGGGATGTGGTCCTTCCAAAGTCTCTACTTTGGAAGGATCACGCTTGGTTTGTTACATTTATCGATGATTTTAGTAGAATGACCTGGGTCCGTTTAATGAAATCTAAAAGGTAGGTAAATGTATTATTTAGAAAATTTCATAAAATAGTTCGTACTCAATATAAAACACAGATTCAAGTTCTACATGACAAAATTCGAGGAGAATATAAAAGTTCGAGTCAAGAATATCTTAAAACAGTATGGGATTATTCATCAAACTACTGTGGTTGATACACCTCAACAAAACGAGTTGTAGAAGAAAAAAATCGACACTTCACTGGAAGTCGTCCGTGCCTCATTGATCAAGCTAATATGTCATTATCTTATTGGAGAGAAGCAATAAATTCTACTACATATTTGATCAATCGTACCTTCCAGCCCCATTAACTTCCAAACACCACTACAAGCCATTACCGAAGCAATTGCTGCACCAAGTGTTCCCAATTTACCTCCTCATGTTTTGGTCATGGCATTTGTACACCTATATAAACAACAACGTAGAAAGTTGATCCACGAGCAATACGTTGTGTTTTTACGGGATATGCCATACAATAAAAATGGTATCTGTTATCATCCTCCTACAAAACAAATGATTACCACTACGGATGTTATTTTTTCACGAAGATAAAATGTATTTCTCATTCTACACCGAATTTCGGGAGTACAACCATGCCGAATTAGACTTACATATAAATTGTTTCCTACGAAGAAAATCAAATTATATGCGAGGAAAATATAAATAACTTGAATTGATGGTAATAACTCTCAATATAGAAAAGACCCAAGGAAAATGGAATCAAGTCCTCATCAACTTCAAGATCATTAAGCAAGTTCCTTTACTACCACAAAGTTGAGTACGGTGAAGCCTTCTTCTCCACAAATTGGCCGATATACCTAACCAATCGCTTGTCGAGAATGTTCCAACTATTGAACCAAATGTAAAAAATACTTCCATCACGCCTTAACAGAGGTATTCCTAAAGCTACGTATTTAACCCGAGATTTCTAGTAAAGTCAAATATCCCACGAGTAACTATATGTCTAAACATCGCTTATCAAAATCAAATGTATCATTTCAGGAATCAATTATCTCAATATTCATTCCTAACCAGCTGCAGAAGCTTTAGCCGTAATCTCAAATGGGGAAGATGCTATGAATGAAGAACTAAGATCCTTAGAAATAAATAGAACTTGGGAACTTTTTCGATCGTCCACCAACAAAGAAAATTGTCGATGTCGATGGATTTTTTTCAAGAAAGTATCGCTGATGGTATGATTGAATGCTATAAAGCAAGATTGGTGGCAAAGCAGGATACACTCGCATACGTGATCGACTATACGTAAAACATTTGCGCATTTAGCCAAAATTAACACTGCTCGAGTCTTGGTATCTCTAGCTACAAATTTAGATTGGCCATTATATCATTGATGTAAAAATTGCCTTTCTACATGGAAATTTAATTGAAGAAGTCTACATGGATTTACCACCAGAATCAAGAAATTCAAAATCCATGATGAAAAGGTGTGTAAATTAAAAAAATCACTGTAATGGATTGAAACAATCCCCAAGAGTAATGGTTTGGTAGGTTCACAAAATCAATGAAGGCATTTGACTACAAACAAAGCAATTCGCACCATACTTTATTTCTCAAAAAGGATATGGTAAGATCACCGCACTTATTGTATATGTTGATGATATGATAGTAACAGAAATAACTGAAGAAAGGAAAGCTCTCCAAAGTTATTTGTCCAAAGAATTTGAAATGAAAGACCTTGGTTCCTTAAAAATATTTTCGAGATCGAGGTTTCTCAACAAAAGTTAAGGAATCTTCTTATCTCAAAGAAAGTATGCCTTAGATTTATTAAAAGAAACCTGCATGCCTACATGTTAACCAACTAATACACTAAGTAGATAAGGATTAAAGTTATGTGATCAAGGTTGATCAAGTTCCAACAAATAAAGAAAGATACCAAAGGCTTGTTTCGGAAGGTTGATGTATTTGGCACACACAAGACCAGATCTTCGCCTATGCTTTAAGTATTATCACCAATTTATGCATAATCCTGGAGTAACAACATATGAATGCAAGTTATTCATATTTTGAGGTATATAAAGTCCGCTTCCTGGAAAAGGAGTATTGTTTTACTAAAAACTCAAGAATTCCAAAGAATAAGTATATACCGATGCTTAATTTGGCCTGATCAATAAATGATAAGTATCTACATAAGGTTACTTCACTTTTGTGGGAGAAACCTTGTAACATGGTAGAAGAAACAATCATTGCCGTCTGCTCAAGCGCAGACCGAATACATAGGCATGTCACTTGGATTTTGTGAGGCCTACCGGGTTACAATCTTCTTTGAAAGATTTGGGATATCCTTCTAAAGAATCAATTAAGTTATGTCATGACCATAAAGTTAAAGATGCGCGATATCAAGCTTCATAATCCAGCTCAACACGATCGTACAAAACATGTCAAGTTGATTGATTCTTTATTAAGGAAAAGTTAAGAATATTCATTGGAATTGCCAAAAAATTAAGTCAAGATCAATCGGCTAACATCCTCACTAAAGTTAGCCTCATATCGAATATTCATGTTTTCAATGGCATTTAAAACATCTATGCACCAACTGAGTGGAGCGTTGAATTCAACAAATACTACAACATAATTCAACAATTATCAGAACACAATTCAACAAACACTGTGACCGACGCCAAACATTTCTTCAAATATACACTCTACAAATTACTAAGATCAGAACCATGCAATTCAATCACGATTGGCGCAGGAAATAAGAATTGATTTTTTGTCTATATAAATAACGTAATATCCGACAACAAATTAAAATATACCAAAAAATTTATTTTCTTCTGATTATTTCTTCAAATATTGATTTCTTCAAAAAATACCACATAAAATGTAGGTACAAAAATAAAAAAAAGGAGGGAATACTCATATAACTCAGAATCAGAAAATATTGAAATCGATTAACGAAAAAGTATAAACAAGCACTTTTAAAATCTCTATCAATTAAAAACTACTAGAATAAAAAATAAACTTAAATACTGATCATTTAATGAAACGATCGACGATAGAAAGAAAGAAAAAAGTTTGAATTAATTGATAACTCGTTTGAGATATTCAACAACATTTCAAATTTGAGTAGAGAGTGTTTGGTGGAATTATAGAAGAGATTAAATTGATGTTCTATAACAAATAATTAATACAATGAGGGGTGGGTTAAATGTATAAAAGTGAGTAACGAATTAAAGCTTATACACTATTTTTTGCAATTTCACGATAATTTCCCGTCATATTGCGCTTCTTTTTTTTTTGGCGGTACCCAAATTTATCCAAACAGGGGACAGAGGTTTGCTCCGGCACTGAGGAGCGTTTTACTAACGCGGACTACAATGCCGAACTCTCCGCTCTCCGACTTTCTATTGCTTGAGGATGACCAAGAACTTAACGATGGCCAACAAGAAACCGAAGATGACGGTGACGACGAAAGCGATGAATACGAAGAAGACGAGGACACGAACGATTCCGCGGGTGCGGGGTCACCTAGGGTTGAGGGAGAACAGAGAGACGAAAGGAGAAGAAGTAAGGCAGACGAAGCATGCTCGTTTGGTGGAGCTGAAGAAGCAGCGGTATCCCAAGGGAGTGAGTGGAATCAGAGTGAAATTGATGGATTATTTTGCCCTATTTGTATGGAGGCTTGGACAAATGACGGAGACCACCATATCTGGTACGCTAATTTTGTTCCTTTAATATTTCAACTTTTTATGTGAAATAGATCTGCATCCATGTTGGTTGCTGAGTTGCTCGATAGAATTAACAAACAGTGATATAGTTTGATGGAGGAAGTCTTTGTGGCAGTACTTGGTTTCTTACTCGTAAAATATTAATTTTAAATCTGGATTGACAAAGGAAGAAACAGATGATTAAATGAGTACTTTTTACTTGCATATTGTTTATTAGATCACGTGCCTTAAGAAAGGGATCCTACATTTCTTTGTTGTTTATGCGATGGGATCTTTAAATTTCAGTAATTGGACATTACCATCGCAATTCAAAGTTTCTTCAATAACAGTTTTTATCGAAGTAATCAATAGGAAAAGCTTTCACTAATATTCCTTATTATGTTTTGCATTTGGCAACTGCAGTTGTCTTCCATGTGGACACATATATGGTATGTCTTGCATAAAGAGATGGCTACAACAGCGGAAAAATCAAGGAAAGGTACTGGAATTATTGACTCTCTCATGTTTTCTACAGATATTTCCCAAAAAGAAAAATTCATATATATAGTTATTTCTCTTTCTTGTAGTGTCCTCATTGCAACAAGAAATGCACGTTGAAGGATGTTAGAAAACTTTTTACCTCACGGGTTGTTACCATCGATGATGAATCACAAAAGGTTATGTGTTATTTAATAACGCTGACATATTTTCTAATCAATGAGTCTTATACTTAATATTAGTAGTGGGTCTTCTTCTCTGCAGAGGATCAGGTCACTTGAGGATAAATGTGCTTCTCACGAGAAGAAGGTAGGAATAATTTCAGAGTCAGTCAATATAAGTTGGATTTTAATTTGCTTTTGCATGCTCTTTCAAGCTGCACATGCTCTAGTCTTAGTATTCATGAGGTTATTCATGCTTTATAGATTAGGTTAGGGTTAATGATTCAGTCATATCACATTTATCGGATGCTTGCAGAAGAAAAGCATATTACATAGTAAGGAGTTACTTTTATGTGGTGATTGCTAGCGTGATTATACAGTCTATCATTTCATACTTGTAGGAAATTGGTTGGGCAAAGAAAGAGGCTGAATGGGAAAAGAGAGAGGTTGATTGGAAAAAGAAAGAGGCTCAATTGCATCGAAAAGTTGACCAACTTACAAAGGTATATTTATTTTAAATTTTTTATTTTGATTGAGGATGTTACTTGTCTACTTGAGTCTATGGTGGGTATTGCCCCATTTGTGAGTAGTACTATTATTGTTTTTATCAATTAAGATTCTAATTCTTATATTTGTTTGACTTTGACGTTTCGTTATTTTTTCTCTATAGATTTCACTCTTCTCCTTCTAAATATTGAATCAGATCTGCTCCATCTTTCTTTCTTTTTCTTAGATTTATAGTTGAAAATTGTCTTGTTGCATCTCTTGGTAGTAGAAAAATAATTTCTTATTGATGTTTTTTTTAGGTGGGATTAATTTGAAGTAATGGCCTTATTATGTTGTATTTTATGACCGTGTCTTAGAAAACCGTTTTTTATTTAGATTTAATAACTGTTTCGCATTGTAGAGTACAGCTTGTTTGGAGGAGTTGTTAGGAGATTTACAAAGCAAGACATCAGTCAATGCTGGGTTGGAGTTTCAAGAAAAACCTATGATTGGTAATAGTTTCTAATGTGAAAGAATTTTGCATTTTGAAAGTTCTGCAGCACTTGGTGACTTACTCGTCCAAGATGAGGGCTAATTTAACTTATTATTGATGGTCAGGATATCATTTTTTATGCCACCCTACTATTTGCTTCTAATGTTCAAAAATGCATTTTGTAGGTCACAGATTTGGCTCACAATTGTGTGATCAAGGGTCCTGCAGTTTTATATTGCAGGTACATCAGTTACTTTGTCATATGCTCACACTCTTCATGCCTGACCCAGTGAGATGCACAAATATTAGATCTTAAGCCATCCTGTTTATTCATGCAATAAGTCTTTGATCTCACACTTTTCATGCCTGACCCAGTGAGATGCACAAATATTAGATCTTAAGCCATCCTGTTTATTCATGCAATAAGTCTTTGATCTTTGTGTTGATGTATAACTGACTTGGCAAGGCTGTTCTTTTTCAAAGGTTTAATCTTTTGTTATTAATTTATTCCATTTATTATATCTCAGAAAATAAAAAATATTTCATTTATTTTAACTATAACATGAGAATGCACTATGCAGCCTCGTATGTTTTTTTATGCACACTAACATAAAATACAGGTAGTCTCTACCAAAGTTCCACTTTTGCCCATATTTATGAAATGTTTTATAATCGTGTAACTGTTTTATAATCATGTTTAATGATGGCACTGTCAGCAACTCTGATTGAAGTTTTGAAGGCATTTGTTGTTTACTGAACTGTCCATGTTTATTAGTGGTTGAACATCCTTGCTTTCATTTATCAGCATTGCTTTTTGGTAATTGTAGAAGGAGTTGAAGGTGGATGGAGCCCGTATATTTGATATAGATGCTTCTAACCAAGTTTTGTTAATAGCTCGAAGCCTACATGGAATGGGTGCAAAATCTATACTCACCAAAGTAATGGTCCTTGCTTTCGAAGTCGATAAGTCTTGAGCTTTATATTATCCATGTAGCTGGTAATACTTGTACTCTTCGTGAAATGTGGTTTCGCAGATGAGTTTGATTCCTCCTCATGAGATGGAGGATATTTTTCTCCCTCCCACGACAAATATTATTAAAGACCTTCGCATTTCTCCTTCGAATGGTAGCCTTGCACTGTTTGCTTCTATGGGGAAGAAGTTGTCGCTTCTAAGGTGTATGAACTTTCTTAACTTTTTCTCGTTAGTACCTTATTTATATTTCTTTTACTTTTCCTTATTGATGTAGTTGGTTTGTTACAGTATGGAAAGCAATACTATTGTTCTTGCATATGATTTACCGGTAAAGCTCCAGCCACTCTTTGGTATTGTTTCTTAGCTTAGTAAACTATTTCTGTCCATGTTAATGTTCATGTATTACCTGTCTACTGCCCATAAAGAATTTTATTCTTGGGTAATATTTTTGAAAGAAAAACAATTACAGTACATTTAATATTATTAACCATACTCTTTCAGATTATGTTAACTGTCCTGATTACTCGGTCTATTTTCCTGCAGAAATTTATGAATAACTGTAACCTACACTTAAGGTCATGGGTTTGGCTGAGACCTCTTTTCGAATTGTGTTGTTTATTGTGTGTGCTTAGGCCAATTTTTTGGTGTATTATATGGCATGTTATACATGAACTTTTACTCTTTTGATTGCATTTTCTCCATAACAACATGCACACATCCAGGCTGCTGCTTGGACATCTTCATGGGATATCAACAGATCACAATATATATATGCTGGATTACAGGTGTTCTTCTGGCCTATCCCTTTTTTCCCCTTTCTTGATCAATCCTATGCAATGATTCCAGGCAAATTACTTCCATTTTCTATTCTTGCAGAATGGTTCGGTTTTGGAGTTTGATATGCGTCAGACTCTGGGACCTGTAAAAAATTTTAGGGGGCTGACTAGCAACCCAGTTCATAGCTTGTACTCTTTTCTACATAATTCTTTGGGCACTACAACTGTTCTGTCCGCTTCTTCTGCTGGCTTATGCCATTGGAACTTTGGTGGCACGAATGAAGGGTGAGCATGGTTTATGCACTCCTTAATCTTAATGTATTGTGATAAGCTTGTGTTGACCTTGCTGTTGTAATTGTTTGTTAATATTTCTAATGACTAATGATCACTAAAAAACTTTATGATTTGGTAGTCAATAATTACATACTTTTGTTCCGTCTATTATCTTTCATATATCTATACATTATATAATTATCAATCATGACTGGAAACTCTAGGGATTTTTATAATGAAATTTCTTTTGTTCTATGTCTATGAATCTGAAAGTAATAATTTGTTCATTTTGTAACGAACTGTTCTGACAATTCATTTGGTTTCTTGGTAGGCCAACTCTTGTTCCTGAAACAGGCAACCTAGGTGTTTGCATCTCACTTGCTTATTGTTCTAGCAGTGAGGATGTTGTTGCTTCATACCGTCCAAGAGTTGAAATGCCAAATGAGATGAATTTTTCCCAACCCTCACTAAGTCCATCCAGTGTCACTGGACAAGGAGTAGTGGGTTCCCATGTTCTCTTCAGGAAAGATGGCAGCGGCTTTCTTCAGAGGATGGGATCTGCATATGGTAAAGTAGATCATATTCGACTGCCAAGAACTACAATCATAGATGTACCACATGATGATAGAAGGCTGTTTGCATCTGCCGATGAAGTACATAGAGAATTGGTGTTGCAAGAGCTGCCGTCTTTTAGAGTTCATCAGAAAGTCATATCTGATAAGTTTCCTGTTCGGGACATCAAGTACACACGGGCTTTGAATAAGGGGTTACTTGGTTGTTTGGGTGATGATACAGTTCAAATTTTAACCCGTAAGGTCTCATAACTCATGAGTAGGTTTTTCTCTAATGCAATAAAGTTATTGCCTAAATTTCATTATTCTTTTGTAGCAAATAAAGGGTCCTTATGCTTCTTCGTGTATATCTGTTTACATTTTTAAAATGGCTACCGAGTCGAGAATGAGATATGTGAAGAAAAAATGGTCCTCCGTAGTCCTAATTAGGGGGTATTTATCGGTCCAATTCGATCTGATCCAATTTTGGAAAAAAAATTAACTGGATCAGACCGTTTATATTATTCGGACCGGATTGGATTGGATCGAACTAGATCGTTTGAAAATGGTTTTAATTGATAAAAATTGGATTGGATTGTTTGATTTATAAAACCGTTCAGTCCAGTACAGTCCAATTTTTCGATTTGATACAATTTTTGGACACCTTTAATGAGAAATAATATGAAAATTTTAATATATTATTAAATCGGTCTAGTTTAGTTCGATTGGTTTAAAAATTAATATAACTGGATTTGATTGTTTGAAAAACGGTTTTAGTTAATACAAATCGGATCAAACCGTTTGATTCAGTTTGGTTTTTTGTTTTAGTCCAGTTCGGTTTGGTTTATAGACACCCTTAGTCCTAATGCTACCTTTGAGTGAAGGTCGTTCTACATTTCACTGGAAAACTCATGTGATTATAAAATATGGCATATAAAATTCACGTAGAGTTTTCCACAAAGAAACAACAAAAGGAGAAAAATTTTCCACAAAGAAACAACAAAAGGAGAAAAATTGAGGTGTAAATATTTAGGATAATGGAGTCTCATGTTGATTAAAGAATACTATGGTAAAATTTATAAGAATTATGGATGTCTATTTATTGGGTTAATTTTTTGGGATTGGAATGTCCATAATTCTTATGGATTAATATGATATTAGAGCTTCATTCGATTGATCAAAAATCTTGGGCTTTATCTCACGAAAAAATGAAACGAGTCTTGTAAAAATAATAAATGATCAAGTGATTTAAATAAAATATAATAAAATAGGTTAAAATTATAAAATGATAGACTTTGTAATAGATAAATATTCACATTTTGAGGGGATATTAAGGATAATAGATTCTCACATTAATTAATCATAATATTATGGTAGATTTTATAAGGATATGGGCATCTTTATTTATTATGTTAATTTTTTGAGTTTGGAATGTTTATGGATTTTGTGAGTAGAGACCAAAATTATGTAAAAAAAAATTATAAGGAAAAAACAAAGGTTTTGTTTTCGTTTCTTTTTTGTATTTTTTTCTTTAGATATTCCGTTTGAAATATTTGCCAATTTTGAACAATAAGCTCAAATAGTTCTAGTTTTTTACAACCTATTTTGGACTTGTGTAAACATTATTAGTTTTTGAACTTTTGTTTATGCGCTCTTCAAGTCCAGAATAGGTTGAGTATATGTTCATATACACCTTAATTTTGCATTCCATAATTTTGAACACATGCTCATATGTTCCTCAATTTGGAATAGTGTATATTGAACACATGTTAGCACTTACTAATGTGCTCTTTAAGTCCGAATACCTTTATTTTAATCACACATTTGTGCACTCTACACATGTTCTAATGCTCATGTGCCCTCTAATTTTTTATTTTGAGCGCACTCAACCTATATATCTTACAAACAATAATAGAAATAAAAATAAAATAGAAAATCAACTAAATGTATATATAAATAACCACTATATAAGAGTTCTATAGGTAGAAATAATCGACTTAATTTAATTGAACTTTTAATTCAAATAGACATATGAGACTTATATGAGAAGTTGAAATACAACGAGTTTTATTCCAACTCGATCAGGTAGGTCTCATAACGTGAACTAAGCAGACGGTACAGTGAAAATACAATAAAAATAAAATGTTTAATTTAACACAACTAAAACAACTAGCAGATGAGAAAGAATAATTTACGATAAGCACACTAATGATGGTGTGCTTCACATACTCTTGTTAAGGTTAGTAACATGCATATACATGATAAACATTACACAATATGTGAATCCGTCAAACATACTAGAAAAACTATAAAAGATTTTCAATAACTTCAAGATCTCATATGTGTAAACATATTTGGTAATTAATGATTGTACTTTCATAGTATGTGATTATACAAAACATAACATATAACGAGAGAAACTCATATAATTATTACCCATACGGTAGCATTTTTGAGTTTCTTATTGCAACCATTTGGAAGCAAATCATCTACTAAACAGAATAAACAATATACAACTCAATAGACAATATAAACGTAAATACCTTTATCGGTTGGGACATCTTCTCTAATTGCTTATGTCGCCCTCGCTTGTTGTCAACACTCCACTTGATCCAAGCTCTTCCCTGAAGCTTCATCACTACATGATGTGATCAACTATTGATGGCAAAAAGTCCTAACATGCATATATGTTATGATCCTATAACACCCAACTGACACACATAACACAAACACAAGCTCTTCACCTATGCACCACGTTGTAACCTCGCAACACTCAGCCAATACACAACACATAACCACATAGGCTTTTCATTTATGGGAACTATTACATTACAATTACTAGCCGACACACGACACATGACCACATATATATGCTCCTCTCCTATGAAAAATGTTCCACTCTTATGACTACCAACCGACACACTGTAACTCAACAATGAGGTAACTCCTCAAAATGATGTGACTCTTTACTAGCCAATCATATATTTTACCTCTCATCAAAACCTCACTTAATCTCATTTTATTTTTACATTTGATGACTTGTATAATTTGACATAATTTATCACTTCTTAACTTTAAACTTTAGTTTAATTTTATTTAATTTTTATTGATTTTAGACTTCATTACTGTTATTTAAATTTTATTGTAAATTTGAAGAAAATGAAGATTAAAAATTTTAGAAGCACATTATCTAAATAATCTTATAATTTAAATGAAGATTTATTTAAATAAAATTTAAATTAACATTTCTCTAAATTTAAATAAAGATTTATATCGATAGATTAACGAGGTTGAGAGATTATATATATATATAAAATAAAGAAATAGCAAAGGAATAAGATTTAGATGTAGATATATATAAGAAACAAATTGAGAGGAGGGCTGAAGGAAAAAAAGAGCGCAGAGTAGAAAAAGAAACTGAAAGCGACGCTGACCGCAGAAGAAAAAAAAAAGAAAAAGTTGAGTAGATAAAAAGAAGAAGAAGAGGCTAGGGAAGAACGCAGAAATAAAAGAAATCAAAATGGTAGAGAAGATGTCAAAGTATATTCTTTTTGCGATCCAATTTTCTTTTCATTCTTCTCAGAAAAATTATGGTGAATTTCTTTATGTTAAATTTAATTTTTAATATGAACTGAATTTTTTTTATTCTAGGAAAAAAATATAATATAATTCAAATTATGCTTAATTTTCCATGTTAATTGAATTATTTTTCTTTATGTTTGTTTGATTTATTTTGAGTTTATTACTTCTAATTAACTGACCATTAATTAGATAATTTTAATATTATGATTTACTATCGAAAGTAGGAATTATAGGATAGATTTGGAATATTTTAGTGTAGGTAAATATAGAGATCAAAAGACTTGTATGAACCTATATAGTTTTAAAATCATTGATTTTAATGCTTTCTTGCTTTATTAAATTGCATACTCTTATGTAAATTAATGAATAATAATATTTTCAATTGAATGTCGAAATAGGCTTTTGGATGTTTTTTTGGAGATTACTAACAAACAGAGAGAATTTAATTCAATTAGCTAGATGAGTAAAATATAGTAAAGGATTAGGTGAAATCGATTTCGTAGAAGTTTTCTTCCTATTGATTTCATTTCGGAATAATATCTTTATTTTTTTTTTTGCATATTTTCTTTAAACCGATTTTATTTCAAATTCTAATTATGACAACCTTAGTGACTTCTCTAGATAAAATTAAGATTAATATAATTTTGATATTTATCAAAAATGAGTTATCAATCCCTGATGACGATACTATTCTTATCACTTTACTATAAAATTACAATACTGTGCACTTCTAGTTTTACACCGATTAAGTTTTTGGCGCCGTTGTTAGGAAATTATTTCTTCTTATATTTTCTAATATCGATACAAAGTAATCTTGGTTTTAATTTAGAATTATATTTTATTTTATTTATATTTATTTTTTTATTTTTCTCTAGGTGTGTTTTTGACGTTGGATGCACCATACTAGAACTCAAAATATTATTCCTTTTGATCCAAAAATTGAATACATAGTCATGGCTGAAGGAGAACAAAATGCACAGCCACGCAACTTGAAGGATTATGTAAGGCTAATTTTGAATGACAATTACTCAAGTGTAAGACGACAGACCATTAATGCCAATAATTTTGCGCTCAAATTAGCGTTGATCAGTATGGTGCAACAAGCCCAATTTAGCGGATCACATTAAAGATGAATAGTATTACTGAAGACAACATTAGAATGAGATTATTTCCTTTTTTCAGTGAGGACAAGGCCAAAGGTTGGCTACAATCTCTACAATCGGAAAGCATCACTAGTTGATAGGACATGGTAGAAAAGTTTCTTGCTAAATTCTTTCCACATCTAAAATCAACCCAACTCAAGAGTGAGATTGGTCAATTCAGATAAAATGATTTTAAGACACTCTATGAAGCATATGAAAGGTATAAAGATATAATTCGGCGTTGCCCTCAACATGGATTTCCAGATTGGTTGCAAGTTCAAATGTTCTATAATGGGTTAAATGGGAAAACTAGAACCATAATTAATGTTGCTTACGGTGGAACTTTGATGTCAAAGACAAATCAGGGTGCTACTTCTCTTTTGAAAGAAATGGCATCAAACAACTATCAATGGCTAAGAAAGTTGTTCAGATTCATGAATTGGAGCCATTTGCTACCTTTTCAGCTTAATTACCTTCTCCATCTCATCAAATTTCATCCTTGACAACCCAAAGAATACCACAAAGTGTAGAATATGTTATAGATTCAAGTATGATAGTTTCGATTAATAAAGCAACTCAAAAATAGGTTTAATACATCAATAATCAGAACTACAACTGTCATAGTAATCCTATACAAAATTACTACCATCCAAAGCTTCGAAATAATGAGAATTTTTCTTATGGAAATAAAAATAATGTGCTACAACCTTCTCCAGGGTTCAATAGCCAACCACACGAGAAGGAGATGTCACTTGAGGATGCCATGCTTTCTTTTGTTGAGGAGACCAAAGCAAGGTTTAAAAAGAGTGATTCATGGATGAATTACATTGGGACTTATTGTAGCAATATGGTAGCCACTATAAAAAATCTTGAAGTGCAAATTGCGCAACTAGCCACAACTATCAATGCTTAACAAAGAGGAACTTTTCCTAGCAATACAGAAGTGAATCCAAAGGAACAATGCAAGGTCATTACACTTAGGAGTGGAAGAGAAATTGAGAGGTCACCATCAAAGGAAACCGAGTCCACCACTACAGTTCCAAACATTGGCCAAAGCAATAATAAAGTAGAAGAAGATGAGATTGTTAATGATACACTAAGAGAGATCGACATGCCTCCATCAATTTCATTTCTTGAAAATCATCATATTTTCTCTACTCCACTTCCTTATCCTCAAAGCTTTCAAAAACAAAAATTAGATAATACTTTTCTAAATTTTTGGATATCTTTAAGAAAATTTACATAAATATTCCTTTTGTAGATGCCTTGGGAATAGATGCCAAATTATGTCAAATTCCTGAAGGACATCATGTCCAAGAAAAGAAGGTCGGAGGAGTTTGAAATAGTGAAGCTTTTTGAAGAATGTAGTGCCATTCTTCAAAAGAAATTACCTCAAAAATTAAAAAATCCAGGGAGTTTCACTTTGCCTTGCACTATTGGAAATTCATTTTTTTATAAAGTTTTATGTGATTTTGGTGTTAGCATTAATCTTATGCTACTGTCTGTTTATAAGAAATTGGGACTTAGAGAGATGAAACAAACAACAATTTCTTTGCAACTAGTAGACCGATCCATCAAGTATCCATGTGGGATCATAAAAGATGTATTTGTAAAGGTGGATAAATTTATTTTTCCTGCTGATTTTGTGGTGTTAGATATGGACGAAGACCAAGATGTCCTACTAATTCTTGGGTGACCATTCTTGGCTACGGGAAAGGTTTTAATGGATGTTCAAAAGGGTGGATGTCTAGAAGATCCAAGCACTTGCTTTCTAGTAGATATCATTGAACAATATAAGTAGAAGCCTTCCAAGAAGATATACTGGACGATCACCTAGAAGGATGTTTCACCATTTCATCTCATGCTTATGATTTCAATAACTCTTATGTTTGTAAACTTGATTTGCCTTTTGTTAGTGAAAAATTTCTCCACTATGTATTTTCCTTGGAAGTATTGTAGCAAGTTACATCATTTAGAAAAGAAGTTGAGAGGCTAGAGCCAATGGTAGCAAAGACGAATTCTGTAATCTCTACAAAGAAAGTGTAGCAAACTACAACTCTAGAGTTGAAGCAATTGCTTGAGCATCTTTGCTATGCGTTCTTGGGTGATAGTTACATCTTTCGAGTGATTGTTATGGCATCACTTACATCCGAAGGAGAGGAAAGGTTACTGTGTGTGTTAAGGGAGCATAGAATAGCCTTGGGATGGACTATCTTTAACATAAAAGGCATAATTCCATCCATTTGCATGCATAAGATTCTAATAAAGAAATCTTAAAAACTATCAATTGTGCCCCAAAAAATATTAAATCTAGCAATGAAGGAAGTTATGAGAGCTCAAATTTTGAAGCTCTTCAATGTTTGAATTATTTATGCTAGTCACAAGTTGGCGTGTATGTATGATGAGTGCTTAAAACACACTAAAATTATCATAATTTAATGTATTTTAATTGATTAAATAGATTTATATTTTATGATTTTATTATATTTTATATAAATTTTTTTTTCAGAATCACAGATATTTTTATTATTTTACAGTTATTTTTATTCAAAAATAACTTAAAGACTCGAAGGAAAATACTGTAAGCAATACATTACAAATATGTTGAGAAAAAATAAGAAAAAGTAAAAAAAATAGAAAAATTGGACAAAATGGGTCAAAAATGTAAAAAATACTGAGTCCTACATGCCCCAACATACGCCCGCATTAAGTCCCACGAGCTAGCACGTGTACACACCCAGCACATGCTGGCGCCCAACGAGCAGATGCCCAAATCACTCCCTCGTCGAGTCCCTCACGCGCCAGCACAAGTCCATTCCTATCTCGCACGCACCAACTCACACCACCGCCAAGTCTTTATATACGTGCCAGCCTGTCCAAACGCATCCAAAATCAATTTTGGAGATATTTTCTCTCAAATCCCTCCAAATCTCTTCTCTTTCTCTCTCTAGTTTTTAGTTTTTTTAAGTTTCAAAGTTCTCTTTTTGAGAAGAACTAGTTATGTTTTTATAGATTTATAGTTTTTGATTAAATAAACGGAAATGCAAATTTGTTTGGAGGTTTTCCAACAAAAGAATTAACATCAAAGTTATGTAAGGATTCTTTTGAGTTATAATTTTAAAATGAATTCTTTACAGTTATTTTTTATGTTTAATTTGTCTATGATTAAATTTAACATGGATGGATGTTTGTAAATATGATATAGTAATAGTGTAGTTATGCTTGAGAAATATCAAACAGGTAAAACATTTCTATAAAATAAATTGATTTTGTTTTTATTTATGATTTTATATTAAGGATGTTAGAGAGAAATATATTATTTTTCATTACAAACTTAAATCTGAAAATTAGATTATAAGGTTTAATTATTCGATTTGATTTAGAGTAATGCTATTTTATTTGTTGGTATAATCGCCTGGTAGTTAGAGTGAAACTCTATTTCAAAAGTTTTTTATAAGAATTATTATTCGAAAATGTATTGATGACATATTTTTCGTAATGATTTTAAAACTTGAAAGTTAGTACTAGGATAATTAAATTCTTAGATTTAATTTGGATACTTTGAATAAAGTCTAATTAACTAACTCCGCCTAAAACTGTGATTAGATGATTTGTTATTTTCTTATAAATAAAGCTAAAATTTAATACTTAATTAATTAATAAACTCTGCCTAAGTATATTACTTAATCAATATTAAACAAAAGAATTTGACCCCAACTTAGGTCACTTTCATTCAAAAAATATAAAATCAACAAATATTAATTTATATATTTAATAACATAAATAATATGAACAAATATAATTAACTTAATTATTATATCCATAAATACTCAACTTTTATAAATGGTAAAAATTTACATTATATTTTATTGAATCCATATTTATGTTTATTTTTTTATGTCATTAGATTAGGAAACAAAAATCAAAATATTGTGACATTTTGTTTAGGATTTAATTTCGTTTTTAAAAGTTTGAATAATAAATTAAAAACTACATATATTTCTTCCTTAGATCGACATTGAGATTATACTTATCCTTTTTTATAAAATGATTCGTATACTTGCAAAAGTTTTACAAATATAAAACCACAGAATTCGCAAGATCGATATTACTAACACAATGTCGGTCTTGTGTGTCATCATCAAGTTTTTGACGTCGTTGTTGGAAAAAAATACACTTTTTAAAATATTTATCAAAATTTTGAAAACTTTTTGTGCTATAAATAATTGTGATTTTTTTATTTTTTTTAGTTAAAAAAATTAAAATATATATAAAAAAATTTAACTTTGAACTTTTAATTTTTAATTTTTAATTTTTAATTTTTAAAAATATAAAAAAATAAACATGTTTAAATAAAAAAGATTAAACTTTAATTTATTTAATTATTTTCTTTTATAAAAAATTAAGTTTAAAAAGAAAACAATTTAAAGAATAAAAAAACTTCAAAACTTTTTAAAAAACTAATTATGTAATAGTATGAAAAGTAAAAATCTAAGGAGTTTTGTCTTAGAGAATAGTTCATAGAAGTCTGTTCGAGTAGTCTTTCGTGTGAATGTTGCTCTCTTTAGGATGATGGTTTTGAAGAAGAATTTGCATCTTCATTCTTTCTTAGGAGCACTATTGGTTAATATTGATTATGTTATTGATAAAAAATTAATTAAATTTTAAATTTTACTTTTAATTTTAATTTAAAAAAATAATATTAATTTTTAACCTAGATTTTAATTATTAAGTTAATCATGATTAACTTCTTTAGATTGTATTAATTTTAGTTTATTCCTTTTATTTATTATATAGTATTTCTATGAACTAACTTGTAAATATTGTATGATATAACATGCATAAAAATGTATTTCTATTATATATTGGATAGAATGTATTATATTTTTTACAATTTAACCATGTATATTTATTTATATAAAAGAAAAGTGTGTTTGTATTATATGATATATAGAGTGTATTATAAATTGTAAAATTTCCATAATTATTTTATTTTTATTCTTTTCTTTATTTTACTAACTTTATTTTTTCTTTTTTTATTTGTTTATTTTTCTTTTACTATTTGCTTTTGTTTGTTTCTTTTACATAATTTTTATCTTTATTGTTTAGTAGTTATTTTAATACTTATGTAAGATTAGTTAAAAAAAATAAAAAAAATAAAAGAATTTTTGGAGCTATTTTCAAAATTTTAATGTTTTTAATCACAATCAATGATAAAAGGAGTTAGTTGTTTTGTTAGATCTAGGTACAAATGTTTTTTGATGCCTTAGTTATTTTACTTTCACCTAGAAGTGGTTTATCTAAAACTTATAATCATATTTGTAGTTTTCAGTCAATACAATTTTGAAAATCTGTAGGGTATGACTTAAAAAGTATAGATAGATAATCTTGTCCTATCTGTAGATTTGATTGACTCAATGATTTAGGAATTTGAGTTTACTTAAAATGAAATCCTCCAAGTTACATCTTGCTAATACGTTAACCTAAGCATTAGATGGGAGGTAACTCATCCTTTTAAGTAATTTTCTTTTATTTATTTAATTTATTTTAGTTTAATTGTATGTGAATAATTTTAAAATTGTTAAAGCTAAAAATATTTGTTGAGATATTAAAAGTTCATAGCGATATGTCTGTGCATGTGAACTTTAATGATGAACATGATGAATACACCTGCATTTCTACATCACTATTTGCACATTCTCAGAAAATAGGTAACTTTCCTTCTCTTCTCTCTTTATCTTTAATTTACAATTGCTATGACAATGTAAGTTCTAAGTTGAGAGTGGTGAAAAGTTACCATGCTTAATTTCAAAGAATTCAACGATTTTAAAAAATTTAATGTTCATATTTTCATTTTTATTATATTTAATTTTATTTTCTTTGTATGGTTTAGTAATTTTTAGAATTTTAGGATTAGTTTTTAAATTTTTTTTACCAAAATTGATAATGTATTAGAATTAAATTTAAATGATGATTAAGTCTTTTTGCACTATTAGATTAATTTATGAAAACATATCACGAAATAATGTGATAATTAGTTAGTTTTTGTCATGGTTATTATTTCTTGATAAAGTGTGGAAATTATATTAAACCCAAAATACATGTTTAGGAATCAAATAGGGGAGACTACCCTTATGAGAAATATTTTGAATCCATTATTCTTTATTTTGAGTGATAAATATTATTTTTTCTACTTTAAATACTTTTTTGATTTTTTTAGCATTCTTAGATGATCTCTATAGGACTTTACATTGAATGTGTGGATTTTTACATCTTAATGAAGTGTTATATATTTATTTTTTATTCTCTTAAATTAAATGATTTAAGTAAAAATTGATAGTATATGTCTTTTTTCATTCATGTATGATTTCTATTAAAAAAGAGATATATCTATAGTTATTTATACAAATACAAACAGAAAAACCAAATATTAACCACTCATCTTACCATATAAAAAATGTACAATCTGTACATGAGTTCATTCTCTAAAAAGTGGTTTCTCTTATAAAAAAAGGGAATGTAAGAGAAAGAAAAAAAAATAGAAAGAAAGAGAGGAAAATAAATAGTATAATCTATATACTATAACAAAAAAAAAAGCCTAAACAATTGTGAGAAATGACTTAATGCAAAAGAAAATATATGAAGTAATTCCTAAGAAGTCATTACATTTTCCTACATTTTCTAAAAGACATATTACTTGATATTTTTATTTGATGAATTTGATTGATGCATGGAAGTAATCCATAATATTTTATAAATCCTTACATTTGATTCCCTTCATGAGATTAACGTTAAAATAACACTTTGAGCCTTTATTCTTTATACATATGCGAATATCTTTTGCATATAAATTAGTATGAGTGTTTGAAACTATATGATTCAGTGGTTTTGAGAGTATTGACTTGTGAGGAATATAGTCGAAGCGAATTTGGATTCTTGACACTAAGTTTGGGAGAATTTAAGTTGATACATTTTTAATATGAAATATGAAAATAATTTTCAACTAATTATTATAATAAATCATGAATGTTTGGGAAGTTGAAATAATCTATGCTTAAGATTTTAATAATGAAATTTAAAAGAGATTATATGCATGATATATTTTTGTATTTTATTTCTTTATTTAATTTTAGTCTTTTTACTTTATTTTAAATTTTAGGTAATTTCTTATTTATTTGTTTTTTTTTTCATTTTTTATTAATGTTTGTGGGTATCATTATTGAAAACCCTTACGAGACTTAAAACTCGTCCACTAGAGCAACCTAGGGGTTTAAAGCTTGTTGTATACGTTAAATGTAATTGTGTCAATCCACGAAAGTGATTTAGGATAGTTTAATTTTTAGTTTTTATCACCTCTTTTGCTAAGGGATTAACAAGAAGCTGATTGTGGGTTGTGACGAGTGCTTAAATAGAACTAAAACTACCATGATTTAATGTACTATTATTGATTAAACAGATTTATATTTGTATGATTTTATCATATTTATATATAAATTTTTCTTTTCGGAATAACATGTATTTTTGTTCAAAAAAACTTAAAGACTCAAAGGAAAATACTGTAGGTAATACATCACAAATATGTTGAGAAAAAAATAAGCAAAAATAGAAAAATAGAAAAATTGGACAAAATGGATCAAAACGGTCAAAAATGAGGAATCTCGTACGCGCTAGCACACGCCCACATACAACGAGCACATGGCTAACACACGCCCACACCGAGTCTAGCGCTCGCCAACATACGGTCGCATCGAGTCCTGGGCACCAGGATAAGCCTACGCCTATCCCACAAGCACCAACGCTTGTCTACCGCAAATCTTGCCCCCACACATGTGCCAACCTGTCTAACGTGTCCAAAATCAATTTTTGAGATATTTTCTTATGAATTTTTTTTGTCTTTTGTCCTTGGTATAAAGGTGATGATATTCACTGATCATGTAGCACTTCCTTATTTTTTTGGCAAGAAAGATGCTAAGCTTTAGCTGATTTATTGGATCCTTCTTCTTTAATAATTTGACTTGGAAGTTCGAGATAAGAAAGGAAGTGAAAATTTAGTTGCTAACTATCTCTCTCGGTTGGAGAAAAAAGAAATAAAATCAAATTTAGCATCTAAGAAGCATTTCTTTGATGAGCAGTTATTTGCATATGAGATCAAGCTTCCTTGGTATGTTGATATTGTAAACTACCTAGATTATAGGGTATTTTCACCAGATCTTACTTACCATCATGTAAGAAGTTTTTACATGATGTGAAATATTATTTTTGGGATAAGTCTTTGCTTTTCAAAAGATGCCTTGATCAAATCATTTGAAGATGTGTGCCTGAAGAGGATATGTAAGCCATTTTCCATCATTACCATTCCTTATCATATGGAGGACATTTTGGGGTAACATGAACAATAGCTAAGGTACTTCAAAGTGGTTTCTTTTGTCCCTCTATTTTTCGTTATAGTTATACTTTGGTGAAGACTTATGATTGATGCCAACATATGGGAAATATTTCAAGGCATCAAGAACTACCATCGAAAAATATATTAGAGATTGAGTTATTTGATGTTTAGGGAATTGATTTTGTGGGTCTTTTTCCTCCTTTTGGATTTGTTTATATCTTGTTAGCAGTTGATTATGTGTTAAAGTGGGTGGAGGCAATTGCTGCAACAAAAAATGATGCAAAGGTAGTGTTCAAATTTATGCATAAGAATATATTCACAAGATTCAACACTCCACGAGCTATTATTAGTGATGAAGGGACTCACTTTTGCAACAGGTTGTTTGACAACCATCTCTCTAAATATGATGTAAAGCACAAGATAACACTTGCCTACCATTCTCAAATTAATGACCAAGATGAAATTTCAAATAGAGAAATCAAGAATATCCTTGAGAAGATGGTCAACACCAATAGAAATTATTGCAAAGAAGCTTGATGATGCTTTGTGGGCATATTGTACAACTTTTAAAACACCTATCGAGATGTCTCCTTATCAATTATTGTTTGGAAATGTGATGAACGAAAACCGGCATCGTCGATTCTGCCAATACTTTGGTTTTATATTTATAAAACTCTAGCAAGTGCACGAATCATTTCGTAGAAAATGATAAGTATACTCCCAAGGTCGATATAAGGAAGGAATGTATGTGGTTTTTAATTTATTATTCAAAATTTAAAAAAAAATTAAATCCTAAACATCCTGTCACGATATTTTGGGTTTTTTGTGTTTTAATCTACTTACATAAAAATAAACATAGATTCAATAAACATTTATGCAAATTTTATCTTTTATAAATAGTAGAGTATTTATGGATATAATAACTAAGTTAATTATGCTTGCTCATATTATCTAGGTTATTAAAAATATGAATTAATATTTATTGATTTTCCCTTTTTTGTATGAATACCACCTTTGGTGGGGTTAGATATTATTTGTTAACTAAACAAATCAATTAACACCTATGAGTGGGGTTGATAACTAATTTGGTTAATTAAATTAATTCCTTGTTCTAAGAGATTGAAAATGAACCATTTAAATGCCACGCTTTGGTGGGAGTTAAACCGATTTAAATTTTATTCAAGGTGTCCAAATTAAACCTAAGAATTTAGTTATCAGAGTTCTAACTTTCAAGTTTTAAAACCACTACAAAACGTGTTGTCAATACATTTTGAGATAATAATTCTTATAAAAACTTTTGAAATAGAGCTTGACTCTAACAGCTCTTAGGCGATTGTACGACAAATAAAGAAACACTACTCTAAATCAGACCGGATAACTAAACCTTAAAATCTAATTTTGATTTAAGTTTGTAATGAAAAAATAATATATTTCTCTCTAACATTCTTAATATAAAATCTTGAATAAAAATAAAATCAATTCATTTTAGAGATTTTTACCTATTTAATAATTGCGAAGCGTAACAACGTTATTATTATATCATTTTTTACAAGCCCAACACAGTTAAATTTAATCACAGACAAATTAAATATAACATGTAAGAAATAAGCATAAAAAATAACTGCAAAGAAAATAAAATCCTTACAGTACTTCGATGCCATTCCCGTTGTTAGAAAACCTCCAAGTGGAATTTGAACTCCCATTTATTGAATAAAAAAGCTAATAAATTACAAAAAACATAACTAGTTCTTCCCAAAGAGGGAAGAACTCTAAAATTAAGAGAAACTAGCTAAAACATAAGAAAAATTAAAAAACCTAAAAACTAAGAAATGGAGAGAAAGAAAGAAGAGAGAAGTGTGTTTTGAGGTGTGGTATGAAGTGAAGAGAATGGGGGTATTTATAGGTGAGGATGGAGAGAAAAAGTGGGTGAAAAAATGTTAAAAAATGGTGAAAACGCGTAGTGAAAATAGTGAGGTCATTAATGACGCCAGCATGACGTCATGCGGGCGGCTGCACGTGAAAATGGGGCGAAATGGCGTCGGCGCGTGCGGAGGACAGCTGGGGGGCACACAGGCGCGCGCAGAAGGCAGCAGCAGCGTGCGGATCTGGTAGAAGGCGCGCGCATCTGCGCGCGGACGTGGGCCATGCTGCGCGCAGACGTGGGCCATGCTGCGCGCGCGGGGTGGGCTGCTCCGGGCGCGATTTTCCCCTTTTTGACATTTTTGACCTTTTCGACCCATTTTGTCCAATTTTTCCATATTTGTTGACCTTTCCCCATTTATTTATTAATATATTTGTGATGTATTGCTTCTAGTATTCCTCTTTGAGTCTTTAAGTTACATTTTTAAGCGAAAATACACGAAAAACAATATAAATACCAGTGATTAGAAAAGACAAATTTATATAAATATATGATAAAAAATATAAATATATATATTTAATCAATTAATGTGCGTAAAATCATTGTAATTTTAGTACTTTTTGAGCACTCATCACAACCCCCAACCTGCTTCTTGCTAGTCCCTTAGCAAGAGAAGCGATAAAAACTAAAAATTAAAATATCCTAAATCACTTTAGTGGATTGAAACGGTTGCATTTAGCCTATGCAACAAGCCTTTAAACCCCTAGGTTGCCCTAGTCGACGAGTTTGAGTCTCGTGAGGGTTTTTAGTAATGATACCCACAAACATTGAACTAAATGTAAAAACAAAAGAAATAATAAAAACAAACAACTTAAAAATTAAATTTACAACAAAATCACAAATTAACAACATCTCACAAAAATGTCTCATACTTTTTAATCTCCTTTAAGATCATAATTAAAATCTCAAGCATAAGTTATTTTAATCTCTTTAAACAATCATGATTTATTATAATAATTAGTCGAAAATCATTTTCATATTTCATGTCAAAAATGTATCAATTTAATTTCACCCAATTTCAGTGTCATGAATAAGAATTCGCTTCGACTCATTACTCACAGTCAATATTCTCGAAGCTCTTGAATCCTATGGGTTCAAACACAAATACTATATTTTATATGCGAAAGAGTTGATGTATAGAAATGAACTAATATGTTCGCATATGTATAAAGAATAAAGGCTCAAAGTGTTATTTTAACATTGATCTCATGAAAGGAATCAAATGTATAAATTATAAAGATATCATATATAAAAATTATTTTCAAGCATAAATCAAACTCATTAAGAAAGAATTTTAAGATATATGCCTTTTACAAATGAAGAGAGTGCAATGACTTTTTAGGAAATTATTTCCTATATCGTTCTTTTGTAATTAGCCTTTACTCACAACTTTGTAGGCAATGTGGGTTATAGTATGTAGATTATACTATATATTCTTTATCTCTCTATTTTTTTCTGAAGATATTTCTCAATATATATATATATTTTAGAGAGTCAACTCATGTAGAGATTGTACATTTTTTTTTATTTTGGTGAGTGGTTAATTTTGTGGCTTTTCTGTTTGATCTTGGTTTAGGTAACCCCAGATATGTCTCTTTTTTTGTAACAGTCATGCATGAATGAGATATAAGCATATACTATCAATTTCTACTCAAATCATTTAATCTAAGGAAAAATAATAATAAAAAATATACGATACTCTATTAAGATGAGAAAAAATTCATACATTCAATGCTAATACCTATAGAGATCATCTAAAAATTTGAAGAAATAAGAAATGTGTTTGGAGTAGAAAAAAATATATATTTCACTCTGAATAAAGGAAATTAGGCTCAAATTATATCTCACAAAGGTAGTCTCCACTGAAAAAAGTTCATAAACAGATTTTGGGTTTAATATAATTTCTACATCTTATCAAGAGAAATACTAGTTATGACAAAAACTAACTAATTATCAAAAAATAATTACAAAATATTTCATGATATGTTTTCAAAAATTAATCTAACGATTACAAGAGACTTAACTATTTACTTAAATTTGATTTAAAGAAATGATAATTTTTGTGAGAATTTTTTTCTTCAAAAATTACTAAATCACCTGAAAATAGAAATAAAACCAAACACAAAAAATGAAAAAGTATATTTTTTATTTTTTATTTTTAAATTGTTAAAACTTTTTTTAATTAAGCATGGTAACTTTTCACCACCCCCGACCTAGAACTTACATTGTCACCGATGTAACAAGCGTAAATTAAAGATAAAGAAAAGAGAAGAAATATTACCTATTTTACGAGAATGTGCAAGTAGTAATGAAAAATGCAGTGCATCTATCATATTCATCGTTAAAGTGTATCTGTGATAGATCGTTGTGAACTTAACATCTCAACAAATATTTTTAGTTTTAACAATTTAAAAATTATTCACATGTAATTAAAATGAAATAAACAATAAACTTAAGTAAATAAAAAGAAATAAAAGAAAATTACCTAAAATGATGGGTTGCCTCGTCCAACTAGGTTGCGTCTTAGCAAGACGTAACTTGGGATTGCATTTTAAGTAAACTCAATGTCCCTCGTCATTGAGTTAATCAAACCTACAAGTAAGACAATGTTGTCTACCTATACTTTTTCAGTCATGCCACTATTGATTTTCAAATTTCTTTTTGTACTTAAAACTAGAGCATACTTTGTGGTTTAGATAACCCACGTCTAGGTGCAAATCAAATAATTAAGTCATTAAAACACAATTGTACCTAGATCGAAACAAAGCAACTAACTCCTTGGAGATTGTAATTAAAACTTTAAAATTTTGGAGATAGTTCAGAAATTTTTGTTTTTTTTTTTGTTTTTTTTTAAAAAAACATAATCAGTATTAACCAAGAATGCTCCCAGGGAAGAATGGTGGGGCAAAGGCTCTAAAAACCATCCTTTAGGCGAACAACGTTCTCGGGAAAGACTAGTGGCCTGGCTTGAGAACTGATGTCTCACAGACATAACTCCCTTAGATCTTTACTTTTCATGTTATTAAGTTAAGTTAAATAAAAATTTAAGTTAATGAAAATCTAAGTTAATTAAGTTTGAAGAAAAGGTTAATTAAGTTAAGTGAATTAAAAAATCTAAGTTAATTAAGTTAGTAAAAAAAAAGTTAATTAAGCTAAGTGAAGTAAAAAATCTAAGTTAATTAAGTTAAGTGAAAAAAAAGTTAATTAAGTTAAGTGAAGTAAAAAAAATCTAAGTTAATTAAGTTAAGTTAAAAAAAAATCTAAGTTAATTAAGTTAGTAAAATAAAAAGTTAATTAAGCTAAGTGAAGTAAAAAATCTAAGTTAATTAAGTTAAATGCAAAAAAAGTTAATTAAGTTAAGTGAAGTAAAAAATCTAAGTTAATTAAGTTAAGTGAAGTAAAAAAAAACTAAGTTAAGTAAGTTAAATAAAAATCAAGAAGCAAAAAAATAGCTAAAGAAAGAAAAATAAAAAATAATAAAATAAAATAAAATTGAAAAAGGTAAAAGAAAATAAAAAATAAAATAAAATTATGATTTAAAATAAATAAAAAAATAGTAAAAATTAAACTCAAAAAATTAAAATTTTGTTTTTTTTTATTTTTTTTATTTTTTTATTTTTTTTTTATTTTTTTTTATTTTTTTTTATTTTTTTTTATTTTTTATTTTGTCATTATTTTTTTTATTTATTTATTTGTTTTATTTTTTAACTTAAAATTTTTGAAATGTTTTTTTTGTAATTTTTTTTACTATTTATGAACGGGAAAACTTTTTTTTTAATTTAAATTTTAAATTTCTAAATTATTTTATTATTCACGTTATAATTTTTATTTAAATTTTTTTATTTTTACTATTCATTAACGGTAAAATTTTTTTTAATTCAAATTTCAAATTTCTAAATTATTGTACTATCCATGCTACAATTCTTTTTATTTTTTTTTTATTTTTTTATTTTTTAATTTTTTTTAATTTTTTTTAATTTTTTAATTTTTTAATTTTTTAATTTTTTAATTTATTTTTAATTTATTTTTATTATTTCTTATGAAATTTGAAATTTGATTAAATGTTTTATTTTTTTTTTATTTTACAAAAACAAAAAAAATCACAATTATTTACAGCACAAAAATATTTTTAAAATTTTGATAAATATATTAAAAATGCTATTCCGCCCTATGAGCAACAATAAAAACTTGATAAGCGAGCGTATTAATCGCCAAATACTTTGGTTTTATATTTATAAAACTACAGCGAAATGTCTTATCGTTTCGTAGAAAATGATAAGTATACTCGAGTCGATCTAAGGAAGGAATGTATGTGGTTTTAATTTATTATTCAAACTTTTAAAAACAAATTAAATCCAAACATCTGTCCGATATTTTGGGTTTTTTGTGTTTTAATCTACTTACGTAAAAATAAACATAGATTGATAAACATTTATGCAAATTTTATCTTTTATAAATAGTGGAGTATTTATGGATATAATAACTAAGTTAATTATCTTTGCTCATATTATCTAGGTTATTAAAAATATGAATTAATATTTATTGATTCTCCGCTTTTTTGTATGAATACTGCGCTTTGGTGGGGTTAGATATTAACTTTGTTAATTAAACAAATCAATTAACACTTTTATGTGTGAGGTTGATAACTAATTTGGTTAATTAAATTAATTCCTTGTTACAGAGATTAAAAATGAACCATTTAAATGCCACCTTTGGTGAGGGTTAGGCAGTTTAAACTTTATTCAAGGTGTCCAAATTAAACCTAAGAATTTAGTTATCAGAGTTCTAACTTTCAAGTTTTAAAACCCTATTTGGCGTGTTGTCGATACATTTTTAGGATAATAATTCTTATAAAAACTTTTGAAATAGAGCTTCGCTCTAACTATCAGGCGATTGTACCAACAAATAAAAGTGCATTCTCTAAATCGAAGGATAACTAAACCTTAAAATCTAATTTTCAGATTTAAGTTTGTAATGAAAAATAATATATTTCTCTCAACATTCTTAATATAAAATCTTGAATAAAAATAAAATCAATTCATTTTAGAGATTTTTACCTATTTAATATTTAGCATAACAGCGTTATTATTATATCATTTTTACAAGCGACATGATTAAATTTAATCATAGACAAATTAAATATAACATGTAAGAAATAAGCATAAAAAATAATTGCAAAGAAAATAAAATCCTTACAGTACTTCGATGCCATTTCCGTTGCTAGAAAACCTCCAAGCGGAATTTGCACTCCCATTTATTGAATAAAAAAGATAATAAATTACAAAAAACATAACTAGTTCTTCCCAAAGAGGGAAGACCTCTAAAATTAAGAGAAACTAGCTAAAACATAAGAAAAACTAAAAAACCAAAAAACTAAGAAATGGAGAGAAAGAAAGAAGAGAGAAGTGTGTTTTGAGGTGTGGTATGAAGTGAAGAGAATGGGGGTATTTATAGGTGAGGATGGAGAGAAAATGTGGGTGAAAAAATGTTAAAAAAATGGCGAAAACGCGTAGCGCAAACGGGGAGGCCATTGATGACGTCATGACGTCATCGTGGCAGTGCACGTGAAAAATGGGCGAAATGGCGTCGGCGCGCGCGTGAAGGGCGGTAGAAGCGCGCTGAGCGCGTGCGCGTGAGACGTGTGCGCTGCGGCTGCGGCGGATCTAGTAGAGGCGCACGCATGCACGCGCGGACGTGGAGCCCCGTCTTCTTGTGGTGGGCTTTCTGGGCGCGATTTTCTCCTTTTTGACATTTTTGACCTTTTCGACCCATTTTGTCCAATTTTTCCATATTTGTTGACCTTTCCCCATTTATGTATTAATATATTTGTGATGTATTGCTTCCAGTATTCCTTTTTGAGTCTTTAAGTGACGTTTTTAAGCGAAAATACCTGAAAAACAATAAAAATACCCGTGATTCCGAAAAAGACAAATTTATATAAATATATGATAAAACATATAAATATATATATTTTTAATCAATTAATGTGCATAAAATCATAGTAATTTTAGTGCTTTTTGAGCACTCATCAAAAAGCGTGTCATCTTCCTGTTGAGTTGGAACATAAAGCTTATTGGGATGTGAAAAAAGTTCAATTTTGATTTGAAGGTAGTAGGGGAAAAGCGATTTCTTCAATTGAATGAGATGGATGAATTCCGGAACAATGGTTATGAAAATGCAAAGATCTACAAAGAATGGAAAAAGAAATGGAACGACAAACAGATTCTTAGGTGTGAGTTTGCTCTAGGATAACACATTTTTCTCTTCAATTCACGACAAGGTAAGAAATATATTCAGTTAACAGTTAGAGATTGAAGCACTATTATGGAGAATAAGTGGAGAGGAATTATGCATTTATTCCTCTTCGAAATCCTAATTGATAAAGATTGAAAAGTGTGGTTGTAGACTATAAAACAAGCACTTATAGGATGCAACCCATAAAACTTTCTTTTATTCGTTCTTTTATTTTATTTTATATTAATATTTGAATAATTTGGATTTTGATGTCAATTTATTATGCAGGAATAAAAAGATGAAAATTACAAACTAATGTGGATCCACCATAAAACTAGGAAAGTTCCTTTCATTTCTTCTATGTGTCTCACTTTTGAATTACAATGAAGACATTGTTTAGTTTAAGTTTTGGGGTGTCAACTCCTATAGTCTTGAGTTGTTGAATTATCTTATCAAGCATGTATTTGATTATGATTGACTTCGTTATGAATTTAAAATTTGTGATTGAGGATGGTTTTGAGAATTATTTTTCCTAAATATGCTATTATATTAGGTAGAGTTTTGTGGGTACTTTGATTTAAATCTTTGTCTTTAAAAAAAATTGAGCACATAGTAAATTTTTTTCTCTACTTCATTTTACCTATGAAAAGGAGTTGAATTAACTAGGTGAGGAAAGTTCAATCTTTCTTTGCTCTAAAATCCGTTAATGGATCCTTGAAGGGAAATCCTTGTTGATACCAAATATTAGAGAAATGATCTAGGAAATTTTTTTTGTCATAACCAAAAAGCTTTCCCAACCGTCCTAATTATCATGCCATCATTGCATGGTGTATTTACATAGTTAACCCCCTTGAGCCTTATTTTACATAAGCCTTTATTTGTTCTTTTAACTACATAAATCATTCTCATTCTAAGCCTGAAACCCATGGATTTATGTTAAATTTTGAGTAAATACTTTGGTGGAAATTTTATTTAAAGAGAAAGTTAGTTCAAATTAAATAATCCATATTATGTTTGCTCTATTTGATCAAATTGCAAAAAAAGGGAAAAGAAAGAAAGTGAAAGGCAAGAATAAAAAAAGGGTTAAAGTGGTTACAATTAGTAAAGACTATAAGTATTTAGGAAACCACATGAAAAAAGAGGGCACAACACTTATTGATTATAACAATAATATTATCATCAATATACGCATATTGTCAAGAAAGAGCTATGATGTGAATCCTATGGTTATTCTTTTTATCGTTTCTTTCTACTAAGTATTTTCCAAGTTTGTTTTGATTTTCCATATCCACTTCTTTCTTAGCCTTCACCCTATGGCATGTTATTACAACGATGATTAAAGACATTTTGATATCTGATTTTGATATTTGATTACATTAGTGGAGAGGATTTATGAAGTTAAGTTTTGAGAGAATTTTTCTACTTTGAGTTGTTATACTTTTATCTGAATTTTCTGGTGGTTTGGAATTGAATTGACTATTTTACACACAAACTCAATGACTTATCTTTAAGTTGAAGTAAATGCTAAACTCTTGCTTGATAAATTGTTATATTTTTTATTGATTTTCCTACTTTATATGATGTGAGAAGAGTAATTTATTAGTGATGAAGTCTACATTCAAATCATGGCTTGGTGAGTGATGGTAGTTCTCTATACGGTCTAGTTGATATTGTCTATAGTTATCTTTTTATTTTATTTTACTTTCTTTGAGGACAAACAAACTTCTAAGTTTGACTTGTATAATTTGACATAATATATCACTTCTCAACTTTAAATTTTAGTCTAATTTTATTAAATTTTTATTGAATTTAGAATTCATTATAATTATTTAAATTTTATTGTAGAATTGAAGAAAATAAAGATTCAAAATTTCAGAAGCATATTGTCTAAGTACTCTTATAATTTAAATGAAGATTTATTTAAATAAAATTTAAATTAAGATTTTTCTAAATATATATATATATATATAAATAAATAAATAAATTAAAAAAATAAATGGGGGAACAAGATTTATACGTAGATATATATAAGAAACAAACTGAAAGGAGGATTAAAGGAAAAAAAGAGAACGTAGAACAAAAAAAGAAATTGAAAGCGGGACTGGCCATAGGAGAAAAAAAAGAAGAAAAAACTAAAGTGATAAAAGGAGAAGAAGAAGAAAACACCAGGGAAGAGTGGAGGAAGAAATCAAAACGGTAGAAAAGATGCGAAAACATATTCTTTTTGCGATTCAATTTTCTTTCAATTCCTCTCAAAAATATTATGGTGAATTCATTTATGTTAAATTTAATTTTTTGGATGAACTAAATTTTCTTTATTCTAGGAAAAGAAATGTAATTTAATTCCAAATTATGTTTGATTTTCTATGTTAATTTGAATTATTTATCTTCCTGTTTGTTTGACTTAGTTTGAGTTTAATACTTTTAATTAACTGACCATTAGTTAGATGATTTTTATCTAATGATTTACTATCGAAAGAGAAAATTATAGTATAGATCTTGACTATTTCAGCGTAGGTAAATATAGAGATCGAAAGATTTGTATGAACATTTGTAGTTTTAAAGTTATTGGTCTTAATGCTTTCTTGCTTTATGAAATTTCATACTTTTGTGTAAATTAATGAATAAGAATATTTCCAATTAACTATCGAAAGAGATTTTTGGATGTTTTTTGGAAGATTGCTAACAAAGAGAGAGAATTAAATTTAATTAGTTAGATGAGAAAAATATAATGAGTGATTAGGTGAAATCGATTTTTTAGAAGTTTTCTTCCCATTGATTTGATTTCTGAACATTTTTATTTTCTTGTGTATATTTTATTTAAATTGATTTTATTTTAAATTCCAATTACGATAACCTTAGTGACTTCTTTAGATAAAATTTAGATTAGTATAATTTTGGTATTTGTCAAAAATAAGTTACCAATCTCTGAGAATGATACTCTTCTTATCACTTTACTATAAAAGTACGATATTATGTACTTGTAGTTTGCACCGATCAATACTCAATTTGATGATTGAGAAATATAAGAGAGATTCCTCTTTGATGTCCTATATCACACAGATGTTGCACCATTTCTTGAACTCGACACTAAGAAGGAAAACAGACTACTAATGGATTGTGAAAATCATGTGCCAAACGGGAAGAACTTTCTCCTAATTTTGGCCAAGAAAATAAGAAGGGAGTGAGGTAAATTTATAAAAAAATTCAAGTCTCTCGGACCCTTGCTACCCAAGATCAACAAGGAAACTAATCATTACACACCTATCGACCAAGGTCGGCAAAGAGGCGGTGAACACCCCGACGAGGCAACAGAAATCCAATGCAAACAAAGTTCACAACGGGATACCACATTTACAAACAAACTTCCCAACGGGACATCACAACAATACAATTCGACGATGCAAACTATATGTAAACTGAAAAGGTGAGCATGTATAATAGATAAACACAAAACTATGGCGTAAGTGATATTAAGCCACTAATAATCAACCTTATAAAGAATAAACAAAAATATCAAATAAAATATAGACATTATGTTTTACACATGGAATATCAATACCAAAATACAGGACTTATACTATAAATAACCACAATATACAAGATTAGTGAACGAAAATAAGAAAGAAATAAAATGATACAAATAGAAGAGAAGAAAGAACAAAAATATTTAAAGTAAATTCATCAAGAAAAACCCAAGAAAATCTAATTGAAAATTTGGGAAGGTTTTAGGAGTAAAATATTTAGAGTTTGTTTATTAATAAAAATCTGTAAGTTCGTACTTTTTGGAAAGATTTAATTTAAAAACTAGTTAAAAAAATAATATAATTAAATAAAAAGAATTAATAAGAGAGATGATTGCATTAGATGGTAATATTTAAAGTAAAATCATAAAAAATCTAATTGAAAATTTGGGAAGATTTAGGAGTTAAATATTTAGAGTTTTTTCATTAACAAAAATATGTAAGAACGTATATTTCGAAAAGATTTAATCTAAAATACTAGTTAAAAAAAGAATACAATTAATTAAAAAGAATTAATAAGAGAGATTATTGCATTCGTTTGCAGGTTGATACTTTTACTTGTTTTGATATTTATTGCATGCATATGAAATTTATAATTGATACGTTAATTTATTATTATTTATATTTATATAAATTTAATTGTATTTATAAATAATATTAAACTATATCACTTATAATTTATTAATAATTTTTTTGTTTCAACTAATAATGTTCTCATTAATAACTAGTAATTACTAACCTGTGGCTTTGAGGGATACAGATAAAACTCGTTATGTGTATGCAAACACAAAAATATGATAAGATAATATCAATATTTTAATTTTATGAAAATATTTAAAATATTATTGAATTAGTGAATATTTAAAAAAATTTATAAAATTTATGAAAATTATTGTAGATTTTTAAATATTTAAGTAATATTAAAATAAATAAATATACACTAGTTTGATTAAATGTAATAAAAAAAATATATAAATACAATAAATTAAATATAATTTTTATAACACAACTTTAAATACATTAAATTAAATGTAATAAAAATATATATAAATACAATAAAATGATTCAATCTAATTGACTTAATTTTTGGAGATGTAGAAGTATTAATGTCAATAGAGACACAATAATAATTTTTCTTGTAATTATTAAGGTGATGTTATTGTCTAATCTTTTCAAATAATGGATTCATATAAAAAAAATTTAAATTAATAATTCATATAATACCAAAGATATTTATTTTAAATTGAATGTTGATGTAATATATGTTAAAATTAATAATGTATACATGTATGACACTCTAATGAATAGTATATAGATGGTGTATTTGAATCTATCATAATTATTAATAATAATGAAAAATTAATAGATAAATTTTTTATTTAAATTAAAACTGATATTTGATTTCGATATTATTAATATTATCAATTTTTTTCATAATATTCTTGAAAATAAAATCAATATCATGATATTTTTTATCATATTTATCAATATTATCTATATTTTCTAAGAAAACAACTTCTATCCCATTTTAATATCATACTTTAATTTCACCAAAATATGGAGTAAAAAATATCACAAACTCTTAATCCATGCGCGTATGGCATTTGGCACACTTTTTTATAAAAAAAAGGAGAAAAGCCAAAACATTCCGACCTACCGGATTCGAACCAGTGACCTAAGGATATCTGTCAGATTTAACAAACTACAGTCCTCCGCTCTGCCAACTGAGCTAAGGTCGGATTCCAATAACCATCGACCCTTTTTTCAATAAAAACATTGTATTTATTCAATAAGGAAGAAATTATAAATGAACATAAGATAAGCATGAGCCTGAAACTTATCGGAGTTTCTCATAAAACTTTTCATTAAATTTATTGTATTTGTATAAATTTACTACTAAATTATTATTAATGTTATAAATTTACTATTTTTGTAATAAATCTATTATCAAATTGGCTGTAAATATTATAAATTTATCATTGCTATTGTATATTTGTATGTTGATAATAGATTTGAACCATTAATAAATATTTTGATACTAAATTAATCACAACTTGAAATTAAATAGTAAAATTCTACAAACAATTTACATTCAATGGTACATTTATTATTTTATTTCATAATTAATAATCAGAATTTAAAATGATACACAAGAAAGAAAGAAATATCTTAGGATTAGCATTAAATTTATATTTTTTTCATCAATTGTGGGATAAAATGAAATAATACTCTTCTTACCGTTAGTATTTGGGAATTATAATTTTGTATTAATCATGTTTTATTAAAAGTTTTAATTATTGATTATATTTTAAAACAATTATCATTTAGTAAACGTAATATTTTAAAAGTTATTATTTAATATTAATAATGCTTAAATTTTTTTGATTTAATTCTTTTTTAACTGTAATGATAAAAAAAAAGTCAATTATACTATTTGCAGAAGGGTTAAATGGTCAATCCACCTCCTTTAAAACTACTTCATCCCCTTTAGTTATATTTCACGCCATTTTTAAAATCATTCAAATACCTAAACAAATTAAAATATCATAGTTTAGATTTCCAATCTCATACAAAATCAAAAATTCAAGGAAACAACATCATCATTGTACCAGGATTACCACTTTCTATATCCTTAAAATGGTATTTGTTAATTAGATTTGAAAAAATCTCACATTTAAGACATAGTTGGATCCTAAAAAATATAAAACATAGATGAATTAATGTTTATCAAAAACAAAAAAAAGCATCAATAAATATATAACCGATATATTAATTATATAAGATAGTAATAATATAAAATAGTAATAGAACATAACTATTAATTTTACATAAAAGTTGAAACAACTATAAATACCAAAATAAGTATATTATTGAATTTGAAATATGGTAGAATGACTCAACGGAGATGAACTAGGTACAAAGGAGATGGATTGACCATTTTATCCCTACTCAAATAATACAAAAAAGTTTTTTTTGGCCATTATTATTTAAAAAGAATTAAATTATATATTTTTAAAGATTACAAATACTAAATGAAATTATTCAAAACATGATCAAACTTGTCAAAACATGAATATACAAAAGTATCAAACCCTTTAGTTCTTATCCACTTTAATCCTCTTAAAAAAAATCATTCATATTTATAATTGTTCTTATACTATTGTATCTTTATTGAATTGAGCATTTCTTTATACATCATGTTATTATCATAATGTGATAAGTAATTATTAATTTAAATAAATTCATTTTTTTAAAATCAATAATTAAATTAAACAATTTAACCCAAAGTTAATGTATTCCAAAATCCATTGTTCTTTCAAGCTCTTAAATAAGAATATAATGCCAAAATATTTCCTTATTTCAAAAGTGTAATGAGTTTTCATGCTATCTCCCCTCCATTGATAGCATCTCAAGCTCTCTTGCATGTATTCAGAATTTGTTTTCCCCTAATGAAGATGGCTCTAGTTCATTTAGGAGAGAGTGTTTTAAAAAAATGTTTTGGTACCAATAGGTAAGTGAGACCATTATACTTGCTTGTCTCGTGTATAGGGGTTAAAATGCACAAAAATAACTAATACGAAAATGATTGGTGTATTTTATCCTATGATTGTTTCACTTTAGATCTTCAACCTTCATCTAATTTTTTTTTCTCTCAAAATTCTATATATCTCCATAAAAAAAGTTCGGATTCTAAAAATAAAACATATTATTAATTGATGTGAGTTTTACTTATTTTAATAGCAAGATAATCAATAAAAAGTTAACATATTGATAGAAAAATAATCCCAATAAATAAAAGGACAATTTATTATTTTTATTTGTCATATCAACCTAAGGATGTCAATAGGTCAGCCCCGACTTGGATTGACCTATAGGTTAATATGAATTAATCCTATACAGGGTTTTCGGGTTCAAGTCGGGTTTGGGTACTATCCGTGAGCCACAAACACGGTTGTTAAACTTTTTTTTTCTCTCTTTTTCCTTTGTTTTTCTTTCTTCTCACCTATCTTTCTCTCTTTTTTTTTTAATGAAAATGTAATCCTATATTTTTTTTATTATAGTGATGGTAATTAAAAGTAAGAAAACAACGTTACTATCCTAGAGTTGAAAGTTAAATTAGTTCTTACATAAATCGTTTTAAACTCTCTATATATTAATAATCTTATATATATATTCAATAAAATTTTTGAAATAATCTTTAATTGGATATTAATATCAGATTTTTGTCAAGTTGATGAACAACAGTTTAATAAAATAAAAATGAACTCTTTTAATATTATATAAGCGATGATTGTATTTTCAAAATATAATACATGATTAGCTAATTAGCCAAAAAAATACATAATTAAATTTGAAGTGATTATTCAAAAAGAGTCAATAGTCATTGAGTCATCTTCTACGTCTACGTCTCCATCATCTTCGTATGAAGAATCAATATTGTTCTCATCTTCAAACTCATTAATATTATACTTTGAAAACTTTGAAATGGATTTCATCGGTGAATACACAAACAAAAATAATTATTAATTATAAAAAACTAATAAATTTAACAATAATATTATTGTTTGGACATATGAATGAATTTGAAACTCTATCCTTCTAATAGTCTGATCCAACTGGTAGCCTAGTCCGTCAGGTGAGGTCGTCTTAAGAGAAACTACATGTGCATGTGCCACAACAACACCAATAGCATGGACTTGCCTAAGCATGGGAGCCCTGGTTTTGGAAGACCTACCTTAGGTCGAGCTGTGAGATGGTCAACCTCAAACTTTGTATGTACTTTGCTTTACTCTTATACCTTTCTGACATGCTATGAAGTGTACTCTTTATGTAATTGACACATGTATATACCATGTTTTATGTATACATGGATTCCCTAAGGGATATAGACATTCCACAAAAACTCTTTGACTTATCTCTGTAAATCAAACCATCCTTAACATTTTAAGACCCACCGTGAGTCTTAGATTTGAAGATTGAGCTTTAGTTTTTGACCTCGTATCTTGAAGAAATAATCCCGAGTTTGAAAAGAAGAGACTTAGTCTACAAACTTGGTTTTCCAAAATCATAAACCACCATGGTAGGAAGACAAGCCAGAGAGCAATTAAGAATAGCAAATGGGGAGGCATCATCAGTTCAAGACCAAAACTTGTTAGCTCAAAATGAGCCTAGAGGAAAGGTCAATCCCTACCAAGACCTGATATGCCAACTTCTTGAGCTAAGAAGCGAGCTTGAGGAAACCAGGCGAGAGAACATGTCATTTTGATCATAGTTAGGCACTGTAGCCCTTGAAGGTCGAGTCGCTATGTTTCTCATTCATTCTAACTAAAATATTTCGTATTCACAAAAATATGTGATCTGATCATAAATGTTTTCTTATTATAAGCCTTGTGATACATAGGCGAAAAAATGAATATCTTTGATCAAAAGAAATTCCAATTTCAAATTGGAATGATTTACAATACATACCATTACTCACACATTAATGAAACTTTCAAAGTTTCATTTTGGAAGATCCAAGAAATTCCATGAGGTTTGGATAAAAAATTTAAATCCATTTTTCTCTTTTTAATTGACATAAGCCCTATCTATCTATTAGAATAAAGATGGTGCATTGTGAATGGTTAGGATAGCTCAGTTGGTAGAGTAGAGGACTGAAAATCCTCATGTCACTAGTTCAAATCAGGTTCTTAGTACATGAGTAATTTGTATGAGTATCTATTCTACAAATTCATTGGTATGGGTCGACATACATATTCATTAAGAATATGAAATTATAATAGTATAAATCACTATACATATTTATCCATTTCAGGGTATGGATATATACCTTTTAGATTTCTAGAATATTTAGAGATGAGTCAAAATATATCTATAGAAAATATGTTAAAGAGTTATGTTTTTTCTCTTCTTTTTTATTTGTTCATACCATCTTTCCTCTCTTTCAAAAAGAATGTTAATACTTCATACATATTCAAAACGATCAATTTTTTTGGTTGAAAGTACTAGTCTAATAGGGTTGAAGGGTGTGAATAGCCAAAAGGTATCTTAGATACAGTACAAATAGAATCTGGTCCCATTCACCCTTTTATTTCTTTCTATTTTCTTTTTATGTTCTATTTATTTATTTTATCCCATGTAACTTTCTGTAACCTATCTAAGTGATGTGCGTGGTACATAGTTTTGCATCATTAATTCTTTTAGTTTCATCTTATATAACATTGATTCGCGACATACAAAAAGTCTATTTCAAAATTTGAATATCTTAATGAACCCTTCAAATTTTGTTTTTTTAGCCTATCCATAATATGTGAATGAGACTTTATCTTTATGATCTATAAGAGAATGTATAAATATTCTTTAAATCTCTGGAATTGTAGTTAGTTTCTAATTATTCAATGAGCATCTTGTATTTCATAAAAATTAGGAGCAATAGAATCCTTATGTAAAGGCCATCCTATCCAATTCTCAGGCATTAAGATACGTTTCATATGGGGATGATTATCATAAGATATTCCCAACATATCATAAGATTCCTTTTCTTGAAAATCCACACTTTTCCAAACCCAAAAAATGGACAGAATTCTTGGATTGCTCCTTGGATTAAATACTTTTATGCATACTTCTTTTGGTTGATCTTTACCATATTCTATTCTTGTAAGATGGTACACATTAGCTAACAGTCCACCTGGTGCAACATCATAGGCACATTGAGAACATAGATAATTGTAACCATATACATACAAAATGATAGCAATGGAATGTCAATCCTTTAGCTTTATTTGTAAAATCTCTATTCCTTAGTAATCAACACCCAAAGATCTATAAACTAGCCCATCTTTAACTAACCATGCAGAAAAACGACCTTGCATCTTTTTATTTCTCCCATATTTTGATTTGTAAAAGTGTTATAATTATTTTCACATCATTTACACGTTTAAGGGGTACAATCATCATCAACTGGAACATATCCATTACAATTTTAGAGTGATCTTTGATCACCACACACGAAGTGTATGCAATAAATACGCAAGTATACATATCGCAACAAGTAATATAATTATAAGAAAAGATCGTTTCCACAAAGATTATTTTATTAGAAACTAATTTTTAAAACTAAATATAATAAAAATCAATTTTTTGGTGTTTTTATATTTTAATGAAGCAAAATTAAAATAACTAAAAGTAAATAGCAATGATTAATTAAATCAAATTTTTTGTGACTAAAAATATATATGAGAAAATATCTAGGAATACTTAATCCCCCAATTTTTTAAACATACGAATCGCTAAAATCCCCCCAATATAATTATCAATTAATTACATAATCAATTGAATCTAATATAGCATGTATTCCTCTATCAAGTAAACTACATATCATATAGTAATTAATTTATTCACACTCTCATACCAATTAAATTGCATACTACTCATTAAGTTCATCAATTATGGATTACTTACATAAGAATCATACATTTTAGCCTAGAAACTATGCATGTTATTTAATCAAGACAAACAATTAAATAATTCTCTCAAAACTATTTAATTGCCTCTATAGATAAATTATTGGTCAAACAATTAATAACATAAAACTCAGATGAAATAATATAATATAATTAAATTAATATTATAATTGGAAAAAAGTATTAGATCATTACATGGTAAAAATTAGGTTCATAAGATCCCTAGATTAATAAATTAATTACACATAATTATGTTCATAAAGCTCATATTTTTCATAAAGAAAGACATAAAATTGATAAAGAAAAGAGTAGAAAAAGAAATACAATCAATCTCTTGAATTGTAGAATTAATTTCCTCTTGAATCTCCACCAAAATTGTGTATTCTCTTGAATTTTTCTATATTTTTAGCTCTAAAAATTGACCAAAATTATGCTAATGGAGGCTCATTAGGGTTTGTGGAGTGATTAGGGGTTTAAATAAAGCTCAGGTGCGATCTGGACTGTCTGATCAACTTCAGATCAAGGGCTATGATCAAAACAAGCAAAATTGATAGTTTCATCCAATCATAGTGTGACACGTGGCATCAAAAATTTATTGGGCGAATCAGGGAGCGACGTGTGGTAAGGGAAACCGGTCAGAGTCAACTCTCACCGAGTCAAAAACATATGGTGCGACGTAATTGGTTGGAATGGATGGCGTGGTGCATGGGTGGAACACATAAAGTAGTGACGTGGTGACACATGACATGGTGCATTGACCAATTTTTGAACTCAGATTGAACGTTGTGCTGATACATGGCGCGTGTTTGTCCTCCTCACATGCGGTGCAACATGATTCACTCTCCGTGCTTACTTGGTGTCCGCTTGGCTTGCCCAATCATCTCCTCTGCTTGTGTGACATGCCACATGGATGTTTCTGATTGGTCCTGCGTTAAAAATTCATAAAAATTCTATAAGAATTCCAAAAATATCCCAAAAAAGTCCATAAATTATATTTTCACCCCTTTTCACTAAAAAGTTTATATATATTTTTTCCATAAAAAATACTATTTATTAAATAAATCAAGTAAATATTAGGTAAAATAGTGCCCTAATGACTCTATTTTCATAGAGTTATTAATCTTTCACTCATCTGTAATGGTTAAGCTATTCAACTCTATATATCTGATTGCCTTGTCGAGATCCAATTGATCTACATTATTCTACGTTCTATTATCACATGCACTATAATTCTTAAGTTCAAGGGCGTGTTTTTCATTCAAACTTCCGTTTGTATTTTCTTCTCTACTCTTGCTTCGGGCATGGGCATACTAGCTTTCACCTTAGAATTGGGTACTTGTGTTGATACCAAGGATTCAACATAACCAACCATCTTGCCATTATTATTATTATAAATAAAATGGGCTTTTTCCTCATTCATAGTAGCATTAACTCATTGCAATTCATGGTCATCCAAACTAGGTGCAACAAAAAACCTACCAATCCTACGTTGTTCTTGATTTTTTCTTTTGTTTCGGTCATGTGACTAGCTTTACACTCTCAGCAGCTTTCGAAGCCTCACCCTAGCCTAAAAATGGTTTCTCCTTGGCTTCTTTAGGGTTCATAGTATCATCCTGCAAAGGTTCTTTTCCTTTCTTTATAACAAGTTTATCATTTCATTAATCTAGGCTGTGACCATTCGTATGACAAAAGAATTTAGATCAGGGGATTCTCGTAAATGATTCACCGTTAGTGCCCAAACTTTCCCATCCCCATCCAAATACGATTGGGCATATCCTTTAAGAGATCAACCATTACGCATATTACATAACATTAGAGTGGTCATAGATCAGCTGACTTGGGTGTCCCATTGGTAAACTCAGCTAGAACCTCAATAATGTGTAGTGCCATAAGAAATACTATGTCATTTGGTCTAGTTTAGTGATAACGGTAGGTCATCTTGGTTTGCTATGGCTCTAATATCGGCGATGAAGCAAACAAATAGGGTGTGATAACATTTAGACCTATCTAAGACTAAAAGGGGTTAGTTACATGAGGTATTCCTATAATCCTTGTAACATTCACCCTAAAACCAATCATAACTGGTTTCAGCACATTCTTTTTGCCCTCTCTCCAAAAATAAAAACCTATGCCTTTATCATTCTGTTTAGGCTTTCTAGAAGGGTTTTTGGTGAGTTATTATCCGATTGGTATGGTAAGATGGATGTTAGTTGAGAGGTGTAAGCTTGATTGGGGTTACGTATAAAGACTTACTTATAGAGGATCTTTCCTAGTAGCTCGACGTTGATACTTCTTTCCTTGTTGAGTAGATTTAGTGAAAATATTGAACTCAATCCCTCTATGAGTATTGTACGTGTACTACGAGGCATTATTGGACCATGGACCACCTATGGAATGATCCATGACCACCCTTCCATCTTACTTTCTAAGAATTTGCTTTCTTGGCCTTAGTATTTTCATTTGAAAGAAGAAGTGTCTTATATCTGCAGTGGCAAAATGATTTAAACCACTTTGAAACCTATCAAATCACGGGGAAGCAAACTTTCTATCAAACAAAAAATTAGTTTCCTCTCTAACATTGAAAGAAAATAGCAAATAGCTAAAGGTTTGGAACCTTGGCCTTATCTAGTGTCCTCCACATTGCCTCAAAGTTTGAAAAAATCCAAGTTTGAGAAGGAAGAAGTGTTGGTTAGTCTTAACACATCCAAATCTTTCGTAGTAACAACCATTGTCTTGTCCTCTTTTGTCACTAAACCCACCTCATATGCCCTCACGGGTTCCTAACAATTTCTTCTCCCTACTACTTGGTAGCTAGTTATCTCACCACCTAGGAGACCTATAAGACCTCCTAGGAAGTTGATGCCATTGGGACAACCAACCTAACTAGGTGTGTTTTCAAAGTTTGGTCAAAATAGGGCCCTTAACACTACTAGCACCTAGACCACCACCCAATCCTCTTCCAATACATAACCCAAACGCTCATTGTTAATTTAATCAAGGTCTGAGGTATACAACTGTTGAGTGCTTTTCTCTCATGTATATCATCTGGTCTCATTTTTCCAAGCAAAGTAGTGGTCTCTTCATCCCTAGCAGTTCCAACTAGATTTTCCAAAGCTTTCTCCTGCCACATTCGATAAGTGCATTAGTAGGAAGTGGTGCATCTGTGAATCTCATAGAGGAAACCCAAGGATAAGAAGACCTAGTACACTTGATTTCTTCAACATCAGATGAGGATGGTCATAAATTAGATGGGGTAATGGAGTCTGAAGGAGACTTTCTCCCTTAAAATAGTTTGTTTACCTTTCTTTCCAATACCAATGATGATTGATAACTGTATTTTATATAGTTATTTTCATCAATTTTAGTAATGATAATTGCTATGTTCTTTTAATATTTAGTTAATTTTTGTTAAATAAATTAATATTTTCCTTTTATGCATTAAAAATACATTTTTAATTAATTTAAATAATTTGTATCGAAAATGTACTTAATTTCATATTTTTTTGTCCACAAATATAATTTCAAATACTATAGTTTTTAATTACAATTTATAAAAATCGAAAATATAATTTAAATTAGATTTGGGCTTAATTATAATTATTAAAAGTTTAATTTAAAATTAGCAAAGGGCTTAACTGTAATTTAAGAAAGGTTAAAATGTAATTTGAAATATATTTGTGGGTGAAAATATAATTAATAAAAGTTATTATTCTTCGCAGATTAGAAGAACCACGCGCCAACAACACGCGCCAATCATGGACCGTCCGATCAAATAAGAAACGGCTACGATGCGCGCGTCCTGATCACGTCCGACCAAATCACGTGTTCCCAGATTCATTCACGTAGCTCGGTGCCCGAGTAGGGCCCACCTGCCGCGTAGGCCGGCGTGCAAAGTGGGACCCATGTGTCTGACGCGTTGCAGCCGCTATCCCCCACCATTGCGCGCTCCTTTTCCAGTGCGGTTGATTCACGTGCGCCCGGCTATTCCACGAACCAGAATATGCCACATGTCCCACTTAATATTTCAGCAAATAATATTCCGACTCGTGGCATGTTACAATGAGCGCGACCGTGCTGGATCTCAACCCTCGATGCAGCCGTTGGCTCCCGTGTGACAAGCAATCGTGCGCCCGTTTTATTCAACGAATGATATGCTGCCACGTGTCCCACTAATTGTTTCCGCGAATCATAACGCGACACGTGGCAGCGTGGAAGAAAAAAAAAACAGAAACACGTAGCATCTCTACTCACTTTTTCGATTCCATTTTCGATACAATTTTTGTCCCCCACGCGTTTAATTTATTATTTTCGCCACAATTCATTGTCCGCCGCGTGTATTAATATTAAATATTTTTGATGTATTTTTTTTAGCTATAAATAGGTGATATTATGATAGAGTTAAGAAGTTTTTTTTGTTTTAGAATTTTTGTGGTATTAGGGGTTGGACTGTAGAACACGCAGAAACCATTTTTTGGCTTTTGTTGTGTTCTGCGTGTGCCAAATATTTCGTTTCGTGATGTTTTAATTTTCTGTGTTCTTCATCTTATTTTTCTTGAACTGTTGTAATTTTTATTTTAAATTTATGAAATAATTTAATTTTTCTAGGGTTGCATTTGATCTGAATTTATGAAGCTTTGGTTTTAATTATTTTTTTTGAAAGATTTATAAGACGTTCGATTTGTTCACTCTATCTTGTGCTTAATGCTTTTTGATTATTTACGAATTTTATCAAAACGATTTGTGACATAAAAATAAACTTGAGAGAGGCATTTTTGTGTATATTGCTCGTAGATAGAATGACATGTATGATGAATGATAGGAATATACCCTAATTGTATGTGTGGCCATTTGAGAACTTAGAACTTAATGAATCTTATTAAATTTAATTATCATAGAGATATAGTGAATTAATTTAACGAGGTGTGTTTATACGGAGCTCGGAAGAGATGTATGAATAAAAAAAGAAGTTTTCGATTGACAAATTAAATGTACTAAAAAATATAAATCAAAAGAAAATAACATGATTTGTGTGGATTAGTTTGGTGAAAAATTGCAATCCTAGAGTTCTCTTATTTTTTTGTTACCTTTTTCCATATCAACGATTATTTTGGATAAAATTAGAGAGATACAATTTTAGTACTCAACAAACTATAGTAACAAATCTCCGTGGGAACGATCTTTACTTACAAATCTTATTAGTTGTGACCGTGTATACTTGCACGATTTCTGTGTGTTGCAAAACACACAACAATGATGATGTCGTAGCATCATACTCCAATAACATCAATGAAAGGCTACCCTCTACAAGGATTCCTAAAATCAAATCTACGAATGTCTATATCCCTAAAGTCAAGGCTATCTTCAAGATTTTTGACTCCGTAGTCTTTCTAATACAAATATCTAAGAAGGTGTCTCTTAGGTATCACAAAATAATGACACTAGATTCCAATACATTTATATTTGATGTTCATAAGATTAGGATATTGCATAGCATGGGTCTGTATTTCATCCATTTCGACATGTTGGAAGTAGGCATTAGACCTCTCATTAGAAATTATCTTAATACACCTGCATTGGTTTGTGCAATAGACACTCGTCATTAGGAAAGATCTTAGGGGCCATGCAAACACCCTTACATTATGGTCTGATTTACTTCAATGTCTATCCTAACTTCATTTATTCCTTATCCAACCCCCATTTAAATTGTTCATTAAGATTGAAGATCAAAACCCTTGTCATCATATGGCGAGTATGTTCTCAATTCTTTAACACCATAGTTCCAACTACGATGCTACCACTTGATTGGCTATCAGACATGTGTGATGATGAGTGATTAAAAAATATTAAAATTATCATGATTTAATTTAATTTAATTAATTAAAAATATTTATATTTATATGATTTTATCATATTTTTATATAAATTTATCTTTTCAAAATTGCAAGTATTTTTATTATATTTTTAGGTATTTTTGCTTCAAAAATAATTTAAAGACTCAAAGAATAATACTGGAGGAAATACATCACAATTATGTTGAGAGAGAAAAATGAGAAATAGTAAAAAAAATGAAAAATGGACAAAACTACCCAACCGCGCGCGTATCATGCTTATCTCGTGCGCAACCGTGCCTATTTCATATGAGAATTTGCACCCATTCATACCGCAATCCAACGTGCATCTGCATACACATCATTCCGAATTCCTACGCGCATCAACGCCTAGGCAACACCTTTTTAGGTTGCGAATCCTGCGTTTGTCAATGCTCCACACGCATGCCAGCATGTCCAGTATGCATCTATCATCATTTTTAAGATAGTTTTCTACTTTTTTAGTCTTTTCCTCACCTATAAAAAGCCCCTCTCCCCCATTGTAAAAAATACACCTTAAGATACAATTTTCTCAACTCTTTCTCTCTTTAGATTTTTTTTAGTTTTTAAATTTCTTCTCTTTTTGAGAAGAACTAACTATGCTTTTATAGATTTTTAGTTTTTGATTCAATAAACGAAAATACAAATCTGTTTGGAGATTTTCCAATAATAGACTTAGCATCAAAGTTTTATAATAATTATTTTGAGGTATAATTTTAAAATGAATTATTTATAGTTATTTTTTTATGTTTTATTCTTATATATTTTGTTTAATTTGTCTCTGATTGAATTTAACATAACTCACTATTTGTAAATATGATATAATAATAATGTTGTTATGCTTGCGAAATATTAAATAGATAAAACATTTCTGTAAAATAAATTGATTTTATTTTTATTCAAGATTTTATATTAAGTCTGTTAGAGAGAAATATATTATTTTTCATTATAAACATAAATCTAAAAATTATATTACAATGTTTAATTATACGGTCTCATTTATAGTTGTGATTTTTTATTTGTTGGTATAATCGTCTGGTAGTTAGAGTTAAACACTATTTCAAAAGTTTTTTTATAAGAACTATTATTTGAAAATGTATTAACAACATATTTTCACGAATAGTTTTAAAACTTAAAAGTTAGTACTCGAATAATTTCTTAGGTTTAATTTGAACACCTTGAATAAAATCTAACCCCACCAAATGTGAGATTTAAGTTGTTCATTTTTAATCTCTTAAAAAATGAATTAATTTAATTAACCAAATTAATTATCGACCTTATCCATAAGTGTTAATTGATATGTTTAATTAACAAAAAATATCTAACCCCCCCAATTGTGTTATTCATTAAAAAAAGAAAGAATCAATAAATATCAATTTATATATTAAATAACTTGAATAATATGAGCAAATATAATTAACTTAATTATTATATCTATAAATACTCAAACAGTTATAAATGATAAAAATTTGCATTATTGTTTATTGAATCCATATCTATGTTTAGGATTTAATTTCGTTTTTAAAAGTTTGAATAATAAATTCAAAACCACATATATTTCATCTTTAGATCGACTTTAAGAGTATACTTATCATTTTTTATAAAATGAATCATGCACTTGCGAGAGTTTTACAAATATAAAACAAAACTATCCGTAGGATTATCATTGCCGATTTTGTTTATCAAGTTTTTGGCACCATTGTGAGGAAAATAATAACGTTTTTATATTATTTATCAAAATTTTGAAAATTTTGTATAATAAATAATTGTGATATTTTTTTTATTTTGAGTTTAAAAAAATTTAAAAAATATTCAAAAATATATGTTTAAAAAATAATTTATAAAAAAAAACTTTTTAGGTTTTAGGTTTTAGGTTTAAAGTTTAAAGTTTTAATTTTTTTTAATTTTAGTTTTTTTATATTTTAATTTTATTTGTTAATTTTTTTAGTCTTAATTTTAATCTAATTTTTAATTCTCTTTTAATTTTTAGATTTATTTTTTAATTAGTTTTATTTTATTTTTTACTTTTTTTATTTTATCTTAATATTTAACTTTAAACACGTCTATCATCATTTTTTAAGATATTTTCCCACTTTTTTAGCATTTTCCTCCCCTAAAAAAAAGCATATCTTCCTATCGTAAAAAACACAAATTAAGATAATTTTCTCAACTCTTTCTCTCTCTAAAAAGACTTTTTTTAGTTTTTAGTTTTAAAGTTTTTCTCTTTTAAGAAGAACTAGTTATGCTTTTCTAGATTTTTAGTTTTTGATTCAATATAGAGAAACGTAAATTCGTTTGGAGGTTTTCCAACAATAGAATTAACATCAAAGTTTTATAAGGATTCTTTTGAGATATAATTTTAAAATGAATTTTTCAAAGTTATTTTTTATGTGTTTATTCTTATATGTTATGTTTAATTTGTCTATGATTGAATTTAACATGACTAATTATTTGTAAATATGATATAATAATAATGTTGTTATACTTGCAAAATATTATATAGGTAAACCATTTTTATAAAATAAATTGATTTTGTTTTTATTCAAGATTTTATATAAAAGATGTTAGAGAGAAATATATTATTTTTCATTACAAAATTAAATCTGAAAATTAGATTTTAAGATTTAATTATCCGGTTTGATTTAGAATAGTGCTCTTTTGTTTGTTGGCACACTAATCTGGTAGTTAGAATTAAGCTCTATTTCAAAAGTTTTTTATAAGAACTATTATTCGAAAATGTATTGAAAACATATTTTCAATAATGGTTTTAAAACTTGAAAATTAGTACTTGGATAATTAAATTCTTAGGTTTAATTTAGACATTTTGAATAAAGTCTAACACCACTAAATGTGGCATTTAAAGGATTCATTTTTAATCTCTTATAAAAAAAGAAATTAATTTAATTAACCAAATTAATTATCGATCTCACCCAAATGTGTTAATTGATTTGTTTAATTAACAAAGAATATCTAACCCAACCAAATGTGGTATGCATATAAAAAAAGAATGAATCAATAAATATCAATTTATATATTTAATAACCTGAATAATATAAGGAAGCATAATTAACTTAATTATTATATTCATATATACTACACTATTATAAATTATAAAAATTTACATTATTGTTTATTGAATCCATATGTATGTTTTTTTTAATGTTATTAGATTAGGAAACACAAAACCAAAATATCGTGATAGGATGTTTATGATTTAATTTTGCTTTTAAAAGTTTGAATAATAAATTGGGAGTATACTTATAATTTTCTATAAAATAATTCATGCATTTGCGAGAGTTTTACAAATATAAAACAAAACTGTCCGCAAGATCAACATTGTCGATTTTGTTCATCATGTGATATTGTTTATCTACACGCTAGGCTTGATGGTCAGCACATTACTCGAAAGTAGAGGAATCCAAACAAGGTGAAGATCTTGAAAGATTGGGCTATTGAGTATAAGCCTCAAGATTTCCTACATTGCGAAATGGCTCAGTATGCACGTCAGAGGATAGTGTCCTCTTTAGCTTTGGGGACAAGGAAAAAGAATCTATGCCATCTTTCTATGGTCACAACTCCATTTCAATGCTGCAGTGTATCATGGTGGATTATGGGGATGAAAGTCCTTGATCTTGCCAATCATCTGACATTTTAATTTATGGCAAAAAAAGAGTACTGGCGGGACTCCCGTTTGGTCTAAGCCTCATCGCTTATCAGAGAGAAAAAAGCTACTTAGGGAACATAAAGAGTACCTGCGTGATCCATGTAGGGAAAGATGACTGAGGATTCAAGGTTAAAAATTTGAGATGAATAGGTATCATTTAGACCTTTCTCAAGAAGAAAGATAGCACTCCTAGACTACGTCTATGAGAGTGTTTACAGCAAGTCCATTGCAGCTGCTTACAAGCCTGTCTGGGTTAATCCATCACTTGGAACAGATCGAAGCTACAGTATTCCCTCTATTTGATATCTTACAAGTGGATGGCGATGCTGCTCATTTAGCTTTGCTTATTGTGATGACCCAAGGGAACCCAAAATTTCAAAGTTTGATTCATCAATAGCTCAACTAAGAAAACAATGCCCTAAAAGATATATACACTCGGGGTCCTGACCCATGTGATGATGTCTCTCAGCTAAAGGCTATTAAAGTCACTTATAAAATAGATCATGAGAAGGTTATTAAAGTTCCACACCATCAGAATAATAAACTAATTGAGATCGATAGTAACCTCGATGAGCCTAACAGAACGAAATCCAATCTAAGGAAGACCGAGTCAAATGGAAAAGCTACCTTGAAGTTCCAAAGGCCCTCTGACCAGAAGCCGAAATCATCTTTTGTACAAGAAGACAGGGTGACATAGGAATTGAGATAAGGGACATAAATGCTTTCTCACTCCTACCACCCCTCGGGAAAGAGAGAAGAATCAGGCGACTATCCACTAGGAATCATGGTGGTGATGTGTAGTAAGCATGTTAATCGTCATCATATTATAGTAAATTAGAGTACTCAAATAGTATAGGAAGTGATGAAGAAAGGTTGGCATCAACTACTGTCACCGAGTTAGAAGAAATATCTAGCACGGATGGTAGAGAAAACCAAGCCATCAATGCTCTTGGTAAATTTTCTAGAGCTGCACCAATGAACCTCTCATTCATATGAAGACAAGTCCATCTTTCCTTTAGGGTTATATCATTGGAGAATCTATCCAAATGGATTGAATTAGTAGTGGATTTATAAAATGCTAAAGTTTATGATGACTATTGTACATCGCGGGAAGACAGAGTCCATTGTAGGCATACATACTAATTGCATAGAGATTCAATGGATCTTGATCTTATCGAGTTAGTTCTGCCCCTGTGAAAGGATAGGGTAGTGACATATAGGATATTCAAGTTGGTTACACCCATACCTCTAAGACTAGTATTAGATCCACCTTTCAAGAATCATAATCCTAATGCTAGATGTGAATATCACCTTAGAGGAGCACGACATGGACTGGTGGATGTTACAATTTGAGATATTGGGTGCAAGATCTTTTTGACAAAGAACTTATGAAGTTTGAACCACTAGAAGAGAAGCCGAGTGTGATGCAGAATTCGCTTCCCTTGCATGGGAATAATAATGTTGGTCTATCTAGTAGTCCAATCAACGGTCAAAAGCTTATGTTCAATTCATCGTAGCTCGTCATTCCTCATAGAGCTCGAGTTGGAGTGCGTTTTGAAAAAGAAGGAGCTTCGCCCAAAGTACCCATGGTAGCTCACGACAAGCAAAAACTCACCAAATAATGGGTTAGATAGAGGAAAGATGTCGCATCAACGATTAACCAAGCTCAAGGGCCATCTCAAACTTGTCCCAACATCAAGAAAAAAGGACAAGAAAGTTCAATCCTCAACCGTTCTTACAATCATAGTGAGTTCCCAAATTTATTATAGCAAGACTCATCTCCCCTATACCACTTATGATACAAAATTTCTTTACCAAATCCACCGCCAAAATGGTATAATCTGAATGCTTGATAAAAAAATCCCTTTGGATATTTATTAATACAAGTTCGCACATAATGTTAGACCATTACCAGTATATGCCATCCATAATGTTTTTATTATTCAAAAGTTACAAATCTTTGATAATTATTAATACAAATCTCGACCCTCTTAGATGGTAAAAATCTCTTTAAATGCTTAGATGTGCGACCATTGTCTAGATCATCAATTTCTTCAACTAAGGGCAATAACTTGGCCTGGATCTCAATAATTTTCTTATGTACGAAGGTTATGGTTGTGGCTCGAAAAGATGACAGTTGGGAGGAAGGATTGGACCCCCTGATGATCGAAAAAAAGGCAACCATTGGGAGGTTATGAACAGGATTACCATGGTCAAGAAGCTCGAGACTATGCTGAACACCATCTCAAGAAACAAGAAACAAATCACATTCTCTTTTCCATCAGTAATTTAAAGATGACCCTTTTTGTTTTGCCTCTTCCAAGTTCTTATCCTACCTCTTGAATCTTTTAACATGGTTTTCTAATGATTTATAGATCTACTATTAAAAGAATGTAACTTAAAAGAAATCAACTTCAACATCTAGTGTCAGTTAGGCCTTGTTAAAATCAATGAAGTCTACATACATGCATCATTACCCATTGGCTTTCTTGATTATCACTACGTTGACAAACTAGTTTGAAAACTCGATATTCTCATTTATAGATATTTATTCAAGATACAATTATGTAAAAATGTATAAATTAGAAATAAAACTGATTAGTTTCGTGACTCACTGGGGTCTCATATGATGGAGTGGGGTCTCATATGATGGAGTGTAAAGTATGTAGTCTAACTCCCAAATTTTGCAATAGTCATCCTTACTTGTATCTTTTGACAAAAGAACAACAATGAATACTATTCTCATTTATGGGTAACATTCATTAATAAAAATGTTGAGTGTTCAAATTTGCTCGTCAATGTGATGATGGTCAAGGAAGCCAATGCGTCATTGGCCAATAGATTTTTTTTTACCATCATTCATCAGTTTGGACACTTAATATTTTCATTTATGGATGCTTATTCAAGATCTAACCAAACCAAAATATTTTACCAGACAAAAAAATAAGTAATTTATGACTTACCAAGACCTGTTCTGCTGTCGTATAAAATATGTGGCCTAACTCCTAAATTTTATGGTGGCCTTTTGACAGAAAACGATAATAGATAACGTCTCTACTTTTCACTGTATCCTAACGAATGACAGGGCTGGGCCCAATGGCAGGATATAATGAGAGACTAGACTGCGCTCTAGCCTAGAAAACTTTTTGAAATTTTTTTCCGCAATGGCACACCTCACAGTAATAAAGCCCACCCCAGTCTTCTTATATAAAACCCTAACTTATACTTATTAATTAATCAAAATTTCCCTCAGTCACTTTCAGCCGTTCATTGTAGCAACTAGCAAGTGTAGCAGTGCTGTGCAGCCGTTCTTTTCAGAGCAGAGCAGAGCAGTGCAGATTAGTGCTGGAACAGTATTATAACTGTACCATAAGTAACCCTTTTTCAATATTAATATTTTATTCATGTTAATAATATTATTAATTTAGAGAATAAAGCAAAAATTGTTTAGATGGAATACAAAATATAAATTATTATTTAATATAATAAAATTAATCTATCCTTTCTTTACTTTTTTTTTTCTCTTAATTTTTTAAATTTATTTATTGCCTCTTGAAACAGCATTAACATTTTCAACTCAATCATTAAGAACTTAATTTGTGAACTAAAAATCCATTATTCAGTAGAAACAAATCTTGTGGAAATCAATTTAAAGTATATTTTACTTTTTATTATATTATTTTAGTTTTTTTAGTATAGTTATTATGTATGTATTTTTTTATTTATAATTTAAATATTATAATAATTTATTAATTATATTTAATATACATAAAATATTTTTACCATAAATAAGAAAATCAAAACCAAGTTATCATAATTTTAAGCCACTTAAAACTCTTAATAACATAGTTTTAAGCCACTTAAAACTCTTAATTCTTTTTTTTTAAAAGCAAGAACACAACAAAATAACAAATTTCACAGCTATCGAAACTATAGAACAAAAGGTCACACTTATTAAGTCTACTTAATATAAAGACACATATATTGATGTTTCAACAAAAAATATAAACTTATTAAGTCTACTCAAGGTAAAGATATACCCATTGATTCTATTAAACAAAAAGATTCATACGTTATATTACTACAAAAAATACATATGGTCTTGATTTTTAATCGTAACTGTAGGTTTATGATCACGGTTATAAGAACCGAGATCTAAATGAGAGAAACCATAGGTAACGACTTATGGTCTCAATTTTTAACCGAGATCATAGGTACCTCTATGACTTCGATTTTTCTAATAACATAGGTCATAGGGTATACATAAATTTTAAAAAATACAATTAATAATTATATTATTAAAAATTAATATAAATTACAATAAATTTATTAAAAAATATATTAAAAATCATATTATATTAAAATTAAAAGTATAATTATATTCGAGAGTTTATTATACACTAAAACATAATAAAAAATTACTATTACAAACTAACTTTTTATTATTAATTACAAGCATAAATATGCTACAAAAATGATTATAATGATAATTTCAGATTTTCAACTGATTAAAAAATCTCTCTCAAGTCTTTCTTGCCTCCATCTTCTACAAACCAGCACCAGTACCAACGTAGTGCACCAAAATCAACACCAGCGTACCAGCACCAATGCACCAACACCAAAGATATCAACTAATGCACAATCACGCATCAAAGACCAACACCAAGACTAACACATCAAAGACTAAGACTAAAGACTAAATAAGATCGCACCAACACCAAGACCAAAGACCAACGTAGCACACTAAAGCATCAAGACTAACAAACTGCTAAAATTAAAGATTTATGAGCAAAAAAGACAAATATAATTTTCAACCAAACTGATCTCAAGCTACCTACATATACAAATTTAGGGGAGGAATTAGAGCAAAAATAGTGAAGTAAATCTCAATTACAATCAACCATATACTACCAAATTAGTGAATAGAAAAATAAGGTTAGAAGGTCCAATGCGAAGTTTAGCATAGAGTCTAGCTTTCTGAATTGTTTTTATGAACCTTACTAGATCATATCTCCCTTTAAAATTGTAATAAGAAACATATAAAATAGCTTAAGCATACAAAGAAAATAATTCAGAGGGAAAAAATAATAATAAAGCACAGAAGTAAAACCACTGAAGAAGAAGAATGTCCACGTCCACCATGTGCTAGCTCTACCTATAAGGAGAAGGTTAGAACATATTCCATTAAACTACTACAGCTAAAATATGAGGGAACAGATGAAGCCAAGGAATCCAAAAACCAAAACTCTAGACCAAACACTCTCAGGGGAATCATCCTTCATTCAAAGTACAAATTGCTTAAGTAGCTTGCATATAGGAGCAAGAGGTTGCATTAATTCACAGGCCAAACTTGCCCAACAAGAAATGAAAAGAAATTAAACCCACACTTCTTAATTCAGAGCAGAAAATAAAAGAAATTAAACAAGCCATAGAACAAGTTACCTCAAATAGAAATTTTCAATCCAAACATAAAAAAGCAGCAACCAGGATCTTACAAACCCACACTAACTCAAGTTAACCCTAAAATACAAAACAAAAGTAAAACACAAGAAAAATCGGGCAATGGAACGAACTCAAGATCTTGAAAAAAATAAAATCAAGTTAACCACAAAATCTAAGATCGAAGTAGATTTGGAAACAATACTTACTTGGATCTGGGTCGTGAATGAAGACAGTACAAATGGCCAGTCGACACGGTACGAACAGGGGAATATGAACAGAAAAAAATAGAGATAAAAGAAGAAGAGAGGGGAAAGGAGCTTTTGTAAATGTTGAATGAGGTGTTGGAAAGAAGGAGCTGCTCGGGGTGGTCATTGTCAATTTCTTGAGGCGCGGTGTGGCATGGGGCAATATGGCATGGCACGGGGCAACGCGGCACTGCTCGTTGAGAAGGACGAAGACGCGAGCTCGGAAGGCCAGAAATGATTTAGGAAAAACAATTGTGAGATTGTGATGAGGGGGAAATAATATTATATATATATATATATATATATATATATATTAATTAGAAATTATATATATATATATATATATATATATATATATATATATATATTAAGTAAGCGCAGATGGCGATGAATTTAATTATAAAGAAAAAAAACGAAAAAAATAAAGAGATAAAAAAAGTGAAACTTTTGATATATATATATATATATAAATATATATATATATATATATTATAAAAGAAATAAAATATATTAAATAAATTAATAATAGAGAAAAATAAAAAAATTGTAAAATAATTATTTATTTTTTTAAATCAATGATATATAGTATATTATTTTATTTCGGTTTTAAAAATATTAAAAACTTTATTATTTTAATTATAATCACAGTTATTTAATAATCGTTGTTATATAAATTTATTTATATATATTTAAATATTTTTTGTAATTTAACTTATAGTCACGATTATTGATAAAACTGAGTCTATATATACACTATGGCCTCAGTTTTTATTAAATCGTTGCCAAAATCCTATGACCTCGGTTTTAAAAAATATAGAGGCTAAAATTCTGAGACCAAAAGCATATATTGTAGTAGTGTTGTGACAATGTTTTCATGATAATGGACATTCTTTGAAATTTTAAAGAGCCATATATGAAAAGATCAATGTTTGTTATTTAAAATGTGACCTAATCTTACGTTGTCAAATATGGCCTTGCCATTTTAACCACCAAGATGACATTTTAAATAGAATATATTAATATGGGATAAAATTGGATAAATATCTAGCTATTAAATATGTAAAACAACATTGATGGTTTCAATATTCTTGGCTTATCCTATTGGTTAGAGTACTCCAAAGAAAATAACAAAGTTTTTTATTTTACATGCTTTATTTTTTATATTAATCGAATAAAGAATCCAAAGTTTACTTTTCAAGGTTATAATAATTGAAAAATAATAAATGACGGAAAGAAATGTAGTCTTCTAAATCATGAAGGAAAATCTCATCAAGCTTCTATACAAAAATAAAATAATTTAAAAAATCATTACAAACAAATTGACAAATTGATTAATACACAATCTTCATAACAAATATTAGAGAATCGGCTATGCCTTCAAGCTTTAATAGTGGCTGTCAAATGGCTAGCAAAACAAATATGTGCATTTAATGTTCATGATGAATCTAGTACTTCATCTAACCGTAGTAATTTGATTGAGTTAATAAAAATTTTGAGTTTAATGAATGAAAATATTTTTAAAATTGTATTAGACTTTGCTCCCAAAAATGCCAAATATATAGCTCCAAAGATTCAAAAGAAAATCTTAAATATTCTTACAAATAATGTCAAAAAAAAAAGAATACATAAGGGGATTGGAGATGCTAAATTTTATATTCTTGTAAATGAGGCATTGAGGAATCTCATAATGAACAAATGGCTATAATTTTAAGATTTGGGGATAATGGTGGATTTGTTTAGGAATTTTTTTAATATTAGTCATGTTGGAAATATTGCTCAAAAGCTAAAAATTGAAATATGCAAAGCTCTTACGAGATAAAATCTCCATATTGATGATATGAGAGATAAGGATAAGGTAGTGCTAGTAACATACATAGTGTGTGAAATAGATTACAATCATTATTTAAAGTTGATAGTCAATCTTAGGAATGGGCAAAATAATTACAGGTTCGATTATTCGAACCGTCGGTTAGGTTTTTATAGGATAAATTTCGGGGACGGTATGGTTTGAGTATGGTTATACTGATAAAAGTACCCATCTATACTCAAAATTAATTATATTTAATTAATTAATTTATGTATTAATTAATAATTAGGGTTTATTAAGAAATTTTTTAAAAATTTTGGAAAATATTTTTTTAATAATTGCCTCGAACCGTTATCCGTGGGTAAAAAACCATCCTTAAATCTTAACGATTTTTGGGTAGTTTCGGGTATAGATTTTATAATTCGATTCAGGGAGACACTACTACAAAAAATGGTATTTAAGTCGAGATTTAAAGTCGATTTTTAGGAAAAACTAACTTAAAACGCATAAATTGTAGTGTTGGTTGACATGTAATACCGACGCTACATGTAGGACGTAGCATCGGTTCTACGTGTCAACCGACACTACACACGTTTTTATTTTCCTTTTCTCTTCTTTCTCCCCTATCCATAATGTATTTACTAGTGTTGTGTAAACTCAAAACCAAACTGACTGACACTCCTTCCTCCATTCTTTCTCATTTTCCCACCACCTCTAACCACCAATTCCAGCGCCATTTATTGTGTTTTCTTCCTTTCCAATTTCTCTTTAATATCCCTTATTTGTTTTAGCAAAATACTCAAATTTTTTATACCCATTTTCTCACTTACAAAACATCATTTTTTCTTCATTTCATTCATTTTGTCACTTCATTTACTCTTGTAAGTATTTTTATGAATCCTACGCACTTATTATTCATATTTCTTTATTTTTTGTATATTACGTGTTATTATTTGTGTATAAATTTTTGTATTATGTAGATTTTGTATTATGTATGTTATTATTTTTATTATGTAGGGTTTGTATAAATTTTCATAATAAATTAAAAAAAATTGTGATATATTCGTAATAAATTTAGGTTAGTTTTTAATTTATTTTTTTAAATATGAAATGGGGAAAGACATGATTCAATGATATGATACTCATTAAAAATTTAGATTTTAAGTAGAGTAGTTATTTAAAAAAATATTAATTATCACAAAAAATTTATATAAATTTTATTTTATATATCTTAAATTTAAAATCAACTCAAATGATGTGGAATATTATTATTAGTAATTGCAATCAATCTCATATAATTATATTTTTGTGTATATATTTGTTATATTTGGTTGTTATGTATTTAATTTTATATCATGTTTTGATAGATATTCTAATAATTAGAGAATTCATATATAATAATATCTGAAATATATTGGTTGGATACATATTTAATATGCTTATTGCCATCTTCAATGTATGAAGTGAAATAATCTCTTAGTCGATTTAGCATGGAATATCATAAGATTCATACTTGTCTAAATGATTGCATTCTTTATATAAAAGAATATAAGACATTAGATGATTATTCGATGTGTAAAGAATTGAGATGGAAGCATGCTACAAATGAGACAACACTTAAGAAAGGCGTGTCCGCAAAGGAGCTTTGGTACTTTCCTCCGATTAATCATTTTCAAAGGTTGTTCAAAAGTAAAGAGACATCAAAGATGTTGACTTGGAATTCAAATAATTGATCTGATGATGGCGTGCTATGTCATCCTTATGATTCTCCAATTTGTAAGTCTATTTCCATTCTTTTTGAAGGAATTAATCCATATAGTTCCCTTAGTAGTAGATATAGCTATTGGCCAGTAATTATGGTAACATACAACCTTCCTCCCTTGCTATGTATGAAAAGAAAATTCATGATATTAACATTATTGATCTCAAGACCGAAATAACTTGGGAGTTGATATTGATGTATATTTCAAACTCTAATAGATTATTTAAATACGTTGTGAAATGATGGTATAAATGTTTATGATGAACATAAAGAAGAAAAGGGGGTCCTTTTATGAACAATTAATGATGTTCCTACCTATGAGAACTTATCAGGACATGCAACAAAAGGTTATATGGGATGCCTTATTTGTAGTGATGACACTTCTGCAACTTATCTTGTTCATTGAGGAAAGATGTCTTATAGAAGACATAGAAGATTTTTGCCATCTTGACACAAGTTTAGATACTAAAAGAAAACATTTGATGGTGAAAAAGATCATGATCCTGCACTAAGACCTTTGTGAGGTGTTAAGATATTAAGGCAATTGAATGGTATGACATTCAAAAGATTAGAAAGATGAAAAAAGTAATACTCACTAATGGAGGGAAATGAAAGAGGTCAACTAATAAAAAGGAAGAAAATGAAAATGTTACTCAATCATTAGATCATGATTATTGGAATAAAAAAATCATTATTTTGGGAATTACCTTATTAGAAAGACCTACACATTCGTCACATCTTAGATATCATGCACATTGAGAAAATGTATGTGAGATCTTGATTGGTACATTAATTAATATATCTAGAAAAAACAAAGTATGAAATTAAAGCAAGATTCAATTTAAAGAAACTAGGCATGCGACTTGAATTGGCACAAATGGTGGAAAATGATAAGAATCGAACATACTTGCCACTATCATCATCATATACAATGTCAAAAAAAGAGAAGGATGTGTTTTGTAAATGTTTGCTGGGTGTGATAGTTCCTAATGGTTACTCATCCAACTTAAAGAAATTTTGTGTCAATCACAGATAAGAAAATTTATGGATTGAAATCATGTGACTGTCATATCTTAATGCAACAGTTATTACCAGTTACTATTAGATCAATTCTTCCAAAACATGTTTCATTATCAATAATTTGTCTTTGTTCATTCTTCAATACAATATGCAAGAAATGTATATCAATTGGCAAGTTAAAATCTTTACAGAAAGATGTTGCAGAGAATTTGTGTCTAATTGAAAAATATTTTCCTCCTTTTTCGATATAATGATTCACTTGTGTGTTCATTTAGTTCGAAAGGTTCAATTGTGTGGTCCTACATATTTTAGGTGGATTTATCCTTATGAGAGATACATGCAAGTCCTTAAATAATATGTAAATAATAGAAATCAACCTAAAGGATGCATGATGGAACGTTATATTGCTGAAAAGGCCATTGAGTTTTGTTCTAAATACTTTAGTGGTTACAATAAAATTGGGAATCCTACGCACAAGTTGGTCTTAGAACGTCATATGATCCAAGTAGGTAACCCTATGCTTGGTGGAAGTAAGAAATATTTTATTGATCACACTCGATGGGGAAAAGCACACCGAATCATTTTGCTAAATAATAATGAGGCACAACCGTACATAGAGTAAGTGATGACAGGTTCAACCTTTTCATTTAAAATAAACTTATTTTTTATTTAACTATTAATGATATCTAATTGATATATCTTTAATAAAATTACAGAATGCATTTAAACTTACTGAAGATCGATCCTCGTTATAAAAAAAAGGAGGAGAAAAATGGTTGTATGATGAACATAAGTGAGAGCTTATTAATTGGTTCTGCAATCATGTAAGTGTCACATACAATAATTCATTAGTACTTCTATATAATTTTTTAAAACTTTGTTTTAAACACATTTCATGTTTTTATATGCATAGATTCTAGTTGAACTCAACAAACCCAATCATAAAATAACAAAAAGTTTAGAATGGCTTGCACATGGTCCAAAATTTGATGTCAAATCATATTCTAGTTTCACAATTAATGGATCAAGGTTTATGACTCAAGAAAGGGACAAAGTCTGAGTAAATTAGAATAATGGTGTGAAGATGGTTGCATAAACTACGCAATTTTCCAGTTCAAAAGATGATAATCTTGTACTTTCTGATAGAACATATTATGGTATAATTCAAAAATTTGAGAACTCGATTATGAGGTCATTCCTGAAACATTATTCTTGTGTGATTGGGTCAAAGATGTTATCAATGTTGGATAAAAAATAGATGATTTTGGATTTAACCTTGTAAATTTATCCAAGATAAGTTACATTGATGATCCTTTCACATTAACACTTTATGTAAAACAAGTATTTTACATGAGCAATAAAATTGACATAAGATGGTCTGTTGTGTTAACGCCTCCACAAAAATAGTTATACCATTGTGATGCTTTAGAAGATGATGACATGCTTTATATATTATCCAATATTAGTCATTTCTCAAACAAATTGCCTAATGTATGTGATGATTTACATGATGACGATGATTCTTCATCATGGACTTGAAGTGATTGTGAAGGAATATATATATATATATGAACAACCTAATTAAACATAATGTATGTTCTATATTATTCTAATAACTCTTGCATGTTTATATGTTTGGACTTAAAATTGTCAATTAATTTCTATTTCATCATTGTTTGCAGATATTTTATGGATCCCATGGAACTAGAGCTAGTAGATCCAAATGATCCATTGTGGCATTTAAAAAAAAAGGGTTGAGAAAATATACCTGATGTTCCACTTAACCCAGATGATAGAGTACCCTTTCTATTTGATGTTACTGGTAATCCATTAGGGGAAAATAGACAACAATTGAAATACTCTATTGGTAGACTTGTGAAGTCAAGTATACCAATCAATATAAATGATTGGACTAAGGTTGATGATGTTGAAAAGTTCAAAATATGAAAAACCATTTATGTAAGTCTCTTTTATTTTATAACTAATTACATATATTATATCTTTTTTGTATTATATATCATCGAAAATGTGTGTTTTTACAGAATCATTTTAAAGTCCTTGACTCTTGGATGAACAAGTGTTATAAGATTGCAAATACGGCATGAAAGGAATACAAAACTTCCAAATTGGCCAAAAATGATATGTTTCCATATTTGGAACCACTTGATGAAGTAGAACTATACAAAATCCCTGAAGAACACCCCTTGATTGAACCCCAAGTATGGAAAGACTTTGTGGTATTATTAAGAATGGTATTATTAAGTTGTTAATTTATAAATATTTTTATATTTATTTTCCTCAAATTTAAGTTGATGTCATGGTTAATAAATTTATTTAATTTATGTAGGAATTTGAATTGGTTAGACCAGTTACCCGATCTGAATTGTATATAGAAACAAAGACCCCCAAAACGAAGAAGTTAAGACCAATGACTAAACGAGGTGAAGAACAACTAAATAAGTTGGTTAGTAATTTAACTTGATACAAAGTCCTTATGATTTTTGCTAATTGATGTAATAATATATGATATGTTTGTTTGCTTTATTATTTGTAGAGAGCTATTCAAAAAACAATAGCCAAGGAAAGATACTATATATCATGCATTTGAACATAAGCATCTTGGTCATGTTAGGGGAGGAAGCCAATATGATGGTTATATAGAATTTTTTTAACATTCCAAAACAAAAGCCTCAGATGGTTAGTAAGGAGAAGTATTGTAAAATTGAAGAAGAATTCAACTCCTTTAAGGCCTCAATGTTAAGTGAGATTTCCACTTTAAAAGAATATCAATCACAACACATGTTAGGCATGACAACATACTACAATCAAGGCATGCCCTATTGGCCAAGCATGCAACCATCCATGCTAGTCATGCCACACATGCAATCTCATGGCGCCCAACCTATATCATGTACGGGATATAGTCATCCTATTGGTCCTCCCTTTATGCCAGGAATACAGATGCAATCAGGTAGTGGTTTAATATCTCCAATGAAATCTATGCATTCTTACCATCCATCATATCATGATGAATGTTTTGATAAGAATGTCCTTCTAATAACTACCTCACATGGGAGTCCTCCTCTATTTGATGAATCATTTATGATAAGATTTAAAGTTGATGTAAATACTCTATTATTTTTATTTTTTATTATATATTTTATTTATTATAAATAACGCTTAAATGTTTTATAGAATATGAAATGTTTTTTGAAATATTCATCATCAACGGACTATGTTTCTATTTGAACGGTACAACAATTGAGTGATGATCGAATGATTCATAATCAATATTTTCCAAATTATTGGCAAATAGTAATTGATCAATCATTGCTCTATGATTGTCCACTACATGTGCCTTCTGATGCTACCATAGTCCAAGAACCGGTTGGACAATATGTGGCTTGGTCATCGAGTCAAGTTGTGATAAATTTTGACATGGTACTATTTTTTTACTTAAGATAACACTTTTTTTACTACTTCTATTATATTATTATTCTTTTATTGTTACTAACATATATAATACCTCTTCTTTAGTCTATTATATCATAATTAGTAAATCGGCACATTTAAGAGATACAAAGAAAGTATATCATAGTAAATCTATGTCTAGTGGGAAATCATTGCGCACTAAGTCATTCAAGAAAAAGCCATGGAAAAAGTATAGTTATGATTATGCTATAAACTTTCGTAGAAATCTTGGCTCTTTGATGAATATTATTGTGAGCAAGACTAGCATAAATGATGGATGGACTGTGCCACTTCCTATAGAAATTTCTAGTGTAGACATTGGTCAAACATATATATTGATCGAGTATATATTGCAGCTGTTTGAATATCAAATGATAGATTTAAGTATAATTCAAGTGTAGACAAGGTGAGACCTCAATCAATAAATAAATTTCATTTATATAGAACATATATAATTATATTTATATTATCTAATTACATATATATTTCTTTTTATTTAGGGCATGTTATTATCGACTTCAAGCTAATCACTCATCACATTTAGTAATATTCTATGATTCTTCATTTATCAATCAATATCAAGAGAAACATGTTAGCATCAGAGCTAAACAATTATGTGATAGGGAATTAACACTTAAAAGAAATCAGAAGTTGATAATCCCTTGGTACTAAAGTTTGAACAAGGCCATGATCATTGGATGTTGATAATCCTTGATCTATATGACAATTATGTTTGGTACTATGACTCGGCTTCCATATAATTGAGTAAAGATACAAAAGCAGTTGTTGAAATGTAAGAGTTATGGCTAGCTATTTTTCTTCTATTGTTCTTTGTAATATTTAATAAAAAATCTAATCGTTTTAATCTTTGATAGGGCATGGAAGTTGTGGATTAAGAGTAATGGAATTGCCTTTAAAAATTTCATAAGCTTATATGAAACAAAGTTATGGTATGTACAAGTGATTATTAATAATTTAATTAATTTTATTATTGAATAATAAAGATGTTCGAATATGGAAAATCATGCACACTTGTTTTTTGTAGGTTCGCCAACAAAATGATGGAGTCATGTGTGGTTACTATGTCATGAAGTTTATGAGCGAAATCATTACAAATATCAACATTTCAATTAAAGATGTGGTAATATATTTTGCCAATATTCATTTTTAATATATATAAATTATTTTTGTGAATTCATGATATTACATTCTTATTTTGAATTTAAATAGATGTAGTTCTTTGATTGGAACAAGTCGGGCAATGATATAATTTTTTTTGTTGATTTACAAGAAGAATGGGCAGAATATATTATTCAAATTATATCATTACAAGAAGAATCAAGAGGAGAAGATTATGATGATCTTGAATAGTATATGACAACATCATGATAATATTTATAATGCTTTAATTTCTTTATTCCTATGTCTGAAGTTTGGACAACTTGTTTGATGTATGTTTATGCGCTAATGTATTTAGGGGAATGAATTGTTATATTGACCTATATTTTTACCAAACTTGATCTCATCTCTCTTGCCTAGTTCCCTGGTATGACAACATTATGGTAGTCATTGGCCAGCCAAGTATAGGAAAACCACTAAGAATCACTATATCTTTAAGAGTAATTGTTGTTTCACCCCAAGGAAATACAAAAGTATTAGTTTATGGGCACCAAAACTCAACCAACTCAAGTAACAAATTGGAGTTACACTTGACTTCATATTTAGAACTCATTATAGCATTAAAAATACCAACTTGATTCTAGATAGCTTCATAATTATAGACAAAAGATTAATACAATGCTAATATGATTTCGAAAGGATGAGGTTCTTATTATATAACTCCAGTGTCAATGTGGTAATCTCTTTTACTAATCTTTTAACATATATAAATTATTTTTTTTGAATTCATGATATTACATTCTAATTTTGAATTTAATTACATATAGTTCTTTGGTTAGAATAAGTCTGGCTATGATATGTAAATTTGTGATAATTTATGAGAAGAATGGACAGAACATATGGTTCAAATTATAACATCACAAGAAGAATGATGAGAAGAATCTGATGATCTTGAATAGCATAGGACAACAACATGCTAATTTTTATAATGCTTTAATTTCTCTATTCCTATGTCTTTGAAATTTGGGCTACTTGTTTGATAGATGTTTATGTGCTTATGTATTTAGGGGAATGAATTGTTATATGGACCATCTGTTTTTTTTCCTAAACTTCATCTCATCTCTCTTGCCTAGTTTCCTAGTCACTATGCTAGTGATTTTAAGTAAACCAAATTTCCTCTCCTTGAAATAAAGTGGGAATATCACAAAATCCATGACAAAAGAGAGGACATCATTTTATTTATAATTTAAGTTAAATATATATGTGTGTGTGTGTGTGTGTTCCATCATTATGTGAGAAATATGACATTGTTATACCAAATATAGGTGATTGCTACATGGAGGATACTCGTTGTTCATTTTAACAAAAACATTACATTACAATCGATCATTACTATCATGTTGACATTTTTAATGCAATAATTGATATTGAGTTAATGGAGATAGGTCACATATTTTTGTGATGAATCGATAGAACTTCTTACTTTAATTTTATCATTGAATCCTATAAGAATTTCCATTCATTCCTTGCTGATCATATTTACAATCTTGATCAAAATATTTATCATCAAAATTTTACTCAAAAAGAGCATGAAGATTTAAAAAGATAGTTACAATTTTTTGAGAGAGATGTTATTACTCATTCAGATTTTTAAACTTGTCTACTTTGTCAGTAATATGTCAAGAGCTAGCTAAATTAGGAAAGTCACACATGTATTTCTTTATTGATAGATTAATTCGTTTGGTATTGACACTTTATGTTTCTATTACAACTATAGAGCATGTATTTTCAGCATGAAAGTCATTAAAACATCAGTTCAAAACAAAATGGAGGAGTTTCTAGTAGGTTATATGATCGTTTATATTAAAAGAGAGTTCGTTCAAAAAAATAAATTCAAATTTGATAATAAATGAGTTTTATGTTTTGAAAAATTGTAGGGCAAAACTTAAATAATTATCTTTTTTCTTTCATATTTTCATCTCATTTTCTTTGAACTTCATATATTGATTTGTTTGAACAAAGTTTATGCTAGTAATAATTTTAGCTTTTATAAATAAAATTTTTCTATTTTAATTTTTTTACTATCATAATATTTGTATTTTATATTTTATGTTAATTATTTGAGTATTTTAAAAAAAGAATATATAACGTAGAACAAAAAACAAATTCTGGACCCGCCTTGATTGTGCCTCATTCCCAGCTCCCAACATCGACATACACTAATCAACAAGATGTCTTTGATGCTAGCATCATTTACACAATCAATTATATCAATAGATAGCTTAGATTAACCTACACAATTAACATAAAATGCATGCTAGCTAGCTGACTAACCCTACAACCATGAGTTGACCCAAATAAGCATATATATTTGTTTGCTATCTACGAAATTAAACAACATATCATTTTCAATTCCTTATCAACTTTAAGGATGTACAACTACACACCAACTACCTCATCCATTTCATTTAAGCATTTAGTATGGGCCTATCTACCACTTCTGCAATTATTGTTCCTCAAAACATCCAACGATCTCTTGTGTGACTAATCGTATTCATACATGTCACATTCAGTATATACATTTTTTTTCTTTTTAAACATAATTATGGGTCATGTGTTTAATTGGTTCTTTTTCATATCAAGAAAAAATGATTTCTCTTCATAATTATTAAGGCAAATTTTGATCCACGATTCTTATATGCTACTATTCTTGCTTTGGCTTTACCTCTATATTTATTGTTTCTCCAAATATTCATGAATCTTCTGAAGGCCAAACCTTTGACGGATCATGAGTGCTTTAATTTATTATTATGAACAAACTTACTTCCGCTAAGTTTAAATCTTTGATAGCTTGTTATCAAAATAATTTAACTAAGGTTTAAATTAATGAATATTATGAGCTTTTCTAATAAAAAATGTTTCTTTCATAAATCATATGTTTTTCTTCTTAATGTGTTCTTTTAAGGTAAATATCCATATTTCAATCTCTATCCTAATGAGCCAATGTACTAGAAATTTTAATGAGTAATGCTAAACACATACAATTTTATAATCAAATTTGCACTAAAATCAACTATTAACTCAATCAAAATTCCCACTAGTGTATAACTCTTAGACCTCACAATCACAATACACTATTGAGAATGAACATGAGTAGAAGAAAGTAAATTGCACATGCGTTTTTAAATTGGTTCAACATTCAAACTATGAACCCTATATTTACTAATCATTGATGCTATGTTTATAGACGATTCGGTGTATGTTAGTGTGCTAACACAAAATGTAGCTTAAGTTAGCATTGGTTAGTTACAATTTTTTACTTACCTATCAAGTATATTTCACTAATATAAATATTGAATTGTAATCTTCATTGTAATCTTCATTGTAATCAATCAACTCTTAAATAAACATTTCAAGTTTTCATTCCTACTTTGAGCTATGGTTTGTTATGTAATCAGAACTCTTACAAAGGAGCTATGATGACAACATCTCCCACTACTTACAATGCAAAGGCAATAGGAAAATCATCAATTCTTGTTTAGAATAATCAATCCTCACATCTTGAACTTAGTTTCATTTCAGCTTATACTTCTACTTACACTCTTCCATTTATGAATGTTAATTTTTTTGATCAAGCCGGTTAGAAGAAACTTTATGTTATGGTGTTAAAAATTATTGTCATTGATCTCAGTGTATGGACTTGAGGAAATAATTGATCATGCATATGCTATGCCTTTGTATTTTATGCTTGGAACTCAATTCCTAATCTTACATTTGAACACTAGATAAGACTGAATGGAATGGTGAAGAGTTGGTAGTTTGCTTTTGTTTCTTCAAGTGCTTCAATTCATTGGGTAAAGCCTAGAACAATAGCATAGTACTGGTGTGCCTTACAATCATCTTATACAATTTTTTTCATTAGCCCATATTATGGATATAAGATTATAGTTACAGATAGTAAGGAATGATAATTCTTCAATGGAAGACTATTTCCTCAAGATTAAGTCAATTCTAGATCACCTAGCTACTGTAGGGGAAATTGATCCTAATCAAAACTTGATTTTCTATGCTACACATGGTCTTGATCCACAAAATCACTACATGTGATTTGGCTAAAGGATAAACTTGCCAAGGAATTTTATTCAACTTTACATAAGTAACTAATAAGAATTGTTAAACCAATTACCTAACACAACAGTCGAAGGGTGAGCAAGTTTCATATGACAAACATCACTTCCTAAAGCACTAGAAAATACAATGGGTAGATATGACAAAAAAATGAGATGAATCAATTATACCATGAGTTGTTAAGGATGGATAAGTGTCTAGTATATCTTCAATGCTATAAAGTCCACCACTAGCTTGTCCTTGGATGAGTACTTTTATTGTTGGATCCTTCTTAACACAATAGCAGTCAACATGAAATTCAACAGCCACATCATTATCAAGGCATAATTACTGGATTGAAATCAGGTTATTAAAAACTTATCTTGTGTGAAGCACATTGTCAAGTTGCAAAGGTATACCATCAACATGGACAACACTATCTCCATGATGATGAATAGGTAAGAAAGAGCCATTACCTACAAAGATAGATTTGGAGCCAAAAAAAGCATTAGTTATTCTAAAGATTATCATGATTGCCTATATGTTGATGAGTGGCACCTAAATCAAGTAACCATTGATGTTGCATAGGGTGAATGTTGGAGGAACCTTAAACATATGTTATGAAAGCTAAAAGTGCTACAAGTTTACTAGCTAGAATGTCACATAATTTGAAACAATGACATGTAAAATTACATATTTTGTGACATATTTGACATTGAACCTTAGGGCTAGAACCTAAAGTAGGATGCTTGCTACGATGAAAGTTCCTAGATAAAGTAGTTGATTTTTAAGAATTTTGACTATAAAATCATGAAAATTTCAGGTTGATTTTTAGGTGACTTGTATGCAAGATTGGTTCTAGAAGGTCCTGATTGGTTCTAGAAGGTCCTTTCAATGTCATTATAGTCATAAGAACCACATTGAATGCATGTTATTTAATCAAAACAAACAATTAAATAATTCTCTCAAATCTATTTAATTGGTTATATAGATAAATTGTTGGTCAAACAATTAATAGCATAAAAATCAAATTAAATAATATAATTAAATTATAATTATAATTATAATTATAGTAAAATATTAAATCGTCACATGGTCAAAATTGGGTTTGTAAAATTCCTAGATTAATAAATTAACTACATATAATTGTGTTCATAAAGCTCATATTTTTCATAAAGAATGACATAAAAATTGATAAAGAAAATAATAGAAGAAGAAATACAATCAATCTCTTAAATTGTAGAATTAATCTCCTCTTAAATCTTCACCAAAATTGTGTCATCTCTTGAATTTTTTGTATTTTTCTCTCTTTTTAGCTCCAAAAATTGACCAAAATTATGCTAATGGAGGCCACTTAGGGTTTATAGAGTGATCAGAGGCTTAAATATTGCTCAGGTGTGATCTGGATCGTCAAATCAGCTTCAAATCAAGGGCTATGATCAAAACAAGCAAAAATGACAACTCTAGCCAATCACAACGTGACATATGGCATCAGAAATTAATTGGGCCAATCAGGGAGCGACACATGGCAAGGAGACTGGTCAGAGTCAACGATTGATGAGTCAGCGATATACGGTGCAAAATTATTCGTGAAAATGGATGGCATGGTGCAAGGGTGGAACGCGCGAAGCAATAGGGTGGTAACACGTGGCAACGAAGGTTGACCAATTTCCGAACTCGGATTGAACGTTGTGCTAACACTTAGTGCACGTTTTGTCCTCCTCATACGCAGCATAACGTGATTGGCTATCTATGCTTGCATGGCGTTTGCGTGGCTTGCCCAATCAGCTCCTCTACTTAAGTGTGAGGCCACATGGCAGCTCTTGATTGGTCCTACGTTAAAATTTCATAAAAGATATTTTAGGAAAATCCCAAAAAATCCCAAAAATTATATTTTTATCCCTTTTCACTAAAAACTTTACATTTTAATATTTTTTACCCAAAAAATACTTATTATTGAACAAAAAAGTAAATATTAAGTAAAAAAAGTGTGCTAATGATTTTATTTTCATAAAGTCATCACAGGTTTAACTCATCCTGTTACGCCATTGTGCTCTATCCGATAAGATCCTTATAGAGTGAAATTTCCATCTTCTCTGTCCGAACCTTCTCATATAGGATTCGATGGTCTCCTCGTCCTCTTGGATGATTGAAAACAAATGGTGTGATTCTTTCCTTATTGGCCTATTGCATGCGTAATTGGTATCAAATGCCTTTACTAATGCATCAAAGATTTTTATACTCTTGGGTGGAAATTTAATGAACCATTTTTGTGTAGTATCTTAGAAGGTTACTGCAAACAATTTACAATACATGGCTACTCTTTTATTTTTTGAGAGGCTCATAGTAGCCATGGCCATCTTGAAGTGAATAACATGAGCCACTCGGTATTTATTCCCCTTGTATGTGGGACACTTGGGGGCATTAAATTGTAGAGGTGGTGTTTTCAACTCTAGGACATCTGAAAAAGGTGACATGGATAACTAATCACATACAATTTCGATGTCATCCCAAGGCCTTAGCTTTTCATGTCCTTTAAAAAATTATCCATTTTTGCCAACATTTTATCCTCTATGCCTCTAAGTTTTTCCTCAAGGGTACCACTCGAACAACCGGGTGGTGTTAGGAGTCCCACCGTAGCAGCATTACTTAAACCCGAACATATTGGGAATGGGTGAGATGCACGATGTGTCAAATTTTCATGAACCAATAGGTTCATGTACGTAGGTCCTAGAATGAGATTGGGGGTTGGAGTTGTAGGTAGGTGTTGTTCTTCAAATTTAGTGGGTCCTTATTGGTATGGATCTCTTGATGCATACCCCCTCTTAAGTGGGTGATTGACCATTCCAAGAGAGAGCTCGGATTATGGAACAAACTTTTAACTTCTAAATAATCCTCATGTACCAACATAGACTGAAGTTTCTCATTATCTCTTTAAGACTTTGTGAACACTTTTGCAGTTCTATTATTTGTCTTTGGAGACTTTTTAACACAATATCCTTTTCGAGGGATGTACTTTTGAAGTTGCAACTTACCGAACTTGTAACCCGTGGAATTGTTTTGGCTAGTTTGACTGTGTTACTGTGGGGTAATGGTCAGACGTCGTCACTAACTAAGGTTCATGCGTGACCATATTGTTGATCACCCTGTGATGTTCTAATTGGCAAGGAATGACGCATTTGGTCATTTAGATTTAATTCTAGAGTTGGGCGAGTGAGGCTATAAGCTTGCTCGATGTGAGATAACGGGCTGGCCATATTAGCGGATTGATGTCCCTACGACATGAGCTATTCTATAGAGTATAAAATGCAAGGTTTCAAATTCTAACTAAGAACTAGAAAAATTTAAGGCCCCACGTTAGGCACTAATTGTTTGGAGAGATTCTAGTGTTATAAGATTTTTAGAGAGGAGTGTGGATTGTCAATAATGATCAAATCATCTTATTTATCTCACTATGGAGGTATATATAGTACTTATTAGATAAGTGTCGATGTTACATTGGTAATCACTCTATTTGAGCTACCAAAATATATTATAAAAAGTAGTTTTATACAGAATCAGGTCGTTGTACTTAGGTCTTGATCATCAAAACTGAATCGATTACTTCCAACGATGAAGTCGTCATATACGAGCTTTTAAACGATTGTTACCTTCACCATATGAGCAAGGTACCTCATGTTGCTAGGGTCAAGTAACTACTACCTAGATAATATCAAATAATTCTTATATAATAATTTGAAATCATAAAATTAATTATTTAATTAAAAATAAAAAATCATGTATCAAAATCATTATAAAATATAATTGTATGTGATTATGCATTTCATCTCTCCCATCAATTTTCACTCCCTCAAAATATGCCTATTTGCTATTTAGATAATACCAAATAATTTTTATAAAATAGTTTAAAATTACAAAGTTAATTATTTAATCAAAAATCATACGTTAAAATCGTTATAAAATATAACTGTATATGATTATGTAATTCATCTTTCCATTAATTTTCACTCATTCAAAATATTGATGAAACTAAACAATGATAATTCATTGATTCATTATGATTCGACGCAGGTAAGCTAGTAAGTTCAAGGAAGAAGATATGTCTAAAAGAAATTAATATGATATAATCATAGGATATATTCAAGTTCATGAATGTTTTAACTAGATTCTATAGAGAGAACAGAGTCTTCTATAGAACCCAAATTATTCTTGTTTGTAAAACATGACTTATACATGTTTTGATCGGAATGTGATATTGTACTGTGTTTTTATTTATTTTGAAATCAAAGTCCAATAAAATCGAATTTATTTTCACAGGGAAAATGATAAATGTTGGACAAGAAGGACAAGAATGGCTTCACATACTGGTGGCTCACTTGGGTCAGGCGGTGGGTACCACATCCCTAGCTAGAGATGTAAAGATATTCCATTTAATTCTATATTTTTTACATACACATTAATATTATTTTATTTAGATTACAACTTTTTTAATAACATGTTTTTAAATATATGTTTAAATTTATTAAAAATCAATAAAATATTTTAAAAATTAATAAATTATATCATAAATTTTAATTAAATTTATATATTTACCCTTATTTCAAGACAGATTGATTGAATCATACGAGATTAAATGTAATAAAACAGAACTATTAAATAATTTAAATATAAATAAAAAAATTCCCATCACTTTTGATGGTAGATATTAAGTAATATGATAAACAATAACCGTATAAAACATGCATTAGTGTTGACGTTTAAAGTTGGAGAGAGAGAGAGAGAGAGAGAGAGTCTATATTCTCTTTAAGTATAAAGGTCCTGTCGGTGAGCTCGTTTTGGTCCAAACCTACATGAAAAGATTTGATGGAGGGCTCAGATGATCAAGATGGCGATGAAGGCTCTTATTTCAAAATCTAAGACAAATTACTATTAATGCAGATATTGTTTAAGACGTAAATAGTAAAAAAGTTACATTAGTTATGTATATTATATATATATTTTTTCTAATGTTTTTCAGAGAATCATTATACTAATTAGATAATATTTACTCCTAATCACGTAACACAATTGCAGGCTAAGTAGTTTTAACTTCTTAATAATTATAATTTTAACGTATTTAAAATGTTCTATTTTATACCTTTCTCTATTCTTAAGTTTAAGTTTAAATTAAATATAATATTTAACAAAATATATATATATATATAATATAATACTTAATTCTTAAGCTAATCATAGAAGGGCTGTTAGGAACTTCACAACAACCTCTCTTATGAGTTTCACACTGTAAATTTAAAATAAAAGTTGTCCCAGAATCCATATACCAACACATAATATAATACAAAAACTCAATAATAAATAATTCTCACTTTATTTGGAAATGACAAGTGCTTTTCAACAATTGTGTAAAATAATTGAAAAGGGCATCTGGGCACTTTCTTTTTTTTTCCTTTCTATTTTTTTTGTTCAAAACCCATCAACTTTTGTGATTATTGTCTCCATCTCCTCTCTTCTCTCTGTCTTTCTCATCAAAATTTCCCCCCCTCTTTAACTTCTAATTACATCAAATTATAAAATAAAAAAAACATTACACTCACAAGTAACAACTTTCACCCAATTTGTTTCTCCTTTTAGAAGCCTTGGATGCTCAATTTCCAATTGCATTAATGCAATATGACCCATCTCAAGAGACCCTACTTAATTCAAATAACAATAACACAAAAATAACAAAGAGGGATCAAGAAATAGAAGTAAAAAGTATTATAATAGTTATTTTGTAATCGTTAAGTTAAGACACTTTATTTCTATAGTTTTCATAAGAAATTTATGTGATTAAGTATTATAATTTTAAAAATCGAATAATTTATGTGTTTTTTATAAAAATTATATGATTAAAGTGCCGTCCAAATAACACAATTAAATTGACTCAAAGAATCGGTCACCCGAGATAAAATCCCAAAAGAAGTTAATTTTAAGGGAACTTCATCAATGGCTTCAATTATTTTTTTTTCTTCACTTCCAACACTCAGGTGTTAGAGAATGGTCTCTTTTGGGATCTTTGCAATAATTGTATACCAAATGGTACATTTGAACCCATCTCATGGCTTTATATTGTTGTGTGGTTAGACCACCAGATCTATAAGGAGAAACAGAAACAGGGTGACACCTAGAAGAAGAATAAGCTGTACAACCACTAGCTTTAAAATTGGTGTACTTAGCAATAAATGGTTGGTATCTATAATCAGCTTTGTATTTTCCATCTTCTGTAGCCCAAGATGAAGCATCCCATATTGAACCATAAAGCCACATTGGTCTTAATGGAAATGTTGCATCACTCTTTCTTGGGTACCTCCTAATTGGGACATCATCCACCAAGAATCTGCAAATTCATATTTAATTATTCTCCATAATTTAACAACAGGACAACTATATCTAACCAACAATTACATTAACATCTTGTACCAATAATTTATTTTTTATATAAAGAAACGTTAAATTGCACACACATTTATACCCGTTATAGTATGAAAAAGAAAATATTTTTATTTATTTTAAAGTTATTTTAAGAGATAGACACAATTATCAATATTAGTGCATTATGCTTGATATTAGTGGCCATGGCCAGCAGAAGAAACAAGAGGTCCATGTTATATTATTAAATAATATCAATAATATTTTTTTAGGAAAAATACTGATATAAAAAAAAACATTAAAAAAATTCTATCAATATTTTTATTCACTATATGTTTTATCAAAATATTTTATATAGATAATATTTTTTTATATGTTAATATTTTAATATTGTTTATAGCAGAATACTTTTTACCTTTCTTTTGTAAAGTCTATAGGTGCTCACGTGACCTTGGTTTTATTTATCTGTGCCCAATGCCCATGTTAAAATCATTTTTGGATTCTTTATTTCAGATAAAGATTAAAATATTAATGTGATCATTTTTAGCATTTTCATCATGTAAAACATCCTCTTTTTGCCTACAAACAAAATAGTATCTTTAGGCGAAAAGAATAGTAATTAATATTACAAGCTTAATAAATAATACCTCCTAATTACCAAACTTTTCATTTGGTAATTATTCATCTACTTTGAATTAAAAAAAAATAGCAATATTTAAGCTTAAGCCTAAATTTTAAAAACTAAAATGAAAAAAAAAATAAATAGAACTTACATGATCTCCTTAGGAGTCCAAAGGATAGCATAGTGATGAAAAGCTTTGGTAGGATCAAACCAAAGATGAAACTTCATCTCTCTACCAATGATTTTACCATCCCCACTTCCTCTTATATAAACATTTGTTTGTAATGTATATGGTTTTCCAAATGTTGTCCCAAGAAACTCAATGTCCACTTCATCATGATAACCTGGATGAGCTTCACTATTTGATAGCTGCCATTTTCATTAAATTCCTTGTTGATTAATTAATATACATGTTCACATTTTTTAACATATGTTTTTTATGTTTAAGAAAAACAATATAAATACAATACAGGGATTAAAAATAAAATTTTATTAAAATTTAAAAAATTGTTAGATTTATAATATGGAAATATTATAAAATTGTGTACTAGTGTTATAAAGTGTTTTAATGATTAATAACAAATGGTATTAGCACTAAAAGTCGGTAAAATGTAAATGGGTGTGAGTTTATTAATAATTTTAAAAAAAAAAAACAAATACATTACTTACATAGAAAGATGTAATAACTCCAGCAGTATAACCAGGTTGAAGCTTAATAGAGCTACCAAAGTAACCAGATCGAAATGGACGAACTGATTTGAAACCACTTCCTGACGTTATACATAAAAAAAAATAAAAAATTGAAGTTATGAAATTAATTAATTTATAAACCCAATTCGAGAAACTTTAATTTCCCCTTCTATATTAAAAAATCATTAAATAATAATGTAAATTGAAGTGGGTGAGTGAGTGAGTGAATGAGACCTGAAGTTCTGTCAAGCCATATAGTTAATGCATGTTGGTCCAGTCTTTGATGTTGAGAACCCCATAGATTTTTAAAGCCTTTGTAAAAGCTCATAGATTTGAACTTAGAACTTGGCCAATACCCAACAGAAGGTGGCCAATAATCTGCATCGCAATTGCTTGATGAAGAAAGCATGAGAATTAGGAAAAATATGAACACTACTAAAGCCATATTGATGAGCTAGCTATACTAGGAAGACTAAGGGGAATATAGAGAGAGAGAGAGAGAGAGCAAAGTTGAATGAATAGAGAAAATAGAATTATTGTCATGTATTTAAATGCAGCAAGAGACAAAGAAAGCTTCATCAAGACTGTATGGAGAAAAGAGTATGGCAGTACAATTTTATATAAATTAAAAAAAAATAATTAAATCAATGGGTCCCTTCCAATTTCTTCCCCCATAAAGCTAATTGGGTGACAAGAAAATCTGTGAAGGAGTCAGAAAACTGCAAGGTCATTAATATTTACACAAAAGAAAGCTAAATATAGTAATGAATATTAGCATTAATAAAGCACAAGTTAATTTTTTTTTTTTGATAATTCATTTAGATTGAGTAGATTGGAAATACTTTTACTTGAATGTTACTTCAATAGTATTCTCTCATGATTGAAAACTTTTACTTTCTTCCAACCTTTAATGTGAGAAAACTTGTTAGGTCAGGTTGCATGGTTGGAATTTGGAAAGCAAAGGAACAGAGATAACAGAGGGTAGATGTATCCATCTTAAATGTGTTCTTTTATTTATTTTATAAAATTATTTACTTTTCGTTCCTATATTTATTTCTTATGATATTTAATTATATTATTATTAAAAATGATAATATAATAATAATGTTAATTTTTTTTTATTTTAGTTTATATAAGTTGCAATAGAAAGAATAGAAGAAAAAATTAAATAAAAATAAAAATAGATGATTTATTGGAAATATTGGTTTACTTGGTTTAAATTAAATTGGTATATTAAAAGTTAATTGAGTTAGAAAAATATATACACATATGTATAGAGATATATAGTTTTTAATATAATTATACTGTTAACACATTCGTTATATGTATTGTTAATAGTTGATATAACCCACCTAACCCAGGGTTGCCAATTCTCATACTCATTGAAAGCTACATCCAAGTCATTAAAGCAACAATGTTAGATTTACCCAATTTGTGTGCTTTTCATCAATTCTATTTTCCTCTTCATCAATTAAATGAGTGATCCAAGGCAATGTGGAGATGTCAGATTGTGGGTCAGATTCTCAAACTGTCAATTTTTCAAGAATCAAATTTGTGTTTAATGCATGCCATGCTTGAAAATCTGTTATCTGCAATATAATTATCAGAAGTCTCCTTTGAGATTGCTAATAAAAAAAAGCTAGTTCTACCTACCACTATGTGTTGCACATTTAATTTAAACTCTAAAATGGTATTTATTAACTAATAAGATTAAGTACGTGGGCTGATTAATTGCTTTATAGTACGTGGGCTGTGATCGGTGTAAGTCTCGTCTTGTATTAAGAATCGTTAAAATATATATATATATATATATATATCAAAATAATTATATTTAAGTCAATTGAATTTCGGACTAAATTAGGATGTAAAGCTAACCCATTAAATCCTTACGTGAACTCTATTACAATTTGATTAAAATGAAAATAATACATGAATTAATCACATAGCATAACGAAATTACAATAAAAAAGCATACTTAATTCAATATATCACAAAATCATATAAGAAAAAACAATATAAAATAAACACATCAATAACGGTATGTCTTATAGAATTTTGTTCAAACTAACAACATGTATACACATAACAAACATCAAATTTAATATAAAAAATGTGAGATTAAGAGGTAAACTAGTAGACGAGAGCTTCCTTCCTAATTCCAGCCAATAAAACAAGAAGAAGAAGTAGGGAATTTATAGAAAAAAAACAACCTTTTGAACCCTAATGGGTCACACTCATCGACTAAGGTCAGCGAGCTCCCAACAAGAAATTCGATGAGGCAACCGTAATCCAACATCAATAGCATCAACAAAAAATGTTTTTGACAAGGAGAAGCACCCAATCCTTTAACGGGATAGCCCAACACAAACAACGTCTCCATAGAGACACCACGACAACAAACAAAGTCCCCAGCGTGACACTACAATAACAAACATGCAACAATGCAAACTAAAAATGTGAGCATGTATAACGACCAAATGCAAAATTTTATTTTAAGTGATACCGAGTTATCCGAAACCAACCTTACAAAAGACAAATAAAAAAATAAAATAAAATATAGATACTATATTTTTCTGACAAAAATTTCAACACAAAACGATAAGACTAACCATATATATATATATCAATAATGCATATCAATAATATTACAAATAAAGAAATTGAATAATCAATAATGCATATAATAATATTACAAATAAAGAAATTGAATAATTTTATTTGATATTATCACGAGATTTCGTTACTTTAAAAGTAATCGTATTATTATTTTGATGTACATCCTAACTTATTATTAGAAGGTGTTGTTTTAATACCCAAATTTCTTGTTTAGTGCATTTTTTGTCAAAATGCTACGTAGTTTTATTTTTTGGTCAAGAACAAATCATTAGTTACACATGACCTTTAGTAATAAATGGCAGTTTTGATGTTATTTTTATTTCTTAAAAAAACTATCGAATTAATTTTTTTCTAATTTTTAACTACCCATCGCATTTTGTTTTACAAAATTACTGGCCGTACTTGTAAAGCTACTTACCGACGAATTTTTATCATTTTGTTGATTTTTCCCTTCAATCTTAAAAACAACTTCGTTTTTCGAAAGCCTTTAATCTGCTTCAATCCATTGATAATTAAAACTAAGTTATTTTTAATTAATGATAGCCTTTAAATCGTTTTACTGCGAGGTTTATGAAAGAAGTGATTACCTTGTGGAGGAAAAAGCCTTTAATCTGCTTCAATCCATTGAGAATTGAAACTAAGTTCTTTTTAATTCATAAAAGTCTTTAAATCATCATGACAATATCACGTGGATCAACCCTAATCTATTTTTTGTGTTTTTCAAGCTCGTCCTTATGTCGATGAGTAACTTTGTTAAAACAAATGCAATGGACAGTTAAGAATAAATAAATAAATCATTCATCAGTGTTTTTAAAGAAATAAAAATAAAACCCAAAATTATCCTCCTAGCTAAGACATGGCTAAGACATGTGATGTGTACATGACTTCTTGTAAACCAAAACATGGAGTTACTTTTGCATTTTGGGAAAAAAAAATTTGTACCAAAGAAGGAACTTATATATTAAATTTAAACATTTTAAAGATAGGTGAAAATAGATACTAAAAATTCAATTATATTAACGAAACCCTATTATAAGGTATCAATTGTGCAAAAATATGTGAAATAAATTACTAATTTACTATGATTAGCATTTTTCTTTCAAAAGAGAGGTAAAATTTGTGAAAACTAACTTGATGTATGACTTGCACGTATATTATGATTCACATGGTTGCTTTTTTGGTAAAATTAGGAGTATGCAAAAATATATATTCATACGATGAATTCAACAAATCTAAAACGATATATTAAATTTTAAGTGGTTTCAAAGTGATGATTGGAATTGATTACAATCGATGTAAAAAGTCTAAATACTTTAAAATTAGATCTGTTGGTGGATTGCACTGTTTAGTATTTGTTATAATGTCATTCGAACCAATCGAAATTAAATAGTAACATATTGATAGTTATTAAAAGTAAAATATGTGTTAGAGTTTCAATAGGATATCAATTTGTTCAGTTATAAAATATTCAAAGAAAAGAGTATCATTTATCATAAAAAATTATACTTGAATTCATACGTATACATAATAAAATTTTACTTATAAAAAGAGAACTTAATTAATCAATTTTGTTTGGTATTACTTCTTGTATTTTTTAGGAGAGATTAGTTATTTATTTTATTTTTGTATAATTATTTATGGCTCTTTCTTTTTGTATTTTTCTTTTTCTTTTAATATTTTTTTTAAGGAAATATGCACTAGACAAAAACTTAGTATGATAACTTTTACACTAGTTATAAGGTAGTCATCTACACACACTGTGTTAGCTTCACATATCATAGTAGATAACGCTTATAAAATTTGCTGTCTTTCTATAATAGCATTTTAAAAAAAGTGAAAGGCGAAGTTCAACCACAATTCCCAAGACCTAAAATCTCACAATGCCAATCAAAAAGTTCAAGCATAATATATTTATGTGTCCAGTGAGTACGTAAGTAGGTTTATGTTGACATCGATCACTAGATATAAAAAATAAATAAATGCACAAGTTACAATATCTATTTACATAATGCATAGTCAATAAATATGAAGCTAATATGTAATGTTTAAGTCACTGTTAAAGTATACTTTTCTCATTTTTTTATATTTTTTCTTAAAACTAAAGAAACATCAATAAAAATAAAAATAAAACAATAAAAATCCTAAAGATGCTCACCAATGGTTAATTAAGCACCCAAACAAAAGTATCTAAGTGGATATTAAGGGAAGGTCAAGTGATAAAAAAAAATATCTCTTAACCCAAACTTTTTTGAATTTTTGTTTCTTTATATCTTTGGGTTAGAAATTAAAGGCCTTAGTTGTCATAGACATTTTCTTGGACTTATCTTTAGATTTCACATTCATCCTAAATGAAGATACAATGTGCATGATAGGATGATGATAATTAGTCCTATAACCTCTTTAGACCTACAACTTCATGCTTTTTAGTAGAGTTATTGAACATACTATGCATAGATGGATGATAATAATGAGTCCCATAAATAGAAGCATGGAAGAAATTATTAAATTTAGAAGTATTCATCAAAATCTACATTTTGGTTTTATATAACATTTTCTACCACAACGATGACAAACAAGCATAAACTTAACAATTGTTTCTATTATAGGAATAATAGTTCTTTTTGCATAATTAATAGCATTAGGAGTAGAGCTAGAATCACTTACAAATGTGATCTTTGATGTTGAAGATAAATGTGTAGCATGTGAAGAAGGTTGGAGAGTTTTACAAACTCAATTGTATTTTAAGATGATAGCGTAGAGTGCTTATTTACATAGCCTAACCCTCTCTAGTCTCTAAAAGTTTTTCTATAGTCAAGGACTTTATTTAGCCTTTCAACTCCAATAGTCAATCCATTCACATCTTCCTTTGATTCTCTTAGCTCGTTCACAAGATTCTCATTTTCTTATTTGAGATCTACAAGATGTGAATTCAAAATATTAGCACGTTGAGACAGTTCAATTCTCTCTTTTTCTATAATTGAGAAAGCTATTTCAAAGGATTTAAGTTTGCATTTAGTATAGTTACTTATACAAGTAACTTATCTTTTTGTCTCTTGTTTCCAATTAAGTTTATAAATAATTCATCAAGATTATTTGTATTGAATTGATTGAGTAGGAATTCAAAATCACTTTCCTCAAAGTCTCAATGTCAGACTTTCTAGAATGTCCACCAATAGTTCCAATAAATGTCAAGTAGTTGGTGCCATATTTTTTTGAGTCTTTAGGATTATCGTTGTCACTTTCTCAATTGCTAAGGGTAGCATCAAAAGTCCTTCAAGTTCTCTTCTTTCTATTAGGCATACTCAGCTGTAATATTACCAATCTCATTGCATTCAAAAATTTAGGTCCATGGGTTTAGTTTTCTTAACTTCTAAAACCATAACCATAGGTTTGATTTCTCTTGGATTATGATCCCTTGAACGATTTAGTTGCCAGTTACTCCATAAATTATTATGGTTGAAAACTTTATTGAGTCTTTTGGCTAAGAGTTTCAATTTTTCATCATCCTTATCATTGTCATTCTCACCATCATCAATCATGGCGGTTTTGAAAACGATATTTTTTTTTCTTTAGAGGTGTTCGAAAGTTCATCTAAAATTTTTGAAGTGAGACAATGAGTTTCTCTTTTTTGATAATGTCAACATCCTTGTTTTCATCAATGGTAGTGACCTTTGCATGGAAGCTATCTGGTAATAAGAAAATAATCTTTCGAATTATTCTGAAATCATCAATTTTCTCTAAAAGATTGATAGATGTATTAGTAATATCACATAATTTAGCATAGAATTTGTAAAAGATCTCATCTTCTTTCATCCTAAGGTTTTCAAATCGACTACTAAACATGCAAAGTTTAGTTCATTTAACTTGTGTGGTGCCCTTATGGGCTACTTTTAAAATGTCCCAAGCATGCTTACTAATATCAATATAAGAGATACGATGGAACTCATTAGCAAACACAGTACTGAAAATAACATTAATATCTTTTTTGTTCTAACTAGTAGCAGTTTTATTTTCAATAGTCCATTCGTTCTTAGGTTTAATAGTGACTATTATCTTTGGTAAACGTAGGTGGTTTCTAACCATAAATAACAGAATTCCAAACACTTTCATGTATAGAACTTAGAAAGGCTCTTATATGAGCCTTCCAATAAGGATAGTTAAACCCATCAAAGAATGGAGCACTAGTAGTAGATGAACTCTTTCTCAAATGATCCATAACAAGGTTTTAGGAAATACTAAGTGTATCTAGTGGCACGTTTTGATACAAAGTAAATTTTTTATTTTATGGATCTAATTAGCTAGAGAGGTTTAATAGACAATTCAAATAAATATGCCAAAATTAAAATTTATAGACATCCATATATGCAATCGCGTATAAATAATAATGTAGAAAGATAAATTGACATATAATATTTTTAAGTGGAAACAACCTAGGATACAATAATATTCTAAGAGAAAAACCACCGGACTATCTGACTACATAACTATCCATTATGAAAATAATGGTTCAATTACAAGGTTAAGACTTAAATTATCCTCCAAGATAATGCCCCCAAGTAATCTACTTACAAGTCGATGTTTTCCTTCATAGTCTTCACAAGAAAGGTGTTTGGATCTGGACCAACGTTCCAATAACTTGAGTCACACAAGCAATCAAACCCATTCAACTAGTACTTGAAAAGTTAGAACAAAAACACAAGTGCAAAGTTTATCCTAGGGTAGATTCTACAATGAATAACCCTAACTAGAATATGCAAGAATATATTAGTTAATATGAAATCATCTAACAACCCTAAAAGCAAGCAGATTAAGCACAAGTTCAATAAAGATAGTTTCTTTAAAGATAAATAATCAAATCAAATAATTATAATAATATACACACAATTATTTCATCCAATAATTCAAGAAAAAAATAAAGAAGAATAAGGTATATAAGAATTTACTAAAAATATCATAAACTAATTAGGCTTATTACCCAATAAAATACAACCAACAATGTTTGACAGATTAATTAAAGAAATAAGCCTAAACAAATATGATCTTATTTTTACAAAATAATTAAAAAAGAGAGCTTAAAATGAATAAATTAATGCTTTTGTTATTGATTAAAATATGAAGCATTAGGTTTTTTATACGAAAGATTGAAGGCCTAATACTAGGTTAAAGTCTAATTACAATTTTGTACATTAAACAATTCATAGAATAGAAAATGATAGTAACAAAATGATAATTGGAATGTTTAGCTTGAGTAAACAATTAGGTTAAAATTAAAATTCTGGCTGCTCAATCGATCTAGGTATTAAAAAGGTCTAGCTCGATTGATCGACCCAAAAAGATCTATCGATCTAACCAATCCTCAATCAATCTAAGGTATTAAAAAATAAATCCCCAAACAAGTAGATCGATTCTTCATTGATCTAGTACTTGATCGATTGAACAATATTAAACCTTGATTGATCTACCTCAATTAATAATTGAATTAAGGACTTTTTAATCAAGATAGATCATTCTCGATTGGTCTACTAACCACAATTGAGATTGATCTCAATCGATCAAGTAAATTAAGTGCAAAATACTCCTATGTGTCTAATATAAATATTACGTGTATAAGAATATAGATATACTTAAGATGTGCTTGTTTGTAGCTCGATAGTTTCTTAGGCTTGAAAAGTGTTCTTGAAAGACTCACCTAAAAACTAAATTATATTTAAATATTTTGTTTATGAATATTGTCAACACTCATAAACCTTACATGTTTGAATTTAAGATTTTAACATTATTACATTGTATTTTTACATTATAATTATGATATTTATGACTTTATTATACAAAATATTTATATATTGTTTGTTAGTGGAAAAATTATAATAAATAGTAAAAACAAAGCCCAAAAAAACATAAAAGAAATTATATATTAGATTGATTTGATTTGATCCGTTCAATTATCGAATCAAATTGAATAAGATCGAGAAAAAATAAGTTCTCATATCTAATGGAAATTATGTAATTTGGATGAGCTTAAGTTTAATGATTTCAATCCGATGAACAACTCTACTTAAGACTCATTTTTTTCTTATTTCAAGTCACAATTTAAAGCATACAAATTAATTTAATTTTACAACTTGAATATATCTTGTAATGTTCATATCGTTTTAAAATCTTTTGTAATATACCGTGGGATTTGGATAAGACTTGCTTTTCTCGTGTTTGAAGTGATAAATTCAAACAAACATTAGTTACTGTTTAATCTAAAAACTTGCAATTGCCTTGTAATAAACATTTTGTAAGTTGTTGTAAATACATTAATATTTTGTAATGTATAGTAATTTTGTAAAAAGGTTCATTTTATTCTCCTTTAAATTACAAATTTAAACATCACCACTTTAAGAATTTGCATATATGTTCTAGTAGTATACATATTGTAAATTGTTGTAAATAGAAGAATATTTTATAATGTATATCAATAATTTCTAATAAATGTGATAAATTTTTATTTTTTAATACCATACAACTTGTTCATTACAAAATTCATACAATATTTTTAACTTAAATCTGCATACACTACTACAAAATGGACCTTTAAAGTCGTTTCATATGATTACTTAAAAATGTAAAGTCGGTTCACGCATTGATCCAACTTTAAATTTTTAATTTTTTTTACAAAATTTACTCATTTTTTATTATATTCAAATTAAAACCTGTATTCAACCACGACATAATAGTAGAAAAAAATCAAAATTTGTTTAACAAATAGTTTAAATAATACAAATATTTGAAAAATTAAATATTAATTAATAGCAGAAAAATTACCTTGATGTTACGCTATGTTATTCAAGATCATCGTATTCTTCTTCTGATATTATAATACAAAACCTACATATATAATACGAAAATTTATACACATAAATAATAACACATAATATACAAAAAATAAATATGAATAATAAGTGCGTAGAATTAATAGAAATACTTATAAGAGTAAATGAAGTGACAAAATGAAGGAAATGAAGAAAAAATGATATTTTGTTAGTGAGAAATGGGTATGAACTTTTTAAGTATTTTGCTCAAAAAAAAATAAGGGATCTAAAAGATAAGTTAGAGAGGAAGAAAACCCACTAAGCGGTGCTGGAATTGGTGGTTGTAAGTGACCGAAAAATGAAAAAGAGTGGAGGAGAAGTAGATGAGATTTTGGGTTTTTAGTGTTGTATGTGTTGTGATTATATCAAAGTAAGATGGTCAAGGATTACTCTTTGTATCACGAGGAGTTCAATACTTTGCAAGTTTGCTAATTAAACTTTGTTCAGTATTGTCAAAATATTATTGGCACGATAGGAGAATGTTGAATAGTTTGAGAAATTAAAGAAGTTCGATAACAAAATTTATAACACATGGGAAACATGTATGAGATCTTACTATTAGGATAAAATCTTTGGGAGGTTATTGGCAGTGAAGATATTAAGAAACAAGAAAATGACACAAAGAAGCTTTGTAAATATAGAAGGTAAAAGTAGGTAAAACCATGTTTTCCTTAAAGACTATGGTTTAAGAAGACATGTTTGATCATATAAGAAAAGTTACAACATCAAAAGAAGCATGGGACACCTTTGATGCATTATTTTTAAGGAAGAATGACACAAGATTATAACTTCTCGAGAATGAGCTACTATTAGTTACATAATGATTGTTCAGTATTTTCATAAGGTGAAAACGATATGTCACAAAATCTAGAGAATAATTATCCATAGTTTAAAATATAGTTATCGAGGTTTACTTACCGCTATACAAGGATGGCCAACTCAACCATCATTTGTTTAATTTGAAAATTTTCTTATCAATTAAGAAGTTTTTCTTAAACAAATGAGAGATCTCTAGCTAAAGGGTAAAGAGGAAGCACTTTATAACAATTAAAAGAAAAGGTAATTTCAAGCAATATAATGTTAGCATCTATAAAAGAGATAATGATGAAGTTAAAGGTTACCAAGAATAAGGATACTCTCTTCCAAGGGGAGCTATAAAGAATCATGACAACCATAACCATTCTATGCAAAATAGAAGGTTTGAGGGAAAATGTTATAACTATAGGAAGAAGTACTCTGTTGCAAAGAATTATTGGTCCAACAAAGAGTCTTTTTAGAGTAATACAATTACTTTCACTTCAAAGGAGAAAATAAAATATTATTAGGACTTTGAAGCATCATTTTCTAAGGAAGAAGAAGATTTGGCTCTTATAGTAACAATGCATGAACTAATTAACTATGAGAATTATTAAATTGTTGGTTTCAACTACTCGAATCATATGATATATATCAAAGAAAAGTTATAGAACCTATCCGAGTACAATAGAAATCATGTGGTGGAAATGGCCAACAAATTCCATGTTACTAATAACATATATCAGTAAACTAGTAGTTGTGCCAATATATAATCCCAACCATGCATCACTTCAAGATCTTTACCATGTTCCAAGCATAAAGAAATATTATTTTATTGACACAATGGACATTATCAAACCATTATATTTTGTTTGGTCAATGAGAGTGAAGGTTTGTAAAATCCTCGAGGTATTTAGAATACAAACAATTTATTGATGATGATTAAAGTCAGTATATGTAATGTCGATAGAGGCTACATATGTAGATAAAATAAGGAGGAATGAAACAACAAATATATGGCATATGAGATTAAATTACATTAGCTATTGCAAGCTAAGTGTATGATAAAGAGATCAATGATTAATAGTCTTCTTAGTCTAGATGTGAGAATAGACGCGGTCTATTCGGGATGCCAGTATGGTAAAGCACATCAACTACTATACAAGGAAAAAAATAAATAGTTGAAGAATAAGTAGGAAAGAAGATTGTTTATTTACAAACATATAATGATGAGAGTATAACTTGAATGAGTTTTCAAGGTATCTAAGATAATTCAAATGTCACCAGTTCACTTGTGCTAATATGCCATAACAAAATGGCACGGTAGGAAGAAAAAACCAATAAATTGAAGAGATTTGTCAAAGTATGCTATATAAAAAAAATGTACCATAAAAATTTTGGGTTGAAAATGGAGAAAATTACTCAAATTATATTAAGGTAAGATTAGGCTAAAGATTCATATAATGTTGAAAGTGTCAAGCAAGAAGTAAACCAAATCCTTGGCAAATCGATGTATCAACAACTAGTAGAAGTTATACACAGTGAAATAAAAGTATAAAAACCTTGATTACATTTAAGAAGGTTAACTATAATAATAAATTGAAAATAAGCCAATACAACCATACGAGAAGAGACAATTATAAAATAAGCCGATAGATATAAAGAAGCATATCATAGTTTTGAATGGATTAAAGCTATTGAAGAAGACTTAAGAAAAATTAGACTTGGAGTTTAGTATCAAAGCCAAGAGATGTGAAGCCTATATCCTATAAATGGGTTTATAAGATAAAGCATCATCCATGTGGATCAATTGAGAGACACAAGTCTCGATTGACGACTCTAGGGTTATCTCAATAATATGGACTACATTATGATAAAATATTTAGCCTCGTAGTAAAGCTTATGATTGAAAGATTTGCACCGGAACTTGTGACAAATAGATGTAAAAAATACTTTTTCTTGATGAAGATTTGGATCGATAAATCTATATGGTTCAACCAATGGGGTTTTGAGAACAAAAATTATCCTAAGTATGTATATAAGCTACAAAAAGAACTTTATGATTTGAAGCAAGCACAAAGAGCATATATATTATACTAAGATTGTTGAATATAAACTTAAAGAAATTATTTAATAAAACTTGTATATTCCAGTTTGTTTGTAAAAGCTAATAAAGAAAAGTTAGTTATAGTGTTGGCATGCATGGATGATTTAAACATAATTAATATTGAGAAGGCAAAAATTCTTGAAACAAAGGATAATTTATTGGTTCATTTTCAAATGAAGGAACTTGACTGATAACTTAAGCATTTTCTTGGTCTAGAGGTTAATCATACACAAGAAGGGGTATTTCTTTGTCAACAAAAATATGCTAAACATTTGTTGAAGAAATTTAGGATGCATCAATGCAAGTTAATTGCATTACTTGTGGAACAAAATGTCAAGATGTGTGCCAATAAAGGTAAAGAAGTCTCACTTGGAATCAATTCACCAAATACTTAGATATGTGAAGAGTACAATTGACTATGGTATTTTGTACATAAAAGATAAAAACTACAAGTTAGTTGGTTATTGTAATACTCACTTTACAGGTGATGAATCTATAAAAATAAAGTTATTAGTACATTCTTTTACTTAGTATTTACTTGTTTTATTCAATAAATAGTTTTTTTAGTTAAAAATATTAAAATATAAATTTTTTAGTGAAATGGGTAAAATATAATTTCTAGAATGTTTTGGTATTTTTTTGGAATTTTTTTGGATTTTTTATGAATTGTTAATGCAGGATCAATCAGAAATTGATAATGTGGCCTACCACATAAGTAGAGAAGCTGATTGGGTAAGCCACATAGACACCACACAAGTAGGGACAATGAATCATAATTATTGCATGTGAGGATGAACACAACGCATGACGTGTGTTAGCATGGCGTTCAATTCGAGTTCAAAGTGTGATCAAACAACACAAACACATGTCATCACACGATTGCTCCCCACAATCCACCAATGTGCCACACCATTTGCATCCATGAATCACATTATGCCATGTGGCGCAAACTCAACATGAGTTGACTCGGGTCAGTTTCTATTGCCACACGCCATGCTCTGATTCGCCCAATAAATTCTGTGTGCCACATATCACGCTATGATTTGATGGCGTTGTTAATTTTACTTGTTTTGATCCAAACCCTTGGTCTAAAGTGGATTTGACCATCTAGATTACATATGAGCTATATTTAAACCCTCTAATCACTCCATAAACCCTAATGAGCTACCATTAGCATAATGTTGATCAATTTTTAGAGCTAAAAAGAGAGAATACAAAAAAATTCAAAAGAAAATACAATTTTGGTGGAGATTCAAGAGAAAATTAGTGCTACAATTCAAGAAATTGATTGTATTTCTTATTCTACTCTTTTATTTATCAATTTTTATGTCTTTCTTTATGAAAAATATGAACTTTATGAACAAAATTATGTCTACTTAATTAATTAATCTAGTAATCTTATGAACCTAATTTTCACCATATGATGATCTAATATTTTACCCCAATTATAATTTTACTTTAATTATATTATTTAATATGATTTTTATGCTATTAATTGTCTGGAAAACAATTTACTTATAGAGACAATTAAATAGATATAAGAGAATTATTTAATTGTTTATCTTGATTAAATAACATACATAGTTTCAAGACCAAAATGTATGATTCTTATGTATGTGATCCATAATTGATGAACTTAATGAGTAGTATGCAATTTAATTGGCATGAAAGTATGATTAATTTAATTGGCATGAGAGTATGATTAATTTAATTACTATATGATGTGTAGCTTACTTGAGAGAGGAATGCAAGTTAAGTTAGATTCAATTGATCGTGTAATTAATTGATAATTATATTGTGGGCTTTTATTTATTCATAAGTTTAGAAAATTGGAGGATTAATTATTCCTAGATATTTTCTAATATATCTTCTTAGTTACCAAATCTGATTTAATTAATTATTGCTATTTACTTTTAGTTATTTTAATTTTGTTTCCTTAAAATATAAAAACACAAAAAAATTGATTTTTATTTTTTTAGTTTTAAAAATTAGTTCCTAATAAAATTATCTCCGTATAAACGATATTTTTTATTATTATATTACTTGTTGTGATACGTATATATTTTTATTCATTGAACACATAAATTGTGTGGCGATAAAGAAGAGATCGCGACATTCATCGAATAGCTACATGGTATGTGTTTAAGTTTGATTCAAGAATGATTTCTTGGTATATAAAGTAGAGCACATCGTAGTAACAATGACAATTTAAAAAAGTACATGATTGATATAACTAATGAATGATTTCATCGACATATATATTATGAAATTTCATTGTAATGTGACTACTCGTAAGCATTTTGTATTGCAAAGTATCTCATTTCTCATGCAATAACTAAGCAAATGCAAGTATACTATCACCTTATTATTAGAGAGAATGTTTTGTAAAAAGAGATCAAGATGAGATGAATCAAGAGGAATGATGAAATTGAAGGCTTATTCATTAAAGTTTTTGGTGTAAGAAAATTTGTAACTTTTTGTTCTCGACTATGTGAAGTGCAAAAAAAATGGATTCGATTTTGAGGAATAGTATTAAGAATCATCATTAGTCTCTCACTATATTTAATGTATTTATATTTTAATGGGTAGGAAAATTTGCTAATAATATTATAATTTTTTAATTAATGATTTTAGTTAATTTTGATAATTTTGTAGTTTATGTCACTCAACATTTAGTATAAGTATCCATAATAAAAAGCTTTGTATTCATTCAAGACCAACAATACATTTAAAAAGCTTTTAAGGTTTATAATTATATCTGTTTTAGTGTTATGTGTTTTAATTTATATTTCTCTTTATATTAAAGTTGTGAAATCTAATTTTAATAACAACTATCTAATTAGAGAATTATAATAATTGTGAGGTTGAGATTTTAATTTGAATAAGTAATATAGTTATTTTGAAAAATAAATAAAATTTATATATTATAAATGTATGATAATCTCAAATGATAGGAGGAGATTTGATTAATTTCATACTTATAAATACCCCCACATGATTTTATTTTTAATTATTACTAAATTATTAAAGAATCAAACATTAAAACATCATTTATTACATAAAACATTTCACAATAAAAACAAAATACAATTTACACATTGATATTACAATTCACCTAAAGCATAACTTCATTATTTTCTCAACATTTATAGATAAGTTTCCACACTAATTAATAAAAAAACATTCTCTAATAATTTTGCCAGTAAACTAGTAGTCCTGATCTGAAATGCCAAATGAAAATACAATTATTTGAAAATAAATTAGATGAACGAAAGTGATTAACCACAAACAAAACATGATATTCATTTTAATAGGATTATATGTGGAAAATCAAAAACAATAATTGAGAAAACCAAATGAAATTCTTCTAACGGCTAAAATATAAGGTATTTTTCGTTCTAAAATTTAATTAAATAATGTATACGTATACGTATATTTTAATTTTTATTCTTAAATTTTTAAAATTTTATACATAAATTTTTCAATATTTAAATCTTATAATTTAATTTATTAAATTTTAAAATTTTACTCATTTATAATAGTTTGATTATTAAAATATATATTTTTAAATCAATAAAAAATTAAAAAGATAACATATAATGGGGTATATAAATTTCAAATAGAGCTCTTGCCGACAGGGGATATAGTAATAGTAGTGTACAGTACACTTGCGGTGTGTAAAGAGGTGCAAAATCAAGAATTAACTGCTCTGCTTTGGCTTGTCTTCAAATTCAAGGGCTTCACGTCACAACCAAAAAGTATTCTTTTTTCTTTTTTGACCTTTTTCATGTTATATGTCGTGATATTATTAAAAACATTATTTTTTTATAAAATAAAATACTAATAATAATTGAATAATTAAAAAATTTATTTAATAATTTTATACTTTAAATTTTTAAAAAAATACAATAACATTAACAAAAATTACTATAACAATAAAACTAAAAATAATTATTATTAACTATCATGACCAAAATTCCTAAAGGAATTGTGGTTTGATTTGGAAAGACCAATCAAGCTTTTGATTTTGTTGACCATATATTTTTTTTTATTATAAATAATTTTTTTACCATAAATTTGGTTCAGAAAAATCGAATAATCCAAATCACAACCTGATTGGTTGGACCAACTGTGAATCATATATATTAATTACACTAATTAATGGATCACAGAAATTTAGAGAACATTTGTTATAACAATAGTATATAGTTTAAAAGAAAATGATATTTATCATAATAATGATTCGGGTGATTGATCAAATTAGTTATATTATTTTTTTTTAATTATTTTAATATTTTCTTTTTAGATATGATTTAATTGATTTCAATTTTTTTAAAATTAATTAAATAAACTTAAATGTGATTTTCTATTTAAATAAAATATAAAAATATATGTAAGATAAACTATTTAGATAGATTTTAATAATTATGTACAAAATGAAGTATTTATATTCTATCATTTTTAATGAAAGTTTTTTATTTGTACTACGAGAAAAAAGATTTTAAATTTTTTTGATATATATTAATTTTTTTCAAAGTAATTATTTGTTATATTTTTAATTACATTCTACCTTATATATAACATGGATGATATTATGTTAATTGAATTGTTTTTATTAAATTATAAATCCTATCGATTTAAATTAATAATTATATAATTAATTTATATATTTTTTAATAATTATAAAATAAAATTAATTTTTTATAATCATTCTTACCCAACTTTATTTATTTATTTATTTATATATATATATATATGAATTATAGGTTTTAATGTATTAGAATTTTACACTAATTATGGGACATTTGGAATGAAAATTTGGCTACATATAGTACAAATTATTAATTTGTTAGACAATAAATTACGTGGTTTGAATCTTAAGAGAAGTAATTCCTTTTTGGCTTATAATTAATATACTATCCATGTCACATATAATAATTACTCTCTCTCCTATTTTTTGTTTTTAAAGAAATGTATTAGAATTTTACACGCCAATGGCATTAAATGTTACTACTAAAATAAATACTGGTATGTGTCCTTGCTTTGCAATTATACACGTACTCATTAAATTGAATTTCTGAGTTTTGTGTCTGCTACATTTAATTCTTGCATTGACTAATGGGATCTTGTCACATACTAACAACTAGGTAAACTAACAAATTTTGATCCTAATATTTAATTTTATTAAATAATAAAAATAATATTAAAATATTATTGATGATATAAATTTATTATTATCGTAATAAATTTATTATATAAAAATATAATATTAAATTTTTAAAACGTATAAATCTATAAAAAAAATATAATATGGTAATTGAATAATAATGTTTTGTTATATTTTTGCTATTATTTATATTAAAATATTATTTTTATTATTTAATATAATTAAATAATATATTTATAAATTTTATAATAATTTAATGATATATATATATAGAGAGAGAGAGGAGGCTTAATTTTGTTTTTGTTTAGTGTGTAATAAGAGGGCCTCTTTTTATGACCCAACACAATGAACAAAAGATCCTCTAAATTAGTCTCCGAAACTTGCTCTTTCTTGTCGGTGAGGGACAGACTGGATAGGATAACTAAAGAAAGATAGCTCGCTCAAGAGAGGTTGTAGTAGTATTATTACTACTAGTACTAGTTGCGGGGCCAGTTTTGCCGACACATCAAATTAAACCTTTCGCTGGATTTCTTTACGGTAATTTTAATGCGTTGGAATATATATATTTTTTTAAAATGAAATGATAGTTTTTTTTTAAAAAAAGTTGCAATGATTGGATAAGTATTTCTATTTTCCAAAATACTTATTGAATGGATGCAATTATTATTTTTTTTTTAGTGAAATAATATAATTTTATTGAAAGATTGTGACTTTGATTTATTGAAAGATTGCAATCTTACTTTTAAATAAGCTAGAGTAATGGTTGATCAGGAACAATAGTACATATTTTCAAAGGTAAGACTTTTAGAACAATGAAAAATTAATAATTTATTAAAAAATTGAATGATTATAAATTCAAGAAAAAAAGGAATGTTTTATAATATTATTTTCTCCTATCATTTATATATAAATAAAATTAATATTTTAAATATTATAATTTTAAAATATTAATAATTATCTTAATTGTTATTCTTGTTGATTTTAAAATTATTTGTATAGATATTTTTATTATTGTAGTGATGATATTGATACAAGTAAATAATTCAAATATAAATACAATAAATTTACGGAATGGATACCACAATATGTCTTATTTCTGATGATATATAAATGCTACGTATTTGAGTTTTTGTGCTTGAGATTTATTAGGAAAAATTAATCTTTCTTCAAAAACCAATATAGTGTTACATTTGGTGTTATTATAAAATTTATGATATTTTTACTCTCTATTAGCTTTAAAAGTTGCATCACACATATATCAATTGCAATCCTATTTTTTCTCAACTTGGAGCAATGACAACAACTAAAAATGTGTGATATTAAGAAGGATCAATCCATTCATATAACCATTACATACAATGTGATCCTCCATAACTAATCCTTAATTTAATATATGTGAATGTTTCCATTTTACCTCATTAATATACGTGAATGTATCCATGATTCATATTGAACAATTATATATAATCATATCATGAAATTGTGGGTAGCTAAACAAACACTTAAAATGATAAATAAAAGAATTTTTATCTATCACAAGGCAAAGTGAATTGAGTATTTCTAAGTAAGTCAAATGTCATTACTTAACAAAAAAAGGCTAGTTATATCACTCGAGATAAAGATCATCTTGCAAAAGGTCATTAATTGATATGTTAAAATTGCTATAGGTTAAACTAATCTGTATAGTGTTTCAAACATATCTTATACAATCTACTATTGTTCAAAGTTATACCAACTAGACGTCTACACATCAACAACGGGATCAATTTTAGTCCATTTTAAATAGATATGGGTTGTACTAGTGATGCAATGTGAAGATCCCAACTTCAATCGTTCATCACAAAAATTTAGATTATTTCATTTAAAGTCAATCATCTTACGTATATTCTTATAAGTTGAGTTTAAGCATATATGAATAATCAAAGATTTTACATTTTTATTTAATGAAATAAACGATAATGTAAATGATTAAATAAATCTTTTGTTTATTATAATTCTATTAAATCAAACACAAATGACATTTGCATTTTTTGGTTCTAATCCTAATAATTTAAATTTAAAATCAAAGATGTTATTGGATTGTCTTCTTGAGTACAACACTATAGACAATTAGAGTTTTCATTGGATTATGGAGGCACATTTGTAGAACCCATTGAATCACCAAAATGAAAGGGCAAATGGCATCTTAAAGATGTACCTTGAAGTCAAGTTCAAATGTCATATTATTTAATATGATTTTATAGTATCACATTTGAAAACTTTGATATTTGACTTGAAGATTATAGAGATCAATAAGAAATAATAAATTCAAGAATTTTTTTCCAACAATCTTAAGACATTAATTATTCTTTCCATTTTGTTGTTGGCTTCACTAAAAGTAAGAAAATTATAATTTCTTAAGTTTTATTTTGAGAAGCATGCTTATTAGTATGCAAATTTTCGTGAAATGTGGTTATTTTATAGTTGGAGAGAATATTAAAGTTAAGTAGAGACTAATTGTTCTTGGTGTTTCTATAGTTAGTATATAACATGTATGTGGTCATGAAATATTTTGACATATGTTGAAAATTTTGTGACCAATGGTTAAAAGTTATGATTTGATGAAATTTTGCAACTCTTTGTAAACAATCATAACTTGATTAAATGTTATGAATCTTGGTGAAAAGTATTGATTCTTAGTGAAGAGTTGTGATACTTATCGTAACATTTGGTGAAGAGCTAAGATTTTTAGTCAAAACACTAATTAAATGTGTTAATAGATTTTAGTGTCTTGAAAATAGTACATAAGAATGATATAAATTCTCTAATTTTAGTGAATTGTCAAAGAAAGTAAACAAGTTAATATAATAGATGAGCTAAGTTGGGGATCTTAGTAAAAGAAAGATCGCATATGAACATGCTTCATCTATGTAACGTATAGCTTTATTGAGCCACCTCAAGCTAACTATTTGACTTGTTTTGAGATAAATGTTGTTCAAAAGGTCTATATTTTGTTAATTATATTAATATAAGTGAAACGACATCAAACAAAGAAAACCCGAGTAACTTTCAACCTCAACTATTATATCAAAGCTAATGCGATTTCAGAACTAATTAGGACTTATCTCAACCTATTTAAACACTATAAAATTCATAATTCAACACATAATTAACAAGAGCAATATAGAATTTAGAAAGAATCATAGTCCTCTTAACAAAGAGAAAAGCTATACATCAAAAGCAAACAAAGCAAGGATATTAGAGGAGATTGAAGACACAGTTAGTACAAGTCAAGTGATTAATTATATTTTATTCTTTCGTCATCTCTTATCAATTTTCATTATCTTCTACATTGAATTTATAAATTTGATTAAGATATATAAAGGCTAGATCTCATTGTAAGGGTCTTATGAACCTAACTCTTTCAACTAGGTGAATAAATTATTTAAAATCCTTTTTGATTATATTTCATATTATTTAATTTTATTTTTATTATAGAATAGGTTTTCTAATAATTAATCCATAGAGATAATTTTTTGAAAAACTAATAATCTATTAAAAAAATTTACTTAAATTTCAATGACTATAAATTCAAAGGAAAAATGAATGTTCTATAATATTATTTTCTCCGATTATAATTTATATATAAATAAAATTAATATTTTAAATAATATAAATTTAAAATATTAATAATTATCTTGATTTCTATTCACTGTGATTTTAAAATTATTTTTGTAGATATTTTTATTATTGTAGTGATGATATTGGTATAAGTAAATAATTCAAATACAATAAATTGGTGGAATCAATACCACAATTTTTCGAGTCCTATTTTCGATGATACATGAATGGTACATGTTTGAGCTTTTGTGCTTGAGATTAACAAAGGAAAATTGATCTTTCTTCAAAAACCAAAATGGCGCTACATTTGGTGTTATTGTAGAATTTATGTCACATAAAATTTCTAACAAATGTGTTTGCTCTCAATTGAGTATGTAGAAAATATTTTTACTCTCTATTCGCTTTAAAAGTTGCATCACACACATATATAAGAGTTGGGTGTTTTTAGCGATCACAATCCTATTTTCTCTCAACTTAGTAGTAATGACAACAACTAAAATTGTGTGATATTAAGAACGAGCAATCTATTAATATTACCATTACATGCATTTGGTCCTCCATAGCTAGTCTTTAATTTAATATAGGTGAATGTTTTCATTTTACCTCACTAATTACTTCTTTTCCTTGAGTATCCATGATTCATATTAAAAAAATATATATAATCATATCATGAGATTATGGGTAGCTAAACAAACACCTAAATTGATAAACAAAGGAATTTTTATCTATCATCTGAAAGAGGCAAAGTGAATTCATCATCTTATGAAACAACCTCTCAGCCAAATGCAAAACATGATACCAATACTAGGCATCTACACCTACTAATAGCAGTATCTCTGAGTAAGTCAAATATAAACACTTTATAATAAAAGGCTAGTTATATCACTCAAGATAAAGATCATCTTGCGAAAGATCATTAATTGATATGCTAAAATTGCTATAGGGTAAACGAATCTGTATATTGTTTCAAACATATCTTATCCAATCTTGTACAATCTACTTTGTTAAAAGTTACACCAACTAGACGTTTACACATCAACAACGGGGATCAATTTTACTCCATTTTAAATGGATATGGGTTGTATTAGTGATGCAATGTGAAGATCCCAACTTCAATTTTTCATCACAAAAATTTAGATTATTTCATTTAAAGTCAATAATTTTAGACAATAAGAGTCTTCATTGGATTATGGAGACACATTTGTAGAACCTAGTGAATCACTAAAATGAAAGGGCAAATGACATCTTAAGGATAACAACTTAAAGTCGTGCCTTGAAGTCAAGTTCAAATGTCATATTATTTAATATGATTTTGTAGTATTATATTTGAAAACTTTGATATTTGACTTGAAGATTATGGAGATCAATAAGAAATAATAAATTCAAGAATTGTTTTTCCAACAATCTTACGACACTAATTATGCCTTCCATTTTTTGTTGCTTCACTAAAAGTAAGAAAATTATAATTTCTTAAGTTTTATTTTGTGAAGAATTCTTATTAGTATGCGAGTCTTCGTGAAATGTGGTTATTTTATAGTTCGAGAGAATATTAAAGTTAAGTAGAGACTAATTGTTCTACGGTAACTCACCTGATAATAGAATATTTTTATTTGAAAAAAAAATTAAGAATCAAGTGTACATTACATTTAAACATCTTCATTTATTGCCATATTAAAAAATGTATTATTAATATTTAACTACATAATTTTTGCAACCGTTTTTATTTTTATTTTGTTTGTAGGCTTTATTTAAATTTAGTTAAGCATAAACTCAAAATATAAATTAAATAAATAGAATTGTTAAATAAATACTAACAATAACATGCTTATTCAATTCAACATTTATACACATACTCCAATAAAATATATAATAATTACACATGTTGAGAAAAATAATGCTTAAACTAACAAAATACAATATGTGAATACACCACAAAGATTGATTATATCAATTTTTTCAATAATATTTCATAAAATATAATAAATATTAAAATTATATGAAAATTATGAGAAAAATCAAGAAAATATAGAATTTATAAAACAACGCTTGAGGTAAGAATTGAGAAAAAAATTCAAGAGATAATCAAAAGAATTAAAGATAAAAAAATCTTAAGATTTCTTCTTCCTTCTTTTATTTTTATCATGAATAATATTATTTATTTATTATTTTTCACTATTAGCTAATTTTATAATTGATTGTAAGTGATTTTAAATCTCTAGATATGGATTACAATATTTAATAAAATTTGTAATATTATATTCATTTATTCTTTATTATGTATTGATTCTCAATTTTAATATTTGTATGAATTTTCTTAATTATTCAAGTGTACAAATGAATAATCAGATTCATTTATTGTTAATAAATTTAGTTGATTAGATACGTAATAACTTGATCAGTTTAAATAATTAGTAAGAAATTTCTTACAATGAGAATTAATACTCAAGATAATTAAACCAAACTTGTGTGTTTAACATTGATTCAATTTACTTATTAAAATTGAATATTTTTGATAGATTAAATTAGAGAGTTTATTTTATGTTGTCTATTAGAAAGAGTTTGAATTAAAAGCTTATTTAATTCAAGAAATATGTAAGAAGAGGTAGAGATTTTCACACTTATAAATTTATCTAAGTTAGTATAATCAAAGAATATGATAGTAAGATATGCTTTTATTGATTTACAATAAATGCTAATGGCAGAGAATGATCCTACAGGCGTTTTGTTATTCATATATTTATCATGATCTTTATATTTTGTTTTTATATTTATTAATCTTTACTGTATAAATTTAATTTTTAGTTTATAAAACCAAAAATCATCTTTTACTAAATTTAATTAACATATTGACGAGCTAATACAATTTTTTTTATCTATTTATCTATTAGTACTATTTTTTCTTGAAGTGTTAAATATTAAAGGAACATGAATACACGTATGGAATGGGACTATGCTACACCACACTTTAGGCATCAAAAATACAAATGGGACTATGCTAATGCTATAGGTGGATTTGAAAGCTAGAGGTTTAAGTATGATCTATATTCTAACATGTACAATGTAAGATGGTGAGATCATCAATACCCAAGTTATTCATATAGGAATCCAGCAAAAAGTTTCAACATCACATCTAATTTTTCATTCTCAATGCTACAATCAACTTTAACCATTCAAGGTAAGTTTCTTAAGGATTTAGTGAATACTATCACTGCTAATACTTTAAAATTTGAACAAGATAACCAAGTGTATCAAGTTATCAAAGAACAGAAAATTTCAAGGAAAAATCTTAAGATACAAGTAAACCAAATTTCAACAAAGAATCCAGTAGAAATGTTTAACATCACATCTTGCTTCCCATTTCCAATGTCAAAACCCTTTCCATCCAATCAAGGTAAGTCTCTAGTGGACTTTATAACTATTACGACTACATATAATGCTAAATTTCAGCAAGAAACCAATGTTTCCATCAAAACCTTAGCCTTAAATTATCCAATTGATCATAGTAATGGAAAGACTAGAAGTACATGCATTTGTTAAACTTATCTCCCAAATAGATGTTAAATCTAAAGAAATCATCAATACCATTATGGAGAGTGATAATCAATTAAAAGAGCCTCAAAGAATCCCTAAAAAAGATATATTCAAAGAAAAGACTAATAAGGAGAACATGACTAACTCTCCCTAAGAATTCAATGTGACACCAAAGGTAGTATTTGAACATTTCTTTTTTTACTAATAATTCTACTTTTATTTCTCTAACAGGTTTAGCAATTCAAAAAAGCATAATCATGAAAAAGAAAATTTAGAGACTTTCCATAAAGTGCAAATCAGCATACCTCTTATGAAAAATATTAAGGAGGAATTTTGGTAAACCAAAGTACCTTATGGTAATTTTTCTTATCAAGGACAAGCTTAAGGATAAGATAGAGATATGTGTAAGGGAGAAAATGTCTAGTATGCTTAAAATGATACTACCATCAAGGTGCAAGGATGTAAGTAATAAACTAGTAGCTCGAAAGCTCGACATCACACGCTTCAAGCTTTTTGATGATAATGGATGATAAAAAAAGACATAGTCATGCAAAGGACGTTAAACCAAGCTCTTTGTGGAAGATAACTCACCAGATTTGTTTTCTACTCCCTTTTTACTTATTTTTACATTATATGTGTGTGTGTTTGTGTATACGCGCATGCGCTTATATTGAGGATAATATAAGAATAAGGTACGGGGAGAAACAATCACTATCTTTATTTATATTTTTTTATACTATATTAGTTTAGTGTTTTTAGAATACACCTTTTAGGATTAATATGCTCTAGGTAGCATGTTATTTTTCATTTTTAGAATTTATTTATTACATTCCTTAGGATAATTAGGATTAATATATGGGTTTGGAAACAATCACATGTTCACTATTTATTTTGTGTCATCCATGATGAAATTAACTAAACAATATTAGGTCAAAAATTATGATGAATGTTGATAGAGTATTGACCTTTGTTCTTAAGTGAAAGTAATTTTATGATACATTTGCATGAAACTTGTATGCATAATAGATAAATTAGTGATAGAATAATTTATATGCAATAAATTTGTGAAAAATATTGTTAATTTCTTGAAACTTTGCTATACTTTTAATGAATAAAAATTGGTTGTTTGAACTTTTTTTAAATTTTATCAAGACCAATGCTAAATATATTTCTTGAAAAATAATTAAGGTAATAAGATTAACTTTTTGGCTAAATTATCATACCCTTAATATTGTTGCTCTTTCAAAAAAAAAACCCTTTTAAAGAATCAAGCCTACATAATGTACTTGTTTTTATTTGTTCCTTAAATTACGTTATAATTGATTAAATGTCAACATATAGAAAATAACTCATATTATATATATAATGGTTATAGGACAAGCTAAAAAAATTATAAAAATGATTGTATTTAAAAAAAATCAAGTGATAAAAAAATATTATATTAACATAAATGATATTATAATAATATTATTTATATGATAACAACGGGATAAGATAAAAAGAATTATAAAAAAAGAGGTATGTTTCAAAAAATAAGTGGTATAAAAAATAAAATAAAATAAATCAATAATAATGTTTAGATTCAATAAAGTTTGAATATATTCTATTAACATAAATAATATTATATTAGTATTGTTTATACGTTTTTTATTCTTTTATTCCATCTATTCATATTTTTTTGTTTTTTTATTATTATAACGAATAATTATTATTTATTTTATATTTATGAAAAGGTATTTATCTTTCTAATTTTTTGAGATTTTTTTTATATTATTATAAATTTTTATAATTTTTAATTTACATGATATATTAAAAAAAATGATGGATTTAGTTGGGAAGCCAAATCCAACTTTCAATCATGTCACGTTAATGGCCACGTGTCAAAAAATAAATTATCACCATCTCTCCCTATCTCAAACGCTGCCAAGTGTCACCCTTATATCCGATTCTAATCCTGCCTCCTTCCTAACGTAACAAATTAACATAATCCTATTTTAACTTTAACTCTAAAATAGATTAATTTTTTCTTAATATAAATATAAAATATAATCTCATAAAATATATTCATTATCAAAGTTGTATAAAAATTAAGAGAATAATAAAAAATAAAAAAATTTATAAAATAAACTTGAAAATAAGCATCGAAAAGAAGTTTCAAAAGATAATCAAAGAAATTAAATATCAGAATTAAATGTTACAATTCTAAGATTTCTTTTTCCTTCTTTTATTATTATCATAAATAATATTCTTAATTTATTATTTATCATGAGTAATTAATTTTATAATTATTTGTAGATAATTTCAAAATCGTAGATATAAATTACAATATTTAATAAGATTTGTAATGTTATGTTCATCTATTCTTCTTGATTATGTATTGATTCTCATTTTTAATTAATCTTTGTATAAATTTTCTTGACTGTTCAAGTGTACAATTTAATAATCAGATTAATTTATTTTTAATTAATTTAGTTGATTAGATACATAATCACTTAATTAATTTAAATAATTAGTGATAAATTGTTTGCATAGTGAATTAAAACTTAAAATAATTAAACCGAATTTGTGTGTTTAACCTTGATTCAATTTCCTTCTTAAAATTGAATATTTTTGATAGATTAAATGTAAAAAACTTATTCTAGATTGTTTATTAGAAAGAGTTTGGATTAAAAGTTTATTTAATTCAACATATATGTAATAAAATGTGAAAAATTTCATAATTGTAAATTTTTCTAAATTTATATAATAAAAAAATAGGAGATTAAAGTATGTTTCTATTGATTTGTAATACATATTAGTAATTGAGAATGATCCTTCAATCATTCTATTATTCATATATTTATTATAATCTTTATATTGTGTTTTTATATTTATTAATCTTTAGGGTATGAGTTTAATTTTATGTTTAAAAAACAAAAATATTTTTTTATTAATTTTAATTAACTTACTAACGAGGTAACAATTAAAAGTATATATTATTACTCATCCTCGTGGGTATGACAACCCTTGTTCTTAATTTACTTATCACGTGTACAATTTAATCACATATACTTATGTGTTTTTAATCGTGTTAATACTTACTAATAGTATATAGTGAAAGTTATAAAAGATTTTTAATTACTTAAAGATTTCTTATGTATAAACAAATTTGATAAATGATAATTACATTCTCACTACATATCAACACATATAACGTGATGAAACACATATGATCCAACACCTTTGTGAAACATCCACAAGTTGCACAACAACCATTGACATCAAAGAATTCATTAAGAATTGATAATTCACAACCTTAAGTTATCAATGCTGTCAAAACATCACCTGATTCAATTATATCCTAACTCGTCTTCAAAGCTCTATTACCACACGATGTGATTAACTACCAATAGCTCAAAAACTCCTAGAATGCTTTCACATAAGCTCCTAACTTAGGAATTCTAAAGCTATCACCATATAGTTTTTTCACCTATTATAACCATTACGACCTCACAATGCTCAATTAAAAAAATGACAAAACAACACTTAGGGAAACTCTTTAAATGATATGACTCTTCACTAAAAAATCATGCATTCTATCTCTCAATAACACCTCACTTGTTCTTACATTTTTTACATTCAACCAAGTGTTTGGAAATATGAGAGATAATATCTTTATTGTCCTATGTCCTACATGTGACATGGTGTTTTCTAGATCTAACACTTAGAAGTTTGTAACCAAGACAAAGTTTTCCAAAATGACAAAACAACGCTTAGGGAAACTCTTTAAATGATATGGCTCTTCACTAAAAAACCATGCATTATATCTCTCAACAATACCTCACTTGTTTTTACATTTTTTACATTCAACCAAGTGTTTGGAAATACGAGAGATAATATCTTTGTTGTCCTATGTCCTACATGTGACATGGTGTTTTCTAGATCTAACACTTAGAAGTTTGGAGCCAAGGTAGAGTTTTCTCCTAAAATTATGGCTAAGAAACGCAAAGAAAAGAGGTAAATTTACAAACAAAATCTAACCTCTTTAATCCTTACTAACCACCCAATGAGGTCTATAATCACCAACGGACTTAGTGGAGCACACCTTAGCTGAACTTTGTTGGCATCATTAAGTCCTTACTAAGGACCTCGACCAAGCCTTGTGACGATGAGACCTTGATGAGCTCAAAAAAAAAAAACATAAAAAATTGTGTTTCAAACTCTAGAAAAATAATGAGCTTTTAATAGGAGACATCGTAACAAAAAACACCTATTCCAACAATGTAAATTAAATGTAATCTAAAAAAATGAATATTTACTACATGCTAACAAAAAACACCTATTCTAAGCATGTGTAATACCGAGCCACCAATAACAATAATTTCAATACAAATCACAAGAACCTGATACTATTTAAGGCCCCGACTGAACTTGAACCTTAAAAGCCATTTACATTTGTTTTGCTTAGAATTTTATTGGAATATGTCCAAAAAGTATTCGTTCAATTAAGTTTCTTAATGGGCTATTTTGTAATTGTAGGCCCATAGTTTTCTCACACTAAATTATAGGCATAGTAACAATTTATATGGCCATACTAATATTCAGCCAAGATACAAAGAAATCATTTAGTTTTTTTTATTAAAGAGGGCTATTCGGCTTGGTCCACTACGCAGACAGAGAAGACCCATCAAATTAATTCTCTTCCAGTTTTCAGTAACAAAGTTAAGTTAATTACTTTGTTTCTGTTCGCTGCTGCTAAAATTTGCTGGACTTTTAACGTGTGATATTGTATTTGTGAAAAAGTAAATTTTGGGATGTAATTAACCATTTGTGTTTTGAGTTAGATTGTTAGCAAATTGATTACTTCTTTTCGATTAACATAATGGATTTTTCCTTGCAATTTCAATCCTTTTGTTTCTGTGTATGTGATTTTTTTTATATTTTAATTTAATTACTCACGTTAATAAATAAGATTTGAATAATATATATTTTACATATTTAAATAAGTTTTATTTTGTTGAACACATTGTTGGCTTGTTATTTATTTATTATTATTATTTTATTTATTTTGCTTTTGCATTATTTGTCATGTGCCCAACAATTGAATGAAAGTATTTTTTTTTGTTTTCAAAGGTATTTTTAATACGTTTAAATAAAATAAAATAAAATAGTAAAACGAGAATGGAACAAAGGAAAACACTTGTAAAGTAAAAGAAAATTAATGAAAATACTCGATAAAAAGTGAATCTAATAGTTTTCACATTTTTATTTTATTAGTTGAAAAGACAAATAAAAATTAAAATACCTTCCCCTCCACTTAAATGTCATGCTATATGATTGAAAAATTTGTTAGGAATAAATTTACTAGTTTAAAAGAAACAAGACCTATGTGCTCTTATCAAGAAGTTACAAAACTAATAGGATCCTAAATTCAGAATAAATTTGGCTTCAAAGTTAAAATGTCTTACTTTTCTTTCACTATTACAAAAAAAACGATATTTAAGTCATTATATAAAGTCAATTTTTGTACTAATAGGATCCTAAATTCAGACTAAATTTGGCTTCAAAGTTAAAATGTCGAACTTTTCTTTCACTATTATAAAAAATGATATTTAAGTCGTTATATAAAGTCAATTTTTAACAAAAATTGACTTATAATGAATTTAAAGTCGGTTCGGTGTAAAACCGACACTACGTCCTACGTGTATTTTTTAAATTAAAAAATGCATGCAATTGACAATTAAAATTTTTTTTAAGTCAATTATTATTTTATTTGACTATTTAAAATTTAAATTAGATATATATAGTATAATTCTTTTTTTAGACAATTGGTTTTTAAAATGATATAATTTTGTGTATTTGTTTTGAATATTATTTTAAATTTTTTTTAATTTTTTGTTTATAGTACATATATATATATATATAAAAGTTTAAATAAAATAATAATTGACAAAAAAATCAATTTTAAATTGCGTTGCTAGTGTTGGTTCGCCCTATAAAACGATGCTAGCCACCTAATATTACCATTCTATTCTCTTCTTCACTGCATAAAGTTAAAAAAATTTCATTTCTCTTCCCCCTTCTCCGAGCTCTCACCCACACTCTTTCTCAATTTTTGGCCACCTCCGACCACCATTTTTAACGCCGTTTTGTGTGTTATTTTTCTCTTCTCATTATCTTTCATATCCAATATTTTTTGAGCGAAATACTCACATTTTTTATACCAATTTTCTTACTTATTCTCACTTACAAAACGCCCATTTCTTTTTCATTTCTTTCATTTAGTCACTTTATAATATTTTTATAAGTATTTCTATTAATATTTTTACTTATTATTCAGTTTGTTTTATTTTTTATATAAATTTTTGATTTATGTATGCTTTGTATTATGCTTGTTATTATATGTTTGGCTTATTTTCATTAGAAATAATATCTGCATGTTGTGGGTTTGAGGGACTATAATATCTACCGTACGTGGATAAATTTATTTACATATAAATAATTATATTTTATTAAGTAAAAGTAATACATTTGTAAAATAGATGATTTTGGATTTACCCTTGTAAATTTATCGAAGATAAGTCACACTGATGATCCTTTAACGTTGGCACTTCATGCAAAACAAGTATTTTACGTGAGCGATCAAATTAACTCAAGATGGTCTTTTGTGTTAACGCCTCCATAAAAGGAGTTTTACCATTGTGACGCTTTAGAAGATGGACGACCATATGCTTGATACATTAACCAATATTAATAATTTCTAAAATAAATTGCCTAATGTATGTGATGATCTAATTGATGACAATGATTCTTCATCATGGGCTCGATGAACGTTTTGGTGAGAATGTACATCCAATAGCTACCCCATATGGGAGTCCTCCTCAATTTGATGAATCATATGTGGTAAGATTTTAATTTCTAGTGTATATAATCTATTATTTTTATTTCTTATTTTATGTTTTATTTTTTATATATAACACTTAAATTTTTTTACAAAATATGAAATGTTTGTTGAAGCATCCTTCGTCAACAGACTTTGTTGCTATTGGAACTATACATCAATTGAGCGATGATCGGATGATTCATAATCAATATTTGCCTAATCATTAGCGAATAGTAATTGATCAATCATTGCTTCATGATTGTCCACTACCTGTGCCTTCTAATAATACCACAATCGAAGAGGCGATTGGACAGTATGTGGCTTGGTCGTCGATTAAAGTTATTATAAATTTTAATGTGGTACTATTTTTTAACTTAAAAGATAACACTTGTTTACTACTACTATTTTATTATATCTTTTATTGTTACTAACATATATAATACTTTTTTTAGTCTATTACACAAGAACTCTTAAATGCGGCACATTTAAGATAGACGAAACAAGTATCTCATGCTAAATCTATGTCCAGTTGCCTAACATCTCACACCAAGTCATTCAAGAAAAAGCCTTGGAAAAAGTATACTTATGATTATACTTTAAACTTCAGTAGAAATCTTGCCACTTTGATGACTATTGTTGGGAGGACATCTAGCATAAATGATGGATGAACTGTGCCACTACCTATAGAAATTTCTGGTGTTGACCTCGGTCAAACTTATATATCGATCAAGTGCATATTGCAACTATTTGAATATCAAATGATTGATTTAAGTATAATTCAAGTGTGGACAAGGTGAGTTCTCACTCTATTTAATTTTCTTTCATTTAAATAGAACATATATAATTATATTTATATTATCTAATTACTTATTGAAATCCTTTTTTATATAGGGCTTGTTATTATCGACTTCAACATAATCACTCATCACATTTAGCAATGTTCTATGATTCTTCATATGTCAATCAATATCAAGAGAAGGATGTTAGCATCAGAGCTAAACAATTATGTAATAGAGCATTAACGCTTAATAGAAATCAAAAGTTAATAATCCATTTGCCACTAAGGTTTGAACAAGGCCAAGATCATTGGATGTTGGTAATCATTGATATGTTCAATAATCATGCTTGGTACTGTGACTCAGCTTCTATAGAATCGAGTAAAGATACAAAAGCAGTTGTTGAAATGTAAGAGTTATAGCTAGCTATTGGTTTCTTCTATTATTTTATAATATTTAGTAAAAAATTAACCGTTTTAAACCTTGATAGGGCATGGAAGTTGTGAAACAAGTTTAGGGGTATTGCCCTTAAAAAATCTCATAAGCTTATATGGACAAAAGTTATAGTATGTACAAGCGAATATTAATAATTTTATTAATTTTACAATTGAATAATAAAGATGTTCGAATATGAAAAATCATGCACACTTGTTTTTTGTAAGTTCCACAACAAAATAATTGAGTCATGTGTGGTTATTATGTCATGAAGTTTATGAGCGAAATCATCACAAATATCAAAATTCCAATTGATGATGTGGTAATATCTTTTACCTATATACAATTTTTTTTTAACATATTTGAGTTATTTTTTGTAAATACATGAAATTAAATTCTTATTTTGATTTTAAATACATGTAGTTCTTTGGTTAGAACAAGATGTGATACGACCAGTAAATTTTTGATGATTTACGAGAGGAATGAGCAGAACATATGGTTCAAATTATATCATCACAAGAAGAATCAGGAGAAGATTCTGATGATCTTGAATAACATATGACAACATAACGGTTACTTTTTTAATGATTTAATTTCTCTTTTCCTGTGTCTCAATTCCCTTGTTTGATGGATGGTTATGTGCTCATGTATTTAGTGGAATGCATTGTTTGATGGACCTAATTTTGGCCCAAACTTGATCTCATCTCTCTTGCCTACTTTCCTTATGACAACATGATATTAGTACTTTATTAATCATTTGTCTATAAATATGAGGTTATCTGGAATCTATGTTGGTATTCTTAATGCTATAATAAGCTTTAAATATGAAATCAAGTGTAACTCATAATTTGTTACTTGGCTTGTATGAGTTTGGTGCTCATGAACATATTACAAAATTGTTCCATACGTTTAAGGGCACCAAAACTCACACAAGCCAAGTAACAAAATATGAGTTACACTTGATTTCATATTTAGAGCTCAGTATAGCATTAAAAATACCAGCAGAGATTCCAGATAACTTCATATTTATAGACAAATGATTAATAAAGTGCTAATATGAGTTCAAATGGTTATATCACTCGGATGTCGCTGTGGTAATCTATTTTTTATGGTAATATTTATAATGATTTAATTTCTTCATTCGTATGTCTTTGAAGCTTAGACTGCTTGTTTGATAGATGTTTACATACTCGTGTATGTAGGGAAATGAATTGTTATATGAACCCAGTGTTTTTTGTCTAGTTTCCTTGTCACAATGCTGGTGATTCTAAGTCAACCAAGCTTGCTCGCACAATCCAATTACACTTTAACGACATTATTTTATTTGTAATTTAAGTTAACTATATATATATATATATGTATGTATTGTATATATATTATTTGTTTTTGTAATAAATTTAATTATCAAATAATTAATTATATTTAAATTTTTAATTATTTGTATTATTATTTATATTTTGGTTTTTTATGCTATATATATTGAATAGAGGATGGAATGAAAAATGATAATAAAAATAAAAAAATCATAAAATGTAAAGTCGATTTTTAACCTACTTTAAAGCCCGTGTTTGTAGTAGTATTTAAAGGAACCCTAAAGCTCTTCTTCAACTTTTTTGGTTGCCACCCCAAACCTCCATTCCCACCCACCGCTCCAACCCCACCTATAACTAATGCCACTACTCAACCTACACATGTGTTATTGCTCAACCCCATCATTGTCCAAGTATCAATGCATTGCTAGTTATTGACCACCAATCACTACCAAAAGTGCATATATTGTCCCTTTTCCTCGAATTTTTTCCACCATTAGAGCAAATCCTTTGATATATTTGTTTCTCATATTATTATTTCCATAGTTCTTTTAGCCTATTTCTCTTCTCTTAACTAAGTCTTGCTAACTAGTGAGATTGTTTAAGGGATCACTACTACAAAATTGATATATGGCCTCAGATTTTAATTGTGACCATATGCCTATGGCCATGGTTATAAAAAAATGAGACTTAAGTGAGAGAGACCGTAGACTGTTACATATGGTATCGATTTTAATTGAAGCCATAGACATACTATTTGGTCATGGTCTTATAAAAGATCGAGACTATAGACATATCATTTGGTCACGGTTTTATAAAAGACCGAAACTATTGACATACCATTTGGTCTCGGTCTTATAAAAGACTGATGCCATAGACATACCATTTGATCTCAGTCTTATAAAAAACCGAGACAATAGACATACCATATGGTCTCGGTCTTATGAAAGACCAAGGATCGAGGCAAGTCTTAGTCTTTTATAAGACCGAGACCAAATGATATCTATTGTCTCGACTACACTTAAATTGTGGCCACATCTCAATTAAGCTCATTTTCAATATAAATTACAATAAATTCATCAATTGAGAATATTAAAATTCATTATATTAAAATTAAAAGTGTAATTACATTTGAGAGTTTATACACTAAAACATAATAAAACCTTACTAGCTAACTAGTTAAAGTGTTACAAAATGTGAAATACATGCAAAACTTTACCAAGAATAATACTAATCAAATTTTCCACAATCTAAATTAATATGAAAGATATATTACATGACACATTGTCATTTTTTTCTTCAAAAGTTTCTTCCTTGGCAGCATCTACTACAGTGAATAATCACATATATTTTTAAAAATCTGTATAATGTCATACAATAATTGATCATTTCTTGTTTTTAAAATAATATATATGTGATTAACTTTACAAATCCAAACCCATAATTCTAGGGTACTACCAGGAGTCATTCCAGTAGCCTTAATTTATAGGGTTCATTAAAAAGTTATGATATCTGCATGGGATACCCGACACATTCATCACTCTGAAAAAGGAGAAACAATTCTCTTACAAACAGATCTTTCTAGATCAAACATTACTATTACAAAACCAATTAGTGGGGATCAAGTTATATTCCCAGATATATGTCTATTAAAAGGAATTTCCCAGCCAGATTCTGAAAATTATCAACCCAAAGAACCTATACAAAATACAAAAGTCACGAATATCATAAAATATAAAAATGGAAATTGAATTAGGTTTCAATAGATCTACCAATTTGAGATACTCTTCTAGTACCTCTGACTTCTCATTTATGGATGTACCACTCAAAACCAAACCTAGGCTATCAACCTCAGATATCCATAGGAACAAAAAACTCAAAAGAGTAGACTATAGTACACCAACACCTAGACCGGTCACTGTTGACAAAAACTCTAAGATGAGCGATTCACCTCAGTTATCTCCCATATACCCAACATCATTAACTCTATCTACGACCCCTGATGAGTGCTCAAAAAGTACTAAAATTACCATGATTTTATGCACGTTAATTGATTAAAAATATATATATTTATATGATTTTATCATATATTTATATAAATCTATATTTTCGAAATCATGGGTATTTTTATTATTTTTTAGGTATTTTTGCTTAAAAAAGTAACTTAAAGATTCAAAGAAAAAAAACCAGAGACAATACATCACAAATATATTCATAAAGTAATTGAGTAAAAGTAAAAAAAAAAAGATAGAAAATTGGACAAAATGGGTCAAAAATGTAAAAAAAAAAGGAAATCACGCACACAGCCGCCCAATCGCGTCGGCCAATGTGCGCGCTACGGCAGCACAACACCTAGTTCGTGTGTGTCCCTGCTCCATTCCACGTGTGCCTACGCCCATCAGCACCCAGTCCGTGCGCACCAGCATCCATCTGCGCCCAATCCGCTCGCGTCATCGCGCCCCACGTCAGCAATGATGCCATCATTCACTACTCCTCGTTTCCACCATTTTTAATCATTTTTTCACCCACTTTTTATTCCTCTCCTCACCTATAAATACCCTCAAACACATATTCTCTTATCTTTCTTTCTCTCCATTTCTTAGTTTTTAGCCTTTCTTAGTTAGTTTTTCTTAGTTTTATAGTTCTTCTCTTGAGAAACTAATTATGTTTTTGTAATTTATTTGTTTTTTGATTCAATAAATGGAAGTGCAAATTTCGTTTGGAGGTTTTTCAACAACAGAGTTAGCATCAAAGTACTGTAAGGATTTTATTTTCTTTGCAGTTATATTTTATGTTTTATTCTTATATGCTATATTTAATTTGTCTGTGATTAAATTTAACATTGCTGGCTGTTTGTAAACATGATATAATAATAGCGTTGTTATGCTTGCAAAATATTAAATAGGTATAAATCTCTAAAATGATTTGATTTTATTTTTATTCAAGATTTTATATTAAGAATGTTAGAGAGAAATTAATTATTTTTCATTACAAACTTAAATCTAAAATTAGATTTTAAGGTTTAGTTATCTGGTCTGATTTAGAGTAGTGCTTTTTTATTTGTTGGTACCATCGCCCGGTAGTTAGAGTGAAACTCTATTTCAAAAGTTTTTATAAGAATTATTATCTGAAAAATGTATTGACAACATGTTTTTAGTAGTGATTTTAAAACTTGAAAGTTAGTACTTGGATAATTAAATTCTTAAGTTTAATTTGGAAACCTTTAATAAAATTTAAACTGTCTAACCCCACCAAAGGTGGTATTTAAATGGTTCATTTTCATTCTCTTAGAAAAAGGAATTAATTTAATTAAATAAATTAATTATCAACCTCATCTATAGGTGTTAATTGATTTATTTATTTAACAAAGAATATCTAACCCCACCAAAGGTGGTATTCATATAAAAAAGAGAGAATCAATAAATATCAATTTATATCTTTTATAACCTAAATAATATAAGCAAGCATAATTACTTAGTTATTATATCCATAAATACTCCAATATTATAAATGATAAAATTTGCATCAATATTTTTTGAATCTATATCTATGTTTATTTTTATGTTATTAGATTAGAAATATCAAAAACCCAAATATCGTGACAGGATGTTTAGGATTTAATTTCTTTTTTAAAAGTTTGAATAATAAATTAAAAACCACATATATTCCTTCCTTAGATCGACCTTGAGAGTATACTTATCATTTTCTATGAAATGATTTGTGCACTTACGAAAGTTTTATAAATATAAAACCAAAGTATTGGTAGGATCGGCGATGCCGGTTTTTCCCATTAATTTTTTGATGCCATTGTCGGGGAAGGAATAGCATTTTTAAATTATTTATCAAAATTTTAAAAACTTTTTGTGTTGTAAATAATTGTGATTTTTTTTATTTTGATTTAAAAAAAAACAAAAACAAATAGCTAATAAAAAAATACCTTACCAATTAGGACAAATGAGTTGAATGTATTAACAGTGGAACACCATGAACTAGACATAGAAACTCTACATCTATATTTAGATCTTCCACATAATAAAAGTATTAAGAAAGGATTTTTTAAAACACACCCAGAAAATACTAGGGCAAGTTGCTTTAGGAAACATGAAGGGTGTGTTAAAGAACATAATCAAAACATATTATTTTTGGATTGGTTAGAAATCTATAGGGCAACCAAAGGATTAACCTCTCCATATACAAAAAGATAAAAAAAATCTACTAAAAATAACTCTAAACCAGTAGTTAGCCTAGTAGAAACATTACCAGATCACATTGTTAGCCTTACCTAGGTTAGCATAATTGAATCATCACCAGTAGATAACCATAAACAAGTTATTGTAGAAGACCTAAAACTCGAACCTATAGTTACTACTATAGTTCCAGTTATAATTGACCCTAAACCAGTCAACATTATTGTAGAATCCATAGCCATAGTTCCTGAACCTATAGCTATAGTTCCACAAACCAAAAACTTTTCAAATATTAATACTGAAGAAGTTACATAAGAAGACTTCGACAAACTATTACATAAAATTGATAGTTCAACAATTATCAATAAACAAAACTCATACATTCATGGAAATCAATACTAAAGAAATCACAGAAGATGATTTCGATAAGTTACTAGATGATGACTATGATTGGTATAAATCAAAACTTGTTGAACCAATTAATTCAATTAACATGGTCAACATCAAAAAGAAATTACCCATATGGGAAACTCCAGATGGTTCAGTTGAAGCTTAACATCCTCCATTAAGACATATCACATTTCCTTACCAGGATAGTGAGGTAGAAGCCTTTCCTCTTAAGATACCTCAAGAAAACCAGGCGATTAACCTTAAAAACGTAGTTACCCAAAACAACTTTACTAATATCAACCTAAGCACCTTAGGTAAATAACTTACTAGGATAGAGAAAAATCAAAAGATTGATCTTCCTTTTACCTCCTACCAAGCCATAAATAGTAAAGTTAGAAAACCTATCTTCAAACCCTTATAGGTATCCAAACCAGCCCAGGAAGAAAAATCATCAAAGTTTGAAAATATTTAATATTGGAACAAAACCCTTAGGTCCCAAATAGAAGACCAAGCTTCAAACACAAAACCAGGATTAGTTGTACCTGAGTCACCAATGACTTCAAAGTCAACCCCAAAACCAGTACATGATCTTAGTGTTCTTAGAAAACTAGGGTCTAGTATATCATCAGAGGATAGTTCCTAGGAAACCTTTTATGAACCTCAAATCCAAAAACTAGCTTGGAGAGAACCTAGCGCAGTTAGGTACCCACGTACCATAGGTACACAACCTAGTGAGGTTATCCAACCTAATATAATGTGTCTTATATTTATGTTTGGAACATAGATGGAATGACAGATCAAGAGATACTAAATATCTTGGAGCAAATGATGATGGCATTAAATGCTTATAAAACTCAAATTGGTACAACTCATAAAAAAATTGTTGAATTATTAATAGCTGGCTTCTCGGGCCAACTAAAAGGATGGTGGGATCATCATCTTTCAAAACAATAACAGTCAGATATCTACAATGCGATATTGATTGATGAGTGTGGTATATCCATACTTGATCAACAAAGATGATAGTGAGACTCATCCCATCTAAAAGATAAAAACGTTGATCTTTTTTCCAACATAAAATGTAGGCAGATGAATGGTTTTCAAAATTATAAAAATACATTTATGTCTAGAATTATGTTAAGTCTACAAAAATCAAGCTAGTTTGTTATCAACACTCGGTGAAAGTTCCAAACCTGGTGAGCGACCAAAACCTAGTTCATGATGACCTTAGCGCACTAGTCTGTGGTTGTTTATGATGGAGTTGGTTTCAAATTGGTAGCAAATCCACACCTATCAGTTCACGCCATGTCCAGCTCGTGGTTTGTTTGATCTATGTTTCCACCACTCGCCTCGTCTAACCATAACGACCTAAACCAGACAGCTTGCTTGGTCTTATCATAATGATCCGAGCTCACCAACTACTTCGCACCCAATCCTTACCTCATCTCCCACTGTACCACCCCATGACATGTTTGTAATCACATCAAGTGAAGAGCATCTGTTGGTCTAAATAGATCAGTAATCTAATCAGATTGAATTGCTATTATTTTCTAGATCTCTGTGACAAAGCAAATAGACAGACTACACCAACGCAATTCATTCATTTAGGCCTGGCTAGGCCTAATTTGACAACCCAGTTCATCTTAGGGGAAACAATGCTGAAGTGGTAACAGAGGAAACAACCCGCGAGTAACCAACCTACACGAAACAAGTTAGGAACGAAACTGGTCATAGTTTGACACCAGCGATGGACACCATACCGCTACTTTGGGTCATAGCCTAACCTATATCTCACTAGATTGTTCACTTAGCGTGCTAGTCTATGGTTGTTTATGATGTTTATTTTAAAACCAAATTCAAAAAATCAATTCACACCATATATATTCTAGAAGCTCTTACCCCAAACTGCGTTTGTTAATCAGAACCCATAAAAATAAAAACAAGTTTTCTTTTGCACATCGTATATATTCAATAGATCACAATATCGTTACAGCTCTTTATCCTACTCGTTCCTTCAGTCTCTTTAGGCTACTTGTGTTCGTTGTTACTAAAAAATTCCAAGGGTTGGTACTAGAAAAGATAACGAAGTTGCTTTCCATGAATCGGGTCGAGGTTTTTACTTGGGGCAAACTAGGCCCAGTTTGTTCAAGAGATTTCACAAAACCCACATCTTCTCTGCCCGTTTCTTCAGGTCATTCATAACGAAATGATTTACACAGTCCATTTCCAATTCGTTCAAGAGTCCACACTATCCACAAACTCATCTCCTCAGTCTGTTTCTCCAGGTCATTCATAGCGCATTAATTTGTGGTTGTTTGTAAGGGAGATGAGATCATATAGTAGCATTTATACATCCTATTCACAATCTTACTCGGTATGTACTAGCACCACTTCCAACTTATGCCATTTCCCACTTCGTACATTTCCTAGTTAGCCCACAAGTTATTTATCTCATTTTGGTTAGGATCAATTGAGGTTGGCTCAATTGGTGATAGTTCTTGTCCATTCATGGTGGCATTTACAGTTGATCTACAACCCTTATTCTCTAACTCATTCATTAATTCATACCAAGTCCAATCCATTCTTGGCTCGAAATCATATGAACCTACTAGCTCTCACCTGGATCTAAGAATAACCAACAAGGAACGACCAACACTTGTTAATTTAGCTCATGGCTGGGTGATTTGGATCAATGCTCTGACATCGATTCACTTCCAGTCTGCATTAGCCACATTTCATCGTGGTCCTACTATAGCGACCTACATTTTGCCCTATCCTCAACTTCAAATCTGTCCTTGCGAATTGTGCAAGCGCTGGTTATTCTAGCTCGCTACCCATTCCTGTCCATTTTTTTTTGTGAAGTAAATGTCCCTAAAACTAGATAATTATCCTTAGAATAAAAAAAACGGTCTCAAATTCCAACTATGGACTAGAAAGATTTGATTTCCCATAGACGGCGCCAATTGTTTGGAGAGAATTCTCTAGTTAGGGATTCTAGTGATTTTTACAGAGAAGTAGAAAATATGCACAAATGAATAGATTCTTTATTCTCCTTATTTAAGGGGTATATATATGTATAACATCTCACATACGTGGTAGGGTACGTATTAAGCGATCTGGATACACGGTTACATATGTGATAAAATTGCACACGAAGTAATTTAAACAAAAAGTAGATCACTTAAGCGTTACATAATTAGGTCATTACATACATATCGCTTTAGGTTCCTAAGTAACTCTTGGGTCGCTCATGGAGAAGGAGGACCGTGATCACGTCGTGAGGTACTTTGGTCGACTGGGTTGTACATTTTACCAAGCTCGTTGGTCCCAGGCCATTGTTAAGCCAACCCTATAACCTTGCTATACCCTAGTAGGGTACCTGTACTTATTAGGTCATATGTCCGTTATATATTTAATACCAAAAAACAATAATTGGCAGAATGAAGTTTCTGAAGCAGAATAAGACATGATTTGGGCAACATTCATTCTAAGAACACATATTACACTTGTACTTTTTTGTCCTTCATTATTTAGTTATAATATTAATTTTGTGTGAATTTATGGGAAAAATACAATGTTCCAAAGGCATACATACTAAAGTACATTAAAATGCCACTTCAGGATGGAAGATATTCAAAACAAAATTGAGGAAAAAAATACATTAACCCATATTTGAACCCATTGGATGAGAAGAAGTTATACAAATCACCTAAGAAGTATAAATAGGCACACAATAATTGGCATGCATTTGTGAATTACACATAATCTGAAAAAATTCAAGGTATTATTGAGCACAAAAGTATAAATATTGTCATTTAATATTGACTTTTATATGCCCCAATTTTTTTTATATAGGTGCTCTTATTAGGAATCAAGTTGTGAAAATGCTAAGTTGAGGAAGCATAATGAGTATAACCATCATACCAGAAGAATAGACTTTTCCAACCTAAAAATTCTATTGGTGAGTTATTAATAGTTTATTAAATAAGTAGTCATTTTTTTTGGTATAGAATGTTTTTTAAACTCATTCTCAATATCTATTGGATTCAAAAAGTGGTGGCATACGGATTTGATGATCTCATGTATTTGTCGCACCTAACACTCCTAAATAAGGAGATAAAGTTGAAAAAGTGGTACTAAATTTTTTTTCTAGAAGTGGTATATAGTAACTTGTAAGCAATCAATTTTCAAACAAGTATTCTCCTTCTTGTATGTAATTTAACTTATTGTTTATTATTTTGCGTGTGAATTATTTTAGAGTAAAATGCAAGATAAGATTGAGAGTGGTGAGATTGAAGTAGAGATGGGTATGGATGCAATAGTGATAACATTGAAGAAGGACCATTCAGGTCATCTTAGAGGATGCTTCTAACAGAGTACATCTAATGAATATTTTGGCATGCCTGATGAGTGCTCAAAAAGCACTAAAATAACCATGATTTTATGCACATTAATTGATTAAATATATATATATATATATATATATATATGTTTTATCATATATTTATATAAATTTGTCTTTTTCGGAATCACAAGTATTTTTATTGTTTTTTAGGTATTTTGGCTTAAAAATGCAACTTAAAGACTCAAAGAGAAATACTGGAAGCAATACATCACAAATATATTAATAAATAAATGAGGAAAGGTCAACAAATATGGAAAAATTGAATAAAATGGGTCAAAAAAGAGAAAATTGCGCCCGCGCTTCCCTTGACCAGGCCGCAACTATTCATCCGCGCAGCTACAAGACTGGTATCTTGTTCATCCGCGCAAAATGGCACAAGACCGGTACTGTTCATCCGCGCAAAGATGCACACGCTGGTACTTTTATCCGCCTCAAGCTGCGCGCGTTGGTACTGTTCATATGCGTGCGCCCACGCCCGTTTTGCCTCATTTTTGCGCACAGCCGGCCCCACGTCATGCTGACGTCATCAATGACATCATCAATTGCACTACTCCGCGTTTTCACATTTTTTTAACATTTTTTCACTCATTTTTTCTCTCCATCCTCACCTATAAATACCCCCATTCCCTTCACTTCTAAACACACCTCAAAACACATTATCTTCTCTCTTTCTTTCTCTCATTTCTTAGTTTTTAGTTTTTTTTCTTAGTTTTCTTAGTTTTTAGTTAATTTCTCTTAGTTTTAGAGTTCTTCCCTTTTTGGGAAGAACTAGTTATGTTTTTGTAATTTATTTGCTTTTTGATTCAATAAATGGGAGTGCAAATTCCTCTTGGAGGTTTTCCAAATACGGGAATAGCATCGAAGTTCTGTAAGGTTTTATTTTCTTTGCAGTTATTTTTTATGCTTTATTCTTACATGTTATATTTAATTTGTCTGTGATTAAATTTAACTGTGCTGGCTGTTTGTAAACATGATATAATAATAACATTGTTATGCTTGCGAAATATTAAATAGGTGAAAATCTCTAAAATGAATTGATTTTATTTTTATTCAAGATTTTATATTAAGAATGTTAGAGAGAAATATATTATTTTTCATTACAAACTTAAATCTGAAAATTAGATTTTAAGGTTTAGTTATCCTATTCGATTTAGAGTAGTGCTCTTTTATTTGTTGGTACAATCGCCTGGTAGTTAGAGTGAAGCTCTATTTCAAAAGTTTTTATAAGAATTATTATCTGAAAATGTATTGACAACATGTTTTCAGTAGTGGTTTTAAAACTTGAAAGTTAGTACTCGGATAACTAAATTCTTAGGTTTAATTTGGACATCTTGAATAAAGTTTAAACTGTCTAACCCTACCAAAGGTGGCATTTAAATGGTTCATTTTCAATCTCTTAGAAAAAGGAATTAATTTAATTAACCAAATTAGTTATCAACCCCACCCATAGGTGTTAATTGATTTGTTTAGTTAACAAAGAATATCTAACCCCACCAAAGGTGGTATTCATACAAAAAGGGAGAATCAATAAATATCAATTCATATCTTTAATAACCTAAATAATATGAGCAAGCATAATTAATTTAGTTATTATATCCATAAATACTCCATTATTATAAAAGATAAAATTTGCATAAATATTTATTGAATCTATGTTTATTTTTATGTAAGTAGATTAAAAACACAAAACTCAAAATATCATGACAAGATGTTTAGGATTTAATTTCGTTTTTAAAAGTTTGAATAATAAATTAAAAACCACATACATTCCTTCCTTAGATCGACCTTGGGAGTATACTTATCATTTTCTACGAAATGATTCGTGCACTTGCGAGAGTTTTATAAATATAAAACCAAAGTATTGGCAGGATCGGCGATGCCAGTTTTCGCTCATCAAATTTTTTTTGCCAATCCTGATTTTGTTCATCAATGCCTATAAAGTGAACTAATTATCCCTCCAATGAAATGGTAAAATTCTTAAATGAGATGATGTCAATGAAGGGAAATATTACAAGGTATGATATAATGAAGGTAGAGATGGATGCATTAAGAGTTGAGTTATTGGGATCTAGAAGTGTACGACATTCAGCCATTGTTTGGAACAAAATCATCTAATTGATACTTCAAATGATACTCCTTCTACAAAACCAATAACACCTAGATATACACCATACATCCAACAAATTACCACTCCTTCTGATGTGCTTTCATTTCATATGGGATTAGTTGTAAGTAATCATCAATATTCAGTCATTTTCATATTTATTTTGATCTGTACGTGTGGTTATTTTTAGTTATTTTCATTTTCATATTTTTAGATTGGTATAATTGTTAACTTAATTTGGCAGAAATAGGTAGCACTAGTTTTAAATCATCCTTATTCTATTTGTGATCTTCTTACGAAGTTTTTACACCTATATCGAATGCAATGAGACAAATTAGAAGTACCTTTGTTTTGGTGTTGGAGTGATAGTATATATGTTTTTTGTAATACTATATAAATTATAGGGAAGAAATTATTTTCTTGCATATGAGACACCATCTCGTATTATAGCACGTGAGAGGATAGGTGATTCCTCTAGTGGCGTTTGTCATGGATAACCATTGAATGAGAGTTGGAAGGTATTCTTTGTGGATGATGTTGAAAAGAATTGTCATTTACCTATACCAATAAGGTAATATGATATAGTTACGGAAGAAATTAATTCATTTGTTGCTTGGCCCCCACATCTTGTCATATTAGGAAAGGATTTAGTAAGAATATGTCCCTTACCTATTATATATTGTTTTCATTGCTTATTAATTTAAAAATATATTATAAATTTATTAAATTCCTTCATATTGTGAATCAATAGGATTTGATCAAGAAGAAATCAAAGTTACCTATTGCCAACAGCAACAAAAAGAGGCAATGAAGAGTTTTAATAGTAACGCGTGACCAATAAGGGCTAAGATATATGGCTTCCAATAGCAAGGCCATCCACCTTACTTATTCGAAAGGATTAATCAATTGTTCCTCTATGATAATGGAGTGGTATAGTAGCATTCGCCTAGTGACCTGAGAGAGTCAAGACCTTCAGGTCAAAGTAAATGACCTAGGTCATCTATGCATACAAGACCTAATCAGGCAACACTTATATGACAACCTGATTAGGCAACATTTATATGGCGACCAAGCAGTGCTTAAATGGCGACTTCATTTTAGAGTTAATAACGAGACCTAAGGAGACTTTGAAGGGTTTACCCCTTCAAACTAGGATTAATATTAGGAATATACTATTAACGACCTGGTAATCTTGAAAATAGGGGAGTTACTGTTTGATATTATTTATCAAGTGCGCTACCTAACGACCTAGATCACATCGCCATAGAATGAACCATCTATTTCCCTTTTAAAGACATATTAAATAAAATTAATAAGAAATTACTTAATGTGAATGTAGGTCATTTGAATCTCGACCTAAAAATAGAGAGTGGATTGGTTCTCCCTTTGACGTTGTTAAACAAATGAACTAAAAAATAGACTAAGTATTTTTCTAGAGGGCTGATAGAGCACAATAATAGAAAAATAATTAACGGGTCAAAATTCTCTGAAAATAAATTTAAGTTAAAATGTGGTAAAAGTAAATTTATCCACTATTTATAAAGGGAAAGCATAAACTGAAAGGTTTAACCAAAAAATAAAATTAATTAAAGGAATATTATTTCTAGTTAAATAACCTCCTGACCAAATATTATATCGTCTGAGTGGTTGTTATTTACTTAGATACATTGAATCGATTAATGTTGGTTATTTAAAATAAAATAGATGACCATATATTATTCCCTTGACTTCTCAAAATCAAAAGAATAGGGGAGTTAATGTTTGGTATTAAATATGTAACAGACATACCACCTAATAAGTGCAGGTACCCTACTAGGGTATATCGAGATTATACGGCTGGCTTAACAACTGCCTGGGCCCAATGATCTTGGTAAAACGTACAACCAATTCGACCAAAGTACCTCTCGACATGATCATGATCCTCTTTCTCCATGAGCAACCTGAGAGTTACTTAGGAACCTAGAGCAATCTGTATGTAACGACCTAATTATGTAACGCTTATAGCGATCTACTTTTTATTTAAATTAGTTTGTGTGCAATTTTATCACATATGTAACCGTGTATCCATGTCTCTTAATACGTATCCTACCATGTACATGAGATGTTATACATATATATACCCCTTAAATGAGGAGAATAAATGATCTATTCATTTGTCCATATTTTCTACTTCTCTCTAAAAATCACTAGAATCCCTAACTAGAGAATTCTCTCCAAACAATTGTAAATAATCATAATCATTGTTTTTCCTAACACATATATCCAATTAATCATTCTTGATCCCTTCTTTCCAATTGGGTTGCATTAATTCTCAAATTCAATTGTAATTGTTTTTGTGGACTTTGATTTAGCAATTTTCTTCATCTTTGTTATATCTCTTTTCTTTTTAACTTTTCTTATTTCCTTCTTTCAAATGGTCTTTCCTTATCCGAAGAAGTATCATAATTTGTAGAACTCTCCTTATTTGAGGAGTTATGTTGGTCCCCAACTCTTTCATCTTTTTAATGATCATCAACAATCTCATTAGGATCCATATACTTATGGACAAAAAATATAAATAATAAATGAATATATGATCGAAAAGCAATAATAAAATTAGTATTATAAATGTGATTTGTAAATAGAAACAAACATATAATAACTTTTAAGATGCATACCCAACAAAAACATTGCTAATTAAAAAAATATTCATTTTCTCGATCAACCCAAGTTGGCTCACAATCATTATGCATATATATTAAATTATCATCTTCTTCAATATTAGCATCATTTAAGTTAGGTATATTTCTTGCAAAGGATCCATGATCAGATAAATTTTCATTTAATTCTTCATCTTTGTGAAAAAACTCTCACTTATGCGGTACTAATACATTTGACATTTTTGTGTCTATAGGATCTTATACATAGATTACTTGGTTAGCATAGGAAGCCATGATGTATGAGTCATCTCGATGACCTATCTTACCAAGATCAACAAGAGTCAATCCTAAATCTCTCTTACAAATTGCATTTTGATTATCCTCAACCCAATCACACAAAAATATTGGAACACGAAACATATGGTATTTTAACTCCCAAACTTCTCGAATAACTCCATAATAATTTCTTTCAGATAGTACTAGGTTCTTATCCTTATAACTTGCAAATTTTCAAGTTTGAGCATTTAATATAATGCTACTATTTTATTAACACAAATTGCATTTTTTTTAAATCAAAACCATTTATAATGTATCCAAGATACTTGATAACATCATATCGTGGCTTATTTGCCAACCACTTTATAGCTTCTATGATGGAATTATTAGGGACACTTAACTCGTCCATGACTTTATCTCGAAACAAATAAATAAAATTATGATTGTGTTCATCTTCAAACCATTTCTCCCTTTTTCTCTTGTTCCGAGGATCTGCCTTTAATATATCCATATATATCCTCTTAATTAAGAGTAATGTGAGTGAAAATATGAAAAGATAATTTAAGCAGTTATGAAATATATAATAAATGACATCATTTTTACCTTATGTATGGTTCAATTTCATCATTGTTTGCAAGCACCAAATGATGGCTTTATTCTCATGGAACTTGTATGATGGTTTCAACTGAACCTAAACTTATTGGTTCACCAATATCCTTTAAAACACCATCCAATGAAAACCTAGGTTGATGAATTCCAATTGTGGATACATCAGATAGGTACTTAGAGTAAAACTCAATAGCTTTTTATGCAATATAACACTCAACTATACACCACTTTGGTTGATTACGATTATGAGCATAATCTTTCAAATGGATACATCCATTGCATGTATACAGGACCATATAACTACACTTCTCTAACAAGATGAATAGTTAAGTGAATCATAACATCAACCAATGAAGGTGGAAAATACTTTTCAATTAAGCACAATGTCTCAACAAGTTCAATATGTAGTTTATATAACTCAGCTTCTACAACTGTCTTCTTGCAAATGGAATTGAAGAAAAAGCAAAGACAAGTGATTTGACGATGAACATGTTTTGGGAGAATTGATCTAATTACCATCGGCAACATTTTTTGCATAAGAGCATGATGATCGTGTGATTTTAAATCATATAGCTTCAAGTCTTGCATTGATACTAAGTTTTTGACATTTGATGAGTAACCTTCAAGAAATTTCAATCCCAATAAAATTTGCAAATGTTATGTTTTCATCCCTAGAAAGTGTAAAAAAAAGTAGGAAGCAACTTGACCATTGATCCCTTGTTAATTGGTGCCAATTTTTTCTAATTCCCAACTCTTTTAAATCCAAACGGGCAGCAATACCATCCTTTATTTTAAAAGGAATATCAAGAATTTCCATTTAGACTAGCACATAAATTCTTTTCTATGTGCATCACATCTAACATATGGCGTACAAGTAATGATTGCAAATAAGTCAACTTCCAAAAGATTAACATCTTCTTTCAACATTTGTCACCATTTTAAATTTTTTTCTTCTTCTTTGCAATCACTTTGAATTTTCTTTGTATGATTCATATACATCAATTCCTTTATCCTTAAATTTCTTCAAGTCATAAATAAGAGGCTTCAAGTAGATATCAATGTCATTACAAAGCTATTTTGGTCCAGAAGTTAACATGGAAAGCATTATAAACTTCCTTTTCATGCATAACCAAGAAGGAAGGTTATATATGATAGTAATCACCAGCCAACAATTGTATATACTACTTAGATTTCTATGAGGGTTGATCCCATAAATGGTAATAGCAAGATGCAAGTTCCCAAGCTCTGACCTAAAATTTGGAAACTTTGCATCTATTACCTTCCAACACAGGGAATCTACTAGATTACGAAAAATACCATCCATGGATTTTTTTCCTGCATGTTACGTCAACATCTTTGATGTCTCTTTGCTTTTAAATATTCTTTTAAAATAAGGTATTGGATGAAAGTGCCAAAGTACCTTAGTTAGCACTCCTTTTACTTCATTACCATTTGATGTAGGCTTCTACCTTAAAGTACCACACTTCGAATAATGAGTAGCATTTTGATATTGTTTCCTATAAATGATATAATCATTTGGATAAGCGTGAATCTTCATATACTCGATACCAAACTTACTCAATTGTTTTCACTTCAAATTGATGTTGGGTTCATTTTCTTTGCATTTACCATTTCAATAGGGGAATCCTCCATATCCATGGATGTGAACCGACGATTCAGTGATGTGTCTATTTCTTCATCCTCTTGGATTAAGGTCCCCCCATGCATATATCAATTTGTATAAGTTAAAATAATCCTTTCACAAATAATATGATTTTGTATATCATCATTTTTTTTTGAAATTCTACATTTATGCTATCATTGCAAGGACATCGAATAGACTCATTATCTTCGGCATTGATCCAAGAAAAATTCAAAAATAATACTCCTTCCAAATACTCTTATGAAAACCTTGGCTTCAGCATCCAAGACTTATCCATTCTAAATGACATAACACAATACATATTTTAATAGCAAAAAACTAAACATTTCTTTTGGTGGGTATCGAAATGGGTGTTAGATTGTTTATCTTTGATCTAAATTATAATTTAGTGATATATGACCATCACTGACATGAATCTAGTCTAGAATTAATTAATACCAACTCATTATGTTGTTTGATACTACTCATATGTGTTCTCCATGATACAATTCTGTCATATTTCTTTAAATGTTGATTTTCTCAAACACAAAATTGTAATTTTAGCATTTATTAAGCCTAAAATGTTCAATAAATTCATAACAATTGTAAGGACTATGAGTGTTAGATATTTTCGTGGACAAAATATTTACTTGTAAATTTTTTTTAAGCCTCCTACCAAGTTTATTAAGAAAAGCCAAACAAATGTTCAAGTTTCAGATATTCGTACTTTAGGTATGTATTTTATAACTACGACACATAGGATTACATTCATGCATTTAATAGTATATTTTCATAAATCTAAATTATATTTTATGTTAAAATATTTATTTAAACTTTAATTAATTTATGAAATTATTAATTAAATATTTTTATAATGTGTCTTAAGAAATGATTTTTTATAATATTAAGTTTTTGTTTTTGATGGGACTTGAAAAAAAATAATTTAAGTCCAAAAGACTTTTAACCCTAATACTATTAGGTATTACAATTATATATGTATATATACATACACTATATAGACATTAGGGTTGTGCGGATAAAAAACGGATATAGCAGAAAAAGAATATCTGAAGCTGCCGAAAAAAGAAGAAGGGGAAATTAACGCATGAGTATGCCTAGAATTACTAATAATAATTCTATGATGAAGAATGATTGAAAAAATAAATATATGATTTTCGGCCTAATTACAGAGCTAACAATTGGAAAGACGATACCCTCCTCTTTCTCTATTTTGCTGATCAATCAAGGAACATAATACAGATAGGTCACAATCTTCCTTTATTGGCCTATGGATAACTATATGGCTATGACTAGTGGTAAAGTGTTTGGGTCTTCACGCAGAAAATAGAGATTTTGAAGCTAATTGATTAATATTATCATTGGTTTTATTTTTTCAATATTTAATTTTCGAAGTTTGCATATTTATTAGATATATTTTTAATATTCATATAACTTCTTCTTTATTAAGATATTATATATTCAAATCTAATAACTATATAAATGATCATGATTATTTAGATTTAATTATTAAATTTTAAAAGAGTTACATTTATTGAATATGAGCTTAATTTTTTTTATCTAGAATTTTCTAGTTGATTTGATTTAAATGACATATTTTGAATCATCTAGTTAGGATTATTCATTGTTAAATCCGTTCTAGAACACACACGGACACTTGTGTTTTTTGTGCTAACTATTTTACAGTTGATTTGTGAACAATTTGATTTGCAGGGAGCTTATTAGAACGTTGGTCTGAAAACCGCTCATGCTAATGTTGGAAACTGTGAAAACAAAGTAGGGGCTCATAAGTAAAGTACATTGGGCAGTATCCTAGGGAGGGTAGCATAAGACCGAGTTTGTACTTGAACATTTGATTTTCATAGTGGAAAGTTAGGTGGTCCGGTGGACCGGTGGTTATCCTCTTAGGTCATGGTTGTGGCCTAGGTTGTTTCCACCTAAAAATATCGTGTGTTATTATTTTTGCATTTTACTCTTACACACGATTGCATGTCTGGCTGCTTTGTTTAGGTTATTAAATTATAAATTGATAAAAATTAAAAATAACCTATTCATCCCCCTTCTAGGTTAATCAGGTTCATAACTTATAAACTTTCAATTGGTATCAGAGCCGACACTAGACACACTTAGTGATATTGATCCTTAGGGACACACACACTTACTTATGGACCAAATGAAAGAAGGTGGGTCATCTGATAGACCCTTACTCTTTGATGGGTTTAATTACCCTTACTGGAAGGCTCGCATGCAAGCCTTTCTCAAATAAGATGAAAAAGTATGGGATGCTATTCTTGATGGTTGGGAACCACCTTCGGTAACGAAAGATGGTGTAAAAATCATAAAGCCAAGAAGAGATTGGACCATTGAAGAATGCACCCTTAGTGGGGCAAACCAAAAAGGTCTAAGCTCAATATTCGATGCAGTGTCGATGGATGAGTTCCGTTGCATCTCAGACTGTGAGACTGCTAAAGATGCATAGAATTCACTTGCTCTTGCTCATGAAGGAACTTCCCAAGTAAAACAAACAAAATTTAGATTGCTAACATCTGAGTTTGATTCTATTAAAATGAGCAACAATGAAACTTTTGGTCAATTCTATGCTTGCTTCTGTGATATCACTAATGCTTGTTCTAACCTTGGTGAAAAAATTCCACAACCTATACAAGTGCGCAAACTCCTAAGCTCTTTAACAGTTGACTATAAGATTAAAGTTACAGCGATAGAAGAAAGCAAGAATGTAGACACACTAAAAATTGATGAACTTGTCGGGCCAATCCAAACCTATGAGCTTTCCCTTGATCCACCCAAGAAAAATAAGGATGTGGCATTCAAAAGCTCCAAAAAGGACATCTTTGATAGTGATGATGATATGAATGATGAGTCACTAGTCTTGTTAGCATAAAAATTTAAGAAGTTCATGAAGAAGAAGGGTCAACAGAATAATCATTCCAACAAGGGACAATCCAGTCTTTCGAATGACCGAAAGTCAAGAGAAATCAAGTCTCCTAGCCTTAATGGTAAGAAAAGTAAGCCCACTAGTCCTTAATGCTTTACTTGTGGGGGATTTGGTCATATTTCTACAGATTGTGCTAACAATAAAAAGTAATTTGGAAAAGCCTTTAATGCTACACTCAGTGACATAGAAAGTGAGCAGGACAATGCTAGTAACTCAGAGGACGATGACACTAATTTTTGTGCCTTCACCGCAACAGCCAATGCACATCACAATGACTTCGACCTTAGCTCGGATGAAGAAAATAAGGAAGTAAACTCTTCTCTCTTACTATCTAAGTTTAATGTATCGAATTATGAGGAACTATTCATCGATTGTATAGGTTCCAGGGAAGAGAGAGATAAATTGCTTGTGGAAGTAACTAAACTTAATGATATCATCAATGTTCACAAAACAAATTCCTCTAACCTAGAGAAAGATAAAAAGGAATTGTCTGATCATATTAATGCTTTGAATTTGAGACTTGCAAAAACCATTGAGGAAAACAAAAATCTCAGGTAAGAACTTAGTATTGCTAAAGAAACGATGAAAAATTTGACCATTGGTGCTGAAAAATTAACCAAAGTCCTAGACTATGGAAAGCCACATGGAGATAAGAGAGGTCTTGGATACATAGATGAACAATCAACACCTTCATCATCCCAAACTCAATTTGTAAAACCCATTATTACTCAGGCAGGGAAGGTAGTTTTTGCACCTTATCATTCTAAGAAAATTCAGTTTGTTCCCATCCATCATCATTGTGGTAGGAAAGGACATATTAGACCTAAGTGTAGATTTCTTTATGCTTATTATTCTATCACGAATACAAATGTTTCTAAAGCACCTCAAAAAAATTCAAAACATAAATTTTTTACTATAAGAACTACACAAAAAGAGGAATATAAGAAACCGGTAACTCAAATGTCCAAAATTAAAAAAAGGATGCGTTAAGAAATATGAGTTGCACTACTTTGTGGCCCATATAGCATTTAAAGTTAAATCAAATACCGCTTGGTATTTTGATAGTGGATGCTCTAGACACATGGCGGGGAATCGTTCTTTGTTTAAAACCTTTAAGGAATATAATGAAGGGACAGTTACCTTTGGTGATGGTAAAACATCTAAAATTATTGGAAAAGGCTCTGTTCAAATAGAGGGTATCCCTAAACTTGATGAAGTTTTATATGTGGAAGGACTTAAGGTAAACTTGATTAGCATAAGTCAAATATGTAATAGTGATTTTAATGTGCAATTTACAAACAATCACTATATTGTAAACAAATCAAAAGGGTGAATGTATAATTAAGGGAATCAGATCACATGACAATTTATTATTGTATTGTACATCACCCACAATAACATGTAACCTAGCTAGAAATGACTCAACTACCTTGTGGCACGAAAATATGGCTAGTAGGAAAAAATAGAGGCAAATAGAAAGAGGTAGACTTGCAATCACTAAAGTGTTATATGGAAATCACAAAGTATTGAAGAAAATAAATGAATCAATGGAAGGGAATGACGAACTAGCCTCACAAGTCATAGATGTCACTTTACCTTGAAAATTTATGGTCAATGGTTATGGCCAACTTAAGCAATCCACCTTTGTTTTACAGAAAAAGTAAATACATGTATTATGTGCCAATAAACTTCAAAAACATAACAATGGTTATATCAAAGAATAGTTCTGGAAACGAGTCGTGGCTAGTAATATTTTTAGCCTAAATCCATTAAAAAAAATACATTGCACAACTTTTGCCAAAAAACAATCACACATTGAGGTTCCAAACTTAGTTGGCAGGCTCCATGATGGGGACAACCCAATGTCGATCTATTATTAGAATAAACCAAACTTAAGCACTTATTAACCATACAAATAATGATAAACAAATAAAATATCAAGTAAAATAAGTCATGAAACTATAGTCCAAATGGACAATGTAATGTGAAAATCTAGATACTCAAAACTTAGTTTGCTTGTAAATTGCCAAAAATTGGTGGTCCAACTAAGGTTGGGGGATTTTTGGAAAAAAGGGAGGAATTAACAAAGCTGGAGGCACACGAGAAGCAAAGGAGCTACCTGATAATAAAATGCAAGAATATGCACCCTCGGTACATGAAACTAGTTAGGGATGGGAAGAAAAGAGAGAAGAGTATGGCCGAAGGTGGGTATCATCAGAGATAGGTTACCAACGACAAGAAAAAGATACAATGACTACATAGGTAAAGGGAGGTTGTGCGAGAGGGAAATGGAAGAACAGTGAGATCAAATCGAGTGAGGAGGAGAAAACATCCAACACACGAGGGGGAAAATAAAAAAAGAGGAAAGAAATAAAATAAAATTGAAAGAGAAATTTAGTGTGGTGTAAAAGAAATAAAATACATGAAATTAAATTAATAGAGAAATGAAAAAAATTATAAAGTAATTTTTTTATTTTTGTAAATGAATAACACACACAATATATTATTTTATTTCGATTTTGAAAAGACTAGAAACTCTATTATTTTAATTAGATCATGGTCATTTGATAATTGTTTTTATATAAGTATTTATATTTAAGTAATTTTTTTAGTTTAACTTATGGTCATGGTTACTGATAAAAACCGAGACTATATGTAAACATTATGGTCTCAGTTTTTATTAGGCCATGACCAAAACCTTATGACTTCGGTTTTACAAAGACCGAGGCTAAATTTTCAAGACCAAAGATCACTATTTTAATAGTGGGTTAGGTTTTGGTTTTAGTTCTTCTATGACCTTCTATAGTGTGCTCAATGAGGAGAACTAGATCAGGTATTGAAGTAGTCTCATATGAAATAAGATTGGTAGTTGTATAATGGTGTATCTTTTTTTAGGTTTTGATATGAGGGGGTGTATTGTGTAAACTTGTTATTATTAATGGAAAGTTTTATCTTAAAAAAAGGACTAAATTTTCCTTGGAGTGAGGGATCCCACTTGTGAAAATTTTTATTACCAAAATAAAAAATTGAAGGTTTTGACCTTTAACGTTGTGGTTGACCTTCACTTATTTTCTTTCAATAAATCCATAATTTATACAAGGAAAAAATTCCATGAGGGTCTTCTTTCTTTGAGTAAAAGTATTTCTTAGTTATCTAACTTTAAAATGATGCTCATAGGTCCTTTTAATTTCTTATAAGTCCTTTTACTTACAAAAAAGAGAAAAAACACTTTTTAAAATAAATTCAAAATTATGAAATGTATCTTTTTGGCACCATTTTTATAAATAAAGAGAATAAATGTCATGTTTTCAAAGTTAGGGAACTAAATGACACATTTTGTATAAATAAAATAACTAATGAGACCTTCCGCCCTATATATAAATATATTTCTTTGTAATGAAAATATTATGTATAATGACAATATCAAAACTTCAACTCTTTTTCTAGACAAAATATTATACACTTTCTACTAGACTATATGGTTATGAATATGTCCTTTGCCTTTTGTGATATATTGACTTGTGTGCAAACAAAATACACCTAAATATGTTTAGTTATTTATTTACTAAGTACCTAAATAGTTGTTATTTACATTATCTAAATCAAGTAGTACAATGAGAAGAATCATATGTAGCTATTGCATGGACATTAAGTCGGTACCTACCATCGTAGATTGGTACGTAATAAGATTGGACCTATCTCGATGACAAGTATCCACTTGGATGGAAATTCAAGAATTATGATATATTTTTTACTTTTGTATGAGTCATATGTATGATCAATGATGTGATAATATGTATAGTAATATATATATAATTTTTAGTTCATTAGTCTCTTACTAATTTGGATTAACCGAGTATAGGGAACTTAATTCATCATATTGTACACATGTTTTCTTCCATACAATAACACTGTAAGTCCCTCCTACATTTAAGAGGAAGAAAACACAATTGGTAGGTGTAACCACCAATGGTAGGTGCAACCACAAATGGTAGGTGCAACCACCAATGGTAGGTGCAACCACCAATGGTAGGTGTAACCACAAATGGTAGGTGCAACCACCAATGGTAGGTGCAACTACAATGGTAGGTGCATCTAACATTGATATGCAATTTTGCCTATAAATAGGCAATGTCTTTGCCTTAGAGAAACATCAACACACCAAACAAGAAGATAATCAAAGCAAAGCCAAAGGAACAATTTCCTTTGAAGAAAAATAGTGTTGTGTGTAAGAAAGTGGGAGAGAATATCTTAGAAAAATATTGGGATATTTTTCTAAAAAGGGAGTGACAAAATAGTGAGTTTGGGAAACACTTGTATGACACTATTTTGGGTTTTATCTCAATTTGTCATTGCCTCTCACTTTGTACCCATTAATCTTATTAGTGGAAGAAATACTTTTCGGAGTTTGGTGGACTTAGCCCAAATTAAAGGGTGAACCACGTTAAATTTCCGTGTCATTATTCTACTCGTTGAATTCATTTTATCTTTACCCGCCGTGTCTAACAATCGGTATCGTAGTCGTCTAGTAAAAATTCTTAATATGCTCCGTGGTTGCAAAGATAGACTGATCTTCCACTTTTCGGAAAAGATTTTATTAGGTCCAGGGCGTATTATTTATTTACGTAAAAGAAACACAAATAAAAAAAAAATGTCAAGCCAAAGGTAGATATTGAGAAATTTAATGGCAATAATAATTTTCTTTATGGCAAAGGAGGATGAAAGATATTCTCATTCAATGTATGTCCATAAGGCGTCATTGGAAAAGAAAAGAAGGTAGCAAATCACCGAGGAACAATGGGAGGAAATAGATGAGATTGCAGCTAGCACAATTGCCTAAATCTCTCGATGTTGTCTTGCAAAACATTGAATCAAAAATTGCAAGATCCTAAAGAAACAATGGAGATTCCTAGAAAACGTACATGTCAAAGAACCTTGCCAATAAATTTTATTTGTGGGAAGGAGCTATATCGATGAGGAAGGAAGATAATGTGAGTACGATGCAACATGTTAGCAATTTCAATGAAGCTTTCTCACTTAGCAAGATTTAATGTGAGTTTTGGCGATGAAGAGAAAGCCGTGATGTTATTGGCATCACTACCCTCATCATATAATCATATCACAACAACTCGACTTATGCAAAAGACAAGATGGAGTTTGAAGTCAGTTGTAAGCCTTGTTCTCATATGAGAAACAAAACAAGGAAAGAGATTCAAGCACAAGCCCTTATCACAGAGTCTAGAGGAAGGAGACTACAGACAAAGAACAAAAACCGAGAAGTAAGAGCAGAGGCAAATCAAACAAATTTGCCAATGTTGAATGCCATCATTGTGTTAAGAAGTGGTCACATTAAGAAATTTTGTCCGTGTTCAAGAAGGAACAAGAAACGAACACAGCAAAGTAACAAAAGGATGACAAGTGATGATGAGCAAACAAATACCATGACGAGTTCAATATCGTTTATGATGAAGATTTTGTCAATCTTGCATCACACGAGACCATTGGGTGATTGATACAGTGTTACTCACGCTACATCGCGTAGAGAATTTTTCTCATCATACACACCGGAAGTTTTGGTGTTGTTAGAACGGGAAATGAAGGTCTGTCGTGGGCAGTAGGTAAAGGAGACGTTTGCTTGGAAACAGAGAACTGAACCGCACTATTTTTTGAAGGATGTCGCATATTCCAGCATACGCTCAATTTGATCTCTAAAGGCCGACTTGCAAAATGAAGGATATTGTAGCTCCTTCATTTATGACAAATGGAAACTTACAAAAGGCTCCTTAGTAAAGTGGCCGTAGGTGAGAAGCATACAACTTTGTATATAATGCAAGCAAACTCTCACCACACAAGAATGCCATAGAAAGATAAGATAAGTACGGCCATGGCAAGAGACCTACCGTGTGAAAAAGGTTTGACAAGTCTAGCCAAAAAGTTAAGATATCACCGGAATGGATGAAGTACATTTGGAGAAATGTGTTCATTGCCTACAGAAAGCAAAATGTAGTTGCTTTCAAGAGCTTTCCTCCTTCCGCATTAATGAATAATATTTTAGATCCGATTCATTCAGATTTACGTGGACCAATGCCAAAGTCACTGGTGGTGCTCAATACTTTTAGGACTTTCATTGATGATCATTCAAGGAAGACGTGGGTATATCTTCTAAAGACAAAGGATCGTGCTAGATGTCTTCAAAGAATTTCATGCCTCACGGAGAGACCGAAAGAAGCTAAAGTATCCGGACAGACAATGGTGGAGAATACATCGGACCGTTCCACGCTTATTGCAAAAGTACATGGTATTCAGATCGATGATGACACCTCCAAAGACACCGCAGCTTGAATGGCTTAGTAGGATGAATAGAACTTTGATAGAGAGAGTTAGATGTCTACTCTCACATGCAAAGTTACCTAAAACTTTGGGGTGAAACCATACTCACAGCTTGCACACATGTGTTGAATCTTTCACCTTGTACTCTCTCAAGACGGATGTTCCAAATAAAGTGTGGTCGGAAAGGATGTTTCCTATGATCATCTGCGAAAGTGTTTGGTCGCAGCATTTGTTCATATCCCCAAGGACGAGAGATCCAAACTTGATGCCAAAACAAGACAAGGTATTTTTATTGGCTACGGTCAAGATCAATTTGGCTATAGATTTTACGATCCAGCTTGAAAGAGACTTGTCGTGAGTCGTGATGCTATATTTGTTGAAGATGGCATCATTGAAGATATTATCAAAAATGAAGAAAGATGTTCCTAATTCCAATGGTGACTCATCGTATTTGGAATTAATTCCTCCAACATCGCTACAAGACAAGTTGGAGATGAAGACCAGTGTTTATCCACCGATGAAGATGATGCCCCATAGAAGTTGTCTCAAGATGAGGAAATAATGATGTTCATTATCCAAGACCAACACCGCGCTTCCTGTTCCATCGAGAAGAAGTGATAGATGAGACGACTCCTCTATCTCATATCCTCCAGATGAGTATGTAACTTTCACCACGGGGAGAACTCCGAGAATTATGGAAGAAGCTATGGATGGCGAATCCAAACAAAAATGGATTGAAGCCATGCAAGACAGATGAAGTCCTGCATGAGAACAAAACCTTGAGCCGATGAAACTGCCAAAAGGGAAGTTAAGGCCTTGAAAAATAAATGGGTGTTCAGTAGTGAAGCATGAAGGACATAGTTCCACCACGATACAAAGCCGATTGGTTGTCAAAGGATTCACCAAAGAAAAGGTGTTGAATTTGATGAGATTTTCTCTCCGCTAGAAAATGACATCCATTCGTACCGTGCTGGGTTAGCATCATGTCTTAACTTGGAGGTTGAGCAAATGGATGTCAAACCGCCTTCCTACACGGTGACTTGGAAGAAGAGATATACATGGAGCACAGAGGTTTTCATCAATGGGAAAAGAAGATTATGTGTGCAAATTGAAGAAAAGTCTCTACGACTTAAAATGTGCACCAAGACAATGGTACAAGAAGTTCGAGTCTCCATGGAGCAAGGCTACAAAAAGACTACTGCACCATTGTGTTTTTCAGTGCGTAAATTTCTCTAATGATGATTTTATTATTCTTTTGCTCTACGTGGATGATATGTTGATTGTTGGCTCTAAATATTTTAATCAACAACTTGAAAACGCAGCTTGAGTAAGTCTTTTTCCATGAAAGACTTAGAACCAAAGAAAAACAGATTCTTGGTACGAGTATTATTGTGAGAGCAGGCGCTAAGAAATTATGGTTGTAAACAGAGAAGTACATTGAGAAAGATTTTCGTAGATTTCATATGAATAAGGCTAAAGCGATTAGTTATCCTCTTGCTAATCACTTTAAGCTAAGTTCTGCAAGCAGAGCCCTTCTACGACAAAAGAGAAGGAAGAGATGGAAGAGGTTCCATATGCTTCAGAAGCTTGAAAGTCTAATGTATGCCATGGTTTGTACACGGCCGTATATCACTCATGCAGCTTGGAATTGTGAGCAGATTCCTTTCAAATCCTGGAAAGGAACATTGGGCTGCAAGTGAAATGGATTTTCGTGTATCTTCGAGGTTCTTCCAAAATATGTCTATGTTTTGGAAATGATAAACCGTGTTAGTTGGATACACAGATGCGCAGATATTGGTCGGTGACGTGATTCCAGAAAATCCACTTCAGGTTACTTGATTACATTTGCGGACGTGTCACGGCAAATCAAAGTTACAAAAATGTGTTGCATTGTCCACTACCGAAAGCGTAATTCATAGAAAGAACGGAAGCATGTAAAGAGTTGTTATGGATGAAAAAGTTCTTGAAAGAGCTTGGGTTACAACAAGACAAGCTATCGGGCTATTTTGTGATAGTCGAGTTATCCATCTTGGAAAGAATGCCTCTCCTTTCATTCGAGATCAAAACATATTGACGTGAGATATCAATGGATTAGTGGGATGTAATGGAGAAGAAGCTATTACAACTTGAAAAGATCCATACGTAAGAAAATGGATCGACATGTTAACAAAAATTCTCCCGAGACAAAATTTTGAATACCGTCATTAGTCATTGGATTGCTGAGCCTCTATGAGTCGGAGGGGGAGATTTGTAAGTCCCTCCTACATTTAAGAGGAAGAAAACACAATTGGTAGGTGTAACCACCAATGGTAAGGTGCAACCACAAATGGTAGGTAACCACCAATGGGTAAGTAACCACCAATGGTAGGTGTAACCACAAATGGTAGCAGTAACCACTCAATGGTAGCGTGCAACTACAATGGTAGGTGCATCTAACATTGATATGCAATTTTGCCTATAAATAGGCAATGTCTTTGCCTAGAGAAACATCAACACACCAAACAAGAAGATAATCAAAGCAAAGCCAAAGGAACAATTTCCTTTGAAGAAAAATAGTGTCAGGTGTAAGAAAGTGGGAGAGAATATCTTAGAAAAATATTGGGATATTTTTCTAAAAGGGAGTGACAAAATAGTGAGTTTGGGAAACACTTGTATGACACTATTTTGGGTTTATCTCAATTTGTTGTATTGCCTCTCACTTTGTACCCATTAATCTTATTAGTGGAAGAAATACTTTTCGGAGTTTGCCCCATGGACTTAGCCCAAATTAAAGGGTGAACCACGTTAAATTTCCGGTGTCATTATTCTACTCTGTTGAATTCATTTTATCTTTACCCGCTGTGCCCAACAAACACCACATGCTTCACATAGAGAGGAGTCCAAGAAATCAGAAGGGACTAAGTTAAGGCCAAACATTGTTAACTCTCTACTATGATGGTAACATCTCATGGGATGGATTTTAGTTGTTTGTTGAAATTAAAAAGAAGTCATCCTAAGTCATATTTTGAAGGACATTTTGAGCATCGGTTGTTTGTTGCTAGTGTAATTAACTTTTTCTTATTCAAGTTAGCTATGTTTATGTTTTTCCTTACCTACTTTAGTTTACTTGTCATATGAATATTGGTAATTGTTTCCTTTTTTTTAGTTTGAAGATGGGTGGTTTATTGTGCCCAATATTTGAGAAGCTTTTAATGAAATTGAAATGTTTGAGTATCATGGTATTTGAAAGATGAAAATGGTGAATTGAAAGTATTAGAATAGATTGACTACCTTGGATTAAGCACCATGGTAGAGTGCCAAGCCAATTAATGTTCTTATTTAGAGAAAGAGGCAAATTTATCTAAAATCCCTCGTGAAAGAAGCTCGTATAGTGAATTACAAATTAATAGTAGAATGGGTTCATCACATCAGTTTAAACACCTTGATAAAGTGATTGAGCCGATTAATGTCCTTGTTTAGAGATATATGTAGCTTTATCCTAGCTCTTCTTAAGTAAAAAGAGTGAAAAAAATAGGTGATCACCTCGGTTTAAACACCTTGGTAGAGCTATTGAGCCAATTGATATCCTTGCTTAGAGAGATGTAGCTTCATCTTAGCTCTCCCTAAGGAAGACGCAATTATAATGAATTGCAAGTTGCATAAAGAGTTGATCACCTTGATTTAAACACCTTGGTAGAGCACCATAACCAACTATTATCTTTGCTTAAAGAGAGAAGCATCTTTATCTCTGCTTCCCTTGGATAACAAGTAGGGGTAATGAGGTAACAACTTGACAAGCTAGCCTTAGAAGGAGAATCAAGACCCTATGATGGTTAATTTCCCTGAGAAGTTGTCATGTGTGAACTAGAACTCCAACAGTTCTAGAATGTCATTTCATAAAAGAGAGAGGCAACTTTATCTTAGCTCCCTTAGGAAAGAAAATGGAATAATGATGTAGTACTTCAATGGCCCAACCTTAGGAGGAGAAAACAAGATCTTACAATGGGTCATCTCCTCTAGAAGTTATCTTGTTAGAACTAGAATTGCACCAATTTTTTTTTTTGTTCAAGATTCTTAAATGACCTTACTTAGAGAGAGTGGTAGCTTAATCTTAGCTTCCGTAGGAAAGAAGTTGGCATAATGAGGTGTTTAGAAAAGAGTGATTGAAGAAATTCTTTATGAACAATAAATAATAATGTCATTACTAATAAAGAAAAGGAAGGAAAACAAAAGATAGTTCATATTCAAGGCCATGCCAAGCCCAAAGTTTAACATTGTTTAACACAAAAGAGAAAGTGTCTCAGAAATATCAAAATACATCTGTTAATTGAAACATTTCACCGGTGCTACTCTACCTGTTTAGAAGAACTGGCCATCATCTGATGCAGTTTGAGATTATTCTCTTGTACCTTATGGTGTTCAAATTGATCATATTGTAATTCACATGTCAACTCAATGATAATTTTACCATGATCTTCATTTTGTATGAACAAATGACCATATTGATATATTGCACGGGTGTACTTTATGTTCTATCAGCAAGGGAAGCTTCCAAAGCACTCACCCTAGAAAGAATTCCTTTGATCACACTCTCTTGGTCCTCTCTTTCTTTGTAGAGAACCTCGAGAGATATTCCTAGCTGACTCCCAAGCTTCCATTTGTGCATTCTAGCTAGTGAACTATGATCTCTTCCATAATAGGTGATCAAAAAAAGAATGCATTCTCTGCACCCACAGAGAATTGTCCTTGATCCTAAGTAGTAGTAGCTAGAGGATGAGGAGTAGTAGGTTGAAGAAAGGCAGCGTGTTGAGGAGTAGCCATAGTGTTTTGAACCTTGATACTTCGCTAGTAGGAGGGGACAGAACCTTTCGTTACTTGATCCCTGCACCTGCAGTCTCATTTGTTCATGTTCTTGAAAACACTACTCACTGGATTTCTTTCCTCGCTTCCTTTTCTTCATTTTAAGAGGATGCACCTCAAAAGTCAAGTCATGAGAATCAACTCTTTAGCTTTGACTTTACCCTTGGCCTCACAGGTATATGAGAAAAAGTGGTCCTCATGATCAAGATTTGGGACCTCACGTTGCGGCTCCATATTATTAAGAGAAAGTAAACGCAAGGTGTTAGTAAAAAGTAAAAAGAGAAGAAAGTTAACAAGCATTTCTTTAACTGATGGTTCTTCAAATGAACTGCAGAGGCTTTTGTTGGCAGGAAAAATAAGTGCTAATTTCATCCCTTTCTGCCATAAGCCAGCCTTAATTAATCGACTAAGTGTAAGAAGTCTTTCCAGCTTATAGATTGTGGAATGCGGGAATAGAACCTATGAAGATGGTCTTTGGCTGCTAAAGATAGGTTTTCTTGACCATATAAGCAATTTTTCAAAGCCACTTTGGGATCCATCCAGGTTTGATTAATGTAGGATGGGGGAGAATTGTTGGAAAATTACGCAAATTTCCGATAAGTCAGATTTATGAGAAAGCAAGAATAGAAAAATAACACATAAATTTGATAACGGAGTTCGGCCAATCTTGCTTACATCTCCGGACCTGTGTAGATCTTTTTACTGAAATGGAAGAAATTATACAAGGTGTTTACAACACTCACAACTCACAACCCAATTACACCCAAGAAAATTACTCTCAATTTTCTCTCACAAAAGCTTTTCTCTCTAAGTTTTTCTCTCAATTGGAATGAACACTTTGGATAATTAATTCAATACAATTACACATCTATTTATAGGAAAATTCACTCCTTGAATTACTCCTTAAATTAATGGTTTCTTAAATTGCTCCTTGAATTAAGCTCCTTGTTTTGCTCCATGAATTGCTCCATGTTTTGCTCCTTGTTTTGCTCCATGTTTTGCTCCATGTTTTGCTCCTTGTTTTGCTCCATGTTTTGCTCCTTAATTTGCTCCTGAAATTAAGGAGCTTTATAACAATCTCCAACAATCTCCCACTTGAAGACTGATTTCAATCTATCTTCACACCTCGATCAATACAGCAGCTTTTCTAGTCTTTGTTACTCTAGCAGACCAACTGAAGTTGAGCACAACTTCAGTTTGTCAATAGTCACCACCTTTATTAACATATCTACTGGATTTTTTCTTCCTTGAATCTTCTCCAGTATTAACACATTATCTTCCAAAAGAGATCTGATGAAGTGATAACGAAGTCCAATATGCTTTGTTCTAGAATGAAATGCTGAATTCTTTGCCAAGTGTATTGCACTTTGACTATCACTATGTAGAACATTCTTTTCTTATTTGAATCCCAGCTCAGTTAACAAACCTTGAAGCCATATCATCTCTTTACAAGCTTCAGTTACTGCAACATACTCAGCCTCTATAGTGGATAGAGTAACAATTTTCTATATTTGTGACATCCAACTAACAACTGTAGTTCCAACAGTAAATATATAACCGGTGGTGCTTCTTCGGTGATCAACTTCACCTCCAAAGTCTGCATCTATGTACCCTTGTACTTTTAACTACCCTTTACTAAAGTACAAGCACTTTTCTGTGGTGCCTCGCAGATACCTCAAAATCCACTTAACTGCTTCCCAATGAGTTTTCCCTGGATTTGACATAAATCTGCTAACAACTCCCACTGCATGGCCAATGTCTGGTCTCATACAGACCATTGCGTACATCAAACTTCCAATGGCTGAGGCATAAGGAACCTTAGCCATGAATTCTCTCTCTTCCTCTGTCTGAGGGGACTAATCCTTGGATAGGCGAAAATGACTAACCAAGGGTGTGCTAACTGGCTTGGCATCGCCCATGTTGAATCTCTACAAAACACAATTGATGTACTCTGCCTGAGATAACTGCAAGGATCCTTTCTTCTTATTTCTTGTGATTTGCATTCCAAGAATCTTCTTTGCTGGACCCAAGTCTTTCATGTCAAACTCCTTTGACAATTGTTGCTTCAACCTTTTAATATCATCCATATTTGAACCTGCTACTAACATATCATCAACATAAAGTAGTAAAATGATATAATTGGACCTATATCTCTTAAAGTAGCAACAATGGTCAGCATTGCACTTCTGGAAACCTTCCTTGTGCATGAAGCTGTCAAACTTTCTGTACCATTGTCTCGGGGTTTTTTTCAGGCCATATAAACTCTTCTTAAGTCTAGACACCATGTTCTTCTTCCCTCTTTCTGAGAAACCTTCTGTCTGGTACATGTATATCTCTTCATCTAAATCTCCATGAAGGAATGCAGTCTTCACATCCAACTGTTCAAGATGAAGATCTTCAATGGCTACAATACTCAATACTGATCTGATAGTATTGAGCTTCACAACGGGAGCAAAAATGTCAGTGTAGTCAACTCCTTCCTTCTGTTGAAACCCTTTGACAACTAGGCGGGCTTTGTATCTCTTGGAACCATCATGCTCCTCTTTCACCTGGTACACCCATTTGTTGTGAAGTGCCTTCTTTCCCATAGGTAACTCAGCTAGTTCCCATGTCTGGTTGGAGATGAGAGATTTCATTTCTTCTTTCATAGCAAGCTCCCACTTGTTGGAATCTCGAGTCTGACAAGCTTCATCATAGCATTCAGGCTCCCCTCCATCAGTCAGCAACATATAGTTCATGTATCTCCTGTTAGGCACATGAGGTCGAGAAGACCTTCTCAATACAGGAGCTGGAGTAAGAGGTTATGGTGTGTCGGAATGTTGTGTACTACTCTGCCCAACAAGTTCCTCTGGCTGAGTACTTGTTACAATTGGTTCTGTTGCGGAACTATCTGGGACATAATCTGCATCTGCAAATACTGACTCATTCTGCTCTGAGTCATTGGCATCTATTTTATGTATGTCCTTATACATCACCCTTTTGTTGAAAATCACATCTCTGCTACGGATAACTTTCTTCTTTTCGTCATCCCAAATGCGGTAGCCAAACTCATTCTCACCATAGCCAATGAATGTGCATTTTTTGGATTTGGGATCAAGCTTATTCCTGCCTTGATCACTGATATGCACAAATGCTACACAGCTAAAAACTTTTAGATGTTATAGCTTCACCTCTTTTCCGCTCCATACCTCCTCTGGTATTCTATGCTCCAATGGAACAAATAGGCCTCAGTTGATCAAGTAAGCTGCCATGTTGACTGCTTCTGCCCAGAACTGCTTCGGAAACCTGACTGTATACGAATGCTTCTGGCTCTTTCTGTCAACGTTCGGTTCATACGCTCAGCTACACCATTGTGTTGAGGCGTGCCTCGCACAGTTCTTTCCATTCTGATCTCGTGCTCATAGCAGAAATTTTTGAATCTGATATCTTCATATTCACCACCATTATTGGTTCTGAGCTTTTTGATCTTTAAACCCGTCTCATTTTCCACCATAGCTTTCCATCTTTTGAAAGCCTCAAATACTTCAGACTTATGTTTTAGAAAGTAAACCCATACCTTCCGAGAGTGATCATCGATGAAAGTCACGAAGTAGTGTTTCCCACCAATAGATGAGATGGTCGTTGGTCCCCAAACATCAGAGTGAATAAGCTCTAGCCTTTCCTTCTTTGGGATTCTGCAACTTGTCTGAAAGTTGACTCTCTTTTGCTTTCCAAGTATGCAATCTTCGCACATGTCTATCTTCGTAGACTGTAGACCTAGAATTTTTCCCTTTGAGTGCATAATCTTCATCCCCTTCTCACTCATGTGGCCTAGTCTCTGGTGCCACAGATTTGGTGTTTCATTGCCTACTGCAACTATGATTGAACAACGTGCCTCTGCTGTCATGTAAAGAGTGCCACTTTTCTTGCCTCGAGCAACTGTCATTGCACCCTTTGAAATCTTCCAATCATCACCATGGAAGATCGTAGTGTAGCCTTCACTGGCCAACTGCCCCACTGAGATTAAGTTCCTTCTGAGATCGGGAATATGCCTGACATCCTTCAACTCCCAAACAGATCCGTTCAACTTAATCTTCACTACACCTTTGCCAATAATAGCACATGGTTGATCATCACCAAGATATACCTTTCCAAGGTTTCCGGGGACATATTTCTCGAAGAATTCTTTTTGTGAAGTAGCATGGAACGATACTCTAGAGTCTAACACCCAAGATTCTTCCTTGCTCTCCAAAGAGCATATCAATGCATTGTCTCCTCCGAAGGTGGAAGTAACATTTGCCTCTACCTTCACTTGTTTGTCCTTCGGTGCATTGATTTTTGTAGTGCCCGCTTCTTCCACAATTCCAATACTCGATAGTCTTCGAGCTATGGGAATTATTAGGATTCCTGGATTTGGATCTCCTGTCCTTTGATCTACCTCAGTAGTTTGTTCTGCTACGTCCATTCCCTTTGGTTGAATTTCTTCCTCTTGACTCTGTATGCAAAACTGAAGAAGTTGATGATTCACCTGACTCTCTACGTCGGATTTCTTCACTGAGAACCAAATCACAAACATCATCAAATTTTAACTTATTGCTTCCTGACGAGCTACTCACAGCCATGACAGTAGCATTCCAGCTTTCTGGTAGAGAAGACAAAAGTATCAATGCTCGTACTTCTTCATCGAATTCAATTTCCACTGAACTCAACTGGGTTGTGACTGTGTTGAGTTCATTGAGATGTTGAGCTACCGATGCGCCTTCTGTCATCCGCAAATTGAACAAACGCCTCATCAAGTGCACTTTGTTTGAGGCTGATGGCTTCTCATACATATTGGAGAGAGCTGCCATAAGACCTGTCGTGGTCTTTTCCTTTGCTATGTTGAAAGCAACATTACGAAATAGCGTCAATCGAATAACTCCAAGGGCTTGTCTGTCTAGAAGATTCCAATCTTCTTCCTTCATAGCCTCTGGCTTCTTCCCTGAGAGAGGTTGATATAGATTTCTTTGATATAAATAATCATCTATCTACATTTTCCAAAACCCGAAATCTGTGCCATCAAATTTCTCAACTTTCACCCTTCCTTCATCTGCGGCCATTGCTCCCACTCAAATCTGACTTCCTCCGGATCGTTTCTGACTATTTCAATAAACCACCATGTATTAGAAAACCTCCGTCAACGAACAAATATCGTCGACAAAATGTCACTATTCACATAATTCACTATTCACATAAATAGTAACCTTGTAGAAAATTGACAGAAATCACCACCAATAGCTCTGATACCGGTTGTTGGGAAATTATGCAAATTTCCGATAAACCAGATTTATGAGAAAGCAAGAATAGAAAAATAACACATAAATTTGATAATGGAGTTCGGCCAATCTTGCTTACGTCTCCAGACCTGCTGCAGATCTTTTTATTGAAAGGGGAGAAATTACACAAGGTGTTTACAACACTCAAAACTCACAACCCAATTACACCCAAGAAAATTACTCTCAATTTTCTCTCACAAAAGCTTTTCTCTCTAAGCTTTTCTCTCAATTGGAATGAACACTTTGGATAATTAATTCATTACAATTACACATCTATTTATAGGAAAATTCACTCCTTGAATTACTCCTTAAATTGAATTACTCCTTAAATTAATGGTTCCTTAAATTGCTCCTTGAATTAAGCTCCTTGTTTTGCTCCATGAATTGCTCCATGTTTTGCTCCTTGTTTTGCTCCATGTTTTGCTCCTTGTTTTGCTCCATGTTTTTCTCCTTAATTTGCTCCTTAAATTAAGGAGCTTTATAACAATCTCCAACAAGAATAGACCTCCAACGTCTAACTACCAAGAAAAAATTATACGTCCAATGTTCTCCCCATTTTAAATCTTCAAAATGTATCTTAAAGCTTGGATTGGCCAAAATCTGCATCTTGCCAGGATTAAGTAGGTTGGGATGAACAAGAAATATCCCAATTAACTTAGAAATCCCAACGTTGAGACCAAACTCTGCGCAAGTTAAGGAAAAGTTAAAAGGGTATTCTAGCCGTTGGGTAATATTTATCTTGACTAGTAGCTTCTAGGAATGATCCAAATATTAGTGTAAGGGGAAACCTAAGACCAATGTGTAATGCTACCTTATGAATGGTACACCAATCATGAGGAGGATTAGTCTAGTCTATAGAACCTGGCTCAAGAAGGTAAACATGTGTGTGCAATGGTACTTTGTGAAAAGGTAAAGTCTCATTTGTGGATTATTTTTGGAGAATGAAATGCATATGTTATTGGTCAACCTTTGAATTAAAAGAAGAATAAAATGGTGGTTGGATATGAAGATAGGTGTGGTAATCTTCATTTCACATCAATAATGAAGGAGTCAAACACACTATAAATAAAGGTCTTCTCCTCTCATTTGATACATCAAAAAAAGAAAATATATCGATTCCAGTTTGTGAGAGAAAGAGAGAGTGTGTATTAAAGAGAAAACTAAATTTCTCTTAAATATTAGTGTATTTTCTTTGTCAGAAAAAGAGGACATTGTCAATTATATTCTCTTTATTCTAGAAAGAAGGTGTTGTAATTATTTTGTTATAGTAAAATCTTCTAAATTTATTAGTAGTTTTTGTTGGTGTGTGCTAAAACAGTGGCAGACACAAATGCTCAATGGAGTAAAACATGGAGCAGACAACAATATTAGTGGAGCCATAAAACCTGGATGTGCAGGTTTTATGGTTATTGTTTAATTTTCGTTTTCCTTATATACATATATCTTAAACTCTTGTAAAAACACAGAACAGAAATAATAATGAAATATACATGATAATTATCAGAGAAACACATATTTTGACATGGTATCAGAGCAAGTTATTGCTGAGTAATGGAATTACCTACTAATTCTGTTTTGCTGATTTCTATTTTTGGCGATTTATGATTCTGATTCTGGTGTGGCTGCTGATTACGATTTACGTGGCCATTTCGATTCTGCGGCCATTTCGATTTACCGTGGCCATTTGCGATTGATAGTGATTCTTTGATTGTGGCCATTTCGATATCTAAACCTTTGGTTCGGTCTGACTTACTCACCGACGTAGAGAGACTGCGAACAATCTGTGACTCCAATTGCAGATACACAGAAACATGGGATATATTATCAAGAAACCTTCTCACCTGTGGCTAAACTAAAAACTGTAAGAGTTTTGTTAGTAGGTAAACTCATATATTTATCTCATACTCGACCTGATATTGCTTATGCTGTGAGTGTCGTAAGTCAGTTCATGCACTGCCCAAGTGAAGACCATATGGATGCGGTCATGCGAATACTTCGTTACTTAAAATCCTCCCCTGGGAAAGGACTTATGTTTTCAAAGAATGGTCAATTGGAAGTCCTTGGATATCTGATTCGGCGGGGGAATATGAAGGATAGGAAATCTACTGCTGGGTACTTTACTTTCGTGGGAGGCAATCTTGTCACATGGAGAAGCAAGAAGCAAAATGTAGTTGCCTTATCCAGTGCTGAAGCTGAATTTCGAGGAATGGTCAAGGGAATATGTGAGCTCCTTTGGTTGAAAAAACTTCTAGCGAGATTGGTGTTGCTCACAACTCTGAAATGAACTTATTTTGTGATAACAAAGCAGCCATTGCCATATCTCACAATCCAGTTCAACATGATCGCACGAAGCATGTTGAAGTGGATCGGAACTTCATCAAACAGAATCTTGAAGAAAAGATTATTAAGCTTCCATTTGTTAAGTCAGAAGATCAATTGGCTGATATACTCACAAAATGTATGCAAGGAACTTACAACTCACTTGACAAGTTGGGCATAAGAGACATATATGCACCAACTTGAGGAGGAGTGTTGGTGTGTGCTAAAAACGGTGGCGGAACACAAATGCTCAATGGAGTAAAACATGGAGCAGACAACAATATTAGTGGAGCCATAAAACCTGGATGTGCAGGTTTTATGGTTATTGTTTAATTTTCGTTTTCCTTATATACATATATCTTAAACTCTTGTAAAAACACAGAACAGAAATAATAATGAAATATACATGATAATTATCAGAGAAACACATATTTTGACAGTTTTTTCCTTATTTGTTTGAGAATTTTTCACGTAAAATATTTGTATTCGGTTTATCTTCATTTTTTCTCAATTTCATTTTCTTTGCAAGCCAATTGCATCCCAATAATTCCCTAACACTCTATAGGTTATATTAATTCTTACATGGTCTAATTCTAGAGTTAGTCTTAATCCTATGTTTCTTAATAACCTCATTTTATTTGCAAGTCAATTGCACCTCAATAATTCTCTATCACTCTATAGGTTATATTAATTCTTACATGGTCTAATTCTAGAGTTAGTCTTAATCCTATGTTTCCTAATAGCCTTAGTCTTAATCCTAGGAGTTGTCCAAACATGAATGTTTGGCCTATTGTCACCGATATTTCCAGTCGGGTTAAGTGTGGAAGATCAAGGGTGGCGCGGAAGGCACCGAGAAAGGGAATGAGTAATTTCACTCTTAGATTCGATCTACTAGAAGAAGATGAATAACATGAGATATCTACCTCAAACTTTCGAGCATACTCTGTAGCCCTTTTTCATATAATTACGGATGGAAGCCAAGATCTCATCAATGTTGGAAATCTTTTTTACTGTACAAATTAAAAGAAAACAAAGTATCTAATAGTATAAGGAAGAGATCAAGAAGTTGAAGGTAAATGGTTTGATATTGATAACTGTTATATATTGCTCCTTAGTGAGAAAATTAGAAAAGTCCCACATTGGTTAGGAATGAAGATGGGTGTTGGATTTGGGGCTATAAATAAAGCCCTCCTTCACCATTTGTAAATATTCCTCTCTTTTGTAAGGGTAATTGATTAGCTTAATTTTGCCCAATTAGTTGTAATTTTGAAGTTCATTCATTTGAAGATAGTGGAAGTGGTCAACGACTCCCGAGGACCTAGGTAACATTTATACCGAACCTCGTTAAATTTCTCGGTGTTATTATTTTTCTCGCTTTTAATATTTCTCGTTTCAATATCTCTGTTTTAGTTTATTTTAGCATTATATTTCCAATAGCATTATTTTGTCGGGTTAGTTTGAGTTCATTCATTTAAATCATGTTGAATAGTAACTACTAGAATAGGAAAATATACCCAGATTTTTCCAACAATTGGTATCGAGAAGGTTTTCTACCTAGGCATTTGTTTGTATTCCGTTTGTTTGCTATTGGAATATAGTTGCTAGTTGTTGTAATTTGAAGAAATGGCGGAAGAAAATTTCTTTCAAACAAAGGCTACCATCCACGTCAAGAGTAGAACTACGGTGATGAACGCAAGGGTTCGAGGTGGAGAAGTTTGATGGAACCTGGCCATTTCGGCATGTGGCAAGGCGTAAGTTCTAGATGCTCGTTTTCAACAAGGTCTAGACATCGCCATTGAAGAAGAGAAACCAGATGGAGCAGATGAAGTAGAGTGGAAAAATATCAACCGTCCGGCATGTGGGACAATCCGTTCGTGTCTCTCAAGAGAACAAAAGTACACACTCATGAAGGAGACATCCGCAAGTAAGTAAGTTGTGGAAGGCGTTGGAGAACAAGTTCATGAAGAAGAGTGGACAAAATCGGCTCTATTCAAGAAGAAGTTGTTCCGGGTTTGAATACCTTCCAGGTACTACAATAAACGACTACATTACTACTTTTAATCAATTAGTAGCATTTGTTAAATATGGATGAAACTTTAAAGATGAAGATTTAGCCTTGATGTTGTTAGCCTCCCTTCCACGATGAGTTTGATCATCTTATTACGAGCTTACTCATTGGGAAGGATAAAGTGTCTTTTGAGGAAGTTTGTACTGCTTTGTATAGTTATGAAATTAGAAAGAAAGATAAAGAGAAAGCAGGAATGAAGCACAGAGGCATTGTCGTAAGAGGACGTCCGCAAACACAACATAAAGGAAGGAGAGGTAGATCTCTATCAAAAGGAAGACTTGGTAAAGATGAATGTGCCTTTGTCATGAGAAAGGCCATTGGAAGAAAAATTGTCCAGCAAAAGAAAGGAAAAGGTAACTGATGTACGCATGTGTAGGCGAAAGCAATTCAGATTCAGATTTTGCATTGGTTGGTTCGTCAACATCATCTCATCCTGGTGATTGGATTTTTGATTCAAGATGTAATTTTCCATATGTCTCCTAACAAGGAGTGGTTCTTTAACTTTGAAGAACTGACTTATGGGTGGAGTTGTTTTCTACGGGTAATGATTATCCATGCAAAGTTTTGGGAATCAAGATACACCCGCTTGAAGAATCAAGATGGTTCAACCAGGGTCTTGACAGATGTTCATTATGTTTATATGAAGAAGAATCTCATTGTGGGAGTCTTAGAATCAAAAGGCTTCACTATGACCATACAAAATTTGGTATCAAGGTTACTTCGGAGCACTTTGCGGGCCATGAAATGTTCGGAAGAATAACCTATACTACTACCTTGGTAGTACGGTGCTATTGGGATAGCATCGCATAGCGCTTTCAGATGAAGAAAGAGATTTAGAAACTACCAAGTTGTGGCATATGCGTTGGGACATGCTGGTGAAAAAGCTTTACGCATTCTAGTAAAGCAAGGCACGTTAAAAGCGCGAGAACCGTGATAGTTAGAATTCTGTGAGCATTGTGTATTGGGGAAGCAGAAAAGAGTAAGCTTTGGCACGCTTTCTTCATAATACAAAATGGCATTTTGGATTACATCCATATCGATGTACGGGGGCCAACAAGAACTCCATCCAGTGGCAAACATTATTATGTCACTTTTCGTTGATGACTTCTCTAGAAGAGTTTGGTGTATCTCATGAAGAAAAGGATGAAGTGTTGGGGATTTTTCTCAAGTGGAAGAAGATGATCGAGACTCCGACCGGGTAAAAAGATGCTGCCCGAGGTCCGATAATGGCGAGTACACAAATGATCCATTTATGAAAGTTTGTGACGAAGAAGCGGATAGTGCGACACTTCACTATTCAAAAAACACCACAACAAAACGAAGTTGCGAACGTATGAACCAGACTTTCTTTGGAGAAGGTTCGGTGTATGTTGTCAAATGCCGGTTTAGGCAAGCAAATATTGGGTGAGGTTGTGACTATGCATGCCATCTCGTCCAACCGTCTACCATCGTTCGCTCTTGAAGGCAAAACGCCATGGAGGTATGGTATGGAAAACCCTGCTAGAGATTACGATTTCTTACATGTGTTTGGTTCAATTGCATACTACCATGTAACGTAATCAAAGTTGGACCCAAGAGCCAAGAAAGCCATTTTTTTGGGGATCCCTTCAGTTCTAAGGGATATCGACTATGGTGCCTTGAAACGAAAAAGATAATCTTTAGCAGAGATGTTACCTTGATGAATCCGCATTGTCGAGAAAGGTAACGAAGAAGATTGATGGCACTTTAGAAATATAGTGGAGCAAACTCCGAAACAAGTGGAGTTTGAAAGCAAAATTGTTAATCCAAGCTTAGTGAAGATAAGCATTTAAGCTCGATCCTCCATTGATAGAAGATGAATCGATGAAAAGGTTTTAACCCAAGAACCTTCACAAGCAACAAGAAGAAACTAGCTTGATTGGCCACCACGACAAAATGTCAAGGTACTGCCGATACAAGGATTTTGAAGACCTACCGCTTCAATTTAAAAATATAAGTAGCACATGGCACTTTTAGTTGTGCATGATGATGTTCCTTCCATATATAAAGATGCAATCGAAGCCCTGTTGAAAGATGGAAGGAAGCCATGGATGAAGAACTTTTGTCCCTTCAGAAGAATAAAACATGGAAGTTGATACAACTACCTAAAGGCAAGAAGGCAATTGGATGCAAATGGGTGTATGCAAAGAAAGATGGATTTCCTAACAAAGATGGTATTCGCTACAAGGTAAGGTTGGTGGCTAAGGGCTACGCTCAGAAGGAGGAAATCGATTATAATGAGGTATTGTTGTGTGTTTTGCAACACACAGAAAATCGTGCAAGTATACACGGTCACAAGTAATAAAGATTTGTAAGTAGAGTATCGTTCCCACGAGGATTTGTACTATAGTTTGTTGAGTACTAAAATTGTGTCTCTATGATTTTATCCAAAACAATCGTTGATTAAGAAAAGTTTTAAAAATAAAATAAGAGAACTCTAGGATTGCAATTTTTCACCAAACTAATCCACTCCAATCATATTATTTTCTTTGGATTTATATTTTTTGGTACATTTAATTTGTCAACCGAAAACTTCTTTTTTATTCATACATCTCTTCCGAGCTCCGTACAAACACACCTCGTTAAATTAATTCACTATATCTCTATGAGAATTAAATTCACCAAGATTCATTAAGTTCTAAGTTCTCAAATGGCCACACATACAATTAGGGTATATTCTATCCTTCATCATACATGTCATTCTTTTTACGAGCAATATACACAAAATGTCTTTCTCAAGTTTATTTTTATGCCACAAATCGTTTTTGGTAAAATTCGTAAATAATCAAAAAAAGCATTAAGCACAAAATAGAACGAACAAATCGAACGCCTTTATAAATCTATAAAAAAAATAATTAAAATTAAAGCTTCATAAATTTAGATCAAATGCAACCCTAGAAAAATTAAATTACTTCATAAATTTAAAATTAAAATTACAACATATGCAGAAAAATTAGAAGAAGAAGGAAAATTAAAATATCAAGTAACGAAAATATTTGGCACACGTGTAACACAACAAAGCCAAAAATGTATTTCTACGTGTTCTCGCATCCAAAACCGAACACTACAAAATTTCTAAAACTAAAAAAAACTTTCAAACTCTATCATAACATCACCTATTTATAGCTAAAAAAATACATCAAAAATAATACATTTTTTTTAAACGCGTAAAAACAATTATATCAAAAACAAAACCCCGACATTCCCTTTAAAATCTGCGGTCACGCGAAAATCAAAAACATATTTTAATTCACGCGAGACAAGGAGCCGTTTCTGCATATTTTTTTTATTCATTGTGCGTGCCACGTGTCAAAATCTGATTCGCTGCAAGATTCCCTATGGCCACGTGGCAGCATACCATTGGGTGAACAAACCGGATGCACGCAGGAACGGCGCACGGGATTGGGGCGCCGAAAAAGTGAGGCAACAGCTGGAAACGGGGCGTGATCCAGCGCAATCGCGCGCATTGTAAATAGCCACGTGTCGGACTTTGATTTGCTTAAATATTAGTGGGACACGTGGCAGATTCTTATTCTGTAAAAACTAAGGATGCATGCTGCTACCATAACCCGCGTCACACACGATTGCTACACGAACGGTTCAGTGCGTGACAGCTTGATTCCACGCGCTTCAATTTGGATCGTTCAAGAGATCCAACGGTCAGCGATGCGCCTCGGGGGATTCTGCGCAGCCGAGATGTGGGTCCCACTCTGACGCCGACCTGCGCGACAGGTGAGGCCCACTGGCACGCCGAGCCACGCGAAGATTTTACACGCGATTTTGCCTCGTCTGTTTGTACTCGCCAAATCTAGACCGTTGATGCTGTGATCGGACGGTGGGTGATGAACGTCATGATTTGTGTGAGTGCGATTCTTTTCCTGCGCAGAAAATTCAAACTTTTATAAATTATATGAAATTAAGTACATTTTCGATACAAATTATTTAATTTTATTAAAAATGTATTTTTAGCACATAAAAGGAAAATATTAATTTATTTAACAAAAATTAACTAAATATTAATAGAACATAGCAATTATCATTACTAAAATTGATGAAAATAACTATATAAAATACAGTTATCAACACCCCCAAACTTAAGTTTTTGCTAGTCCTCGAGCAAAAGGAAGAAAATAAAACAAAGATAACTGCATTTAAAATAGTGATTTTCAAAATATTTCTTTTTAAACATTCCAAATAACATAACTCAAATAAATAAAAGAATTTTATCTAAGTATCAAAATCAATTTAAAAGTATATTACATTTTCACAATGAATTTTAGGTGTGTGTGTGAAGTCTTTTCAAATTTCATCACCTGCAATCCGGATCTGTTTATATAAATATAAATCAAACAAATTATCATGAAATCACAAATCTCATAGTCTATTTTTCATTTCTCTCTCCACTAATGTAGACAAACACAAAACACAAAATCAATAGGACTAATTGATTAGCTCAATTTTGCCCAATTAGTTGTAATTTTGAAGTTCATTCATTTGAAGATAGTGGAAGTGGTCAACAACGCCCGAGGACCTACGTAACATTTATACCGAACCTCGTTAAATTTATGGTGTTATTATTTTTCTACTTTAATATTTCTGTTTCAATATCTGTTTTAGTTTATTTTAGCATTATATTTCCAATAGCATTATTTTGTCGGGTTAGTTTGAGTTCTATTCATTTAAATCATAAGTGAATAGTAACTACTTAGAATAGGGAAAATATACCCGATTTTCCCAACAATAACTGACATAAAACGAATCTCCTAAATAAAATTGTTAGAAACACCTTAGAATGGATGGTGAAAAATAAGAGCAAAGATTTGCAATGGAGCAAGTTACCAAGCATCAGAATTTGTTGGAACAAATATGTGAAAAAACTATGTAAGAACAATATTACCGATATACTGAAATATAATGCTTGGGTTGAGTCGCGGACTAGGTCGCTCTCTTTAAGACGTTTCGCGGCTCTTGTCAAACTTGTGCAAGCAAACACGCCTCGTCGTCCCAGGGATAAACGACCCGGAATCTTTTTCTCTGCCGAACTTCATTGCCGATGAAGTACGGAATACTATACCTCTCAAATATTTATGTTGCTCGGAAATCTGAGAAAACAATTTTGAATTTTCTTTTCTTTGATTTTGCTATGAAAATCGTAGAAGTATTTTTTTTAGTTGTTAAGTTATATTTCAAACTGAGGGCTATTGTCCCTATTTATAGTTGAAAAAATATGTGTAACGGTCATATAATTATGAAAATAATGGACACATAATTATGAAAATAATGGACACATAATTATGAAAATAACGGTCACATAATTATGAAAATAACGGTAATAAAAGTAACGGTCACATAATTATAAAAATAACGGTCATAAAAGTAACGGTCACATAATTATAAAAATAACGGTCATAAAAGTAACGGTCAGCGTAATTATAAGAATAACGGTCAGTAAAATTAATGGCCACGTAATTATGAAAATGGCAGTTACATAATTTATGAAATAACGATCATAAAATAATAAAAAAAATATTTTTTATTTAAATTCATTTCCAACAATCCCCACTTGAATTTTAAATAAAAATAGTTTCATCGAGCAACCAATCAATTAAAAGTATAAGATTGTGCGTAAGCAAAAGGTGTCTATAGACTTGAACCTTTGCATAGTGTTGATGCTTTAGAATATACTAGAGTAACTCGTAGTTTTGAACTACATCTCTAACAACATCACACACAATCTTTCCAAGGTGTAGTTGAAAAACCCGTGATTTACGGCCCGTGCGTGTATCGAAGATAGTGAATGCTCACAGTAAATTTTGCCCAAAATTTTCATAGGAAGGCGACCGTACTTCCACATTCACGTAGGTGAGTCTATCAAGAGTACTCGCAGCTACGTACTCCACTCCACGTAGAGTATAGAACTCATTAAGATTTTAATAATTAACTCATCCTTCACTGCCGCTGGACTTCACGCTTCTAACAATATAGATTGTGACTTCATAAATAGAATGATTCATCTCGTATCACTTCGTGACTTGTTATTACCATTGAACTTATTTCTTGGGATCTCGATCATAAGTTGGGTTACCGTAATGAGTAACTCTTCATTCTAAGGGCATCGAGTCACATTCCTTTCGAGGTTTTTGAAAACCTTCTCTTGTTAATCCTTTCGTCGAAGGATCACCAAATTTTCATCGAAGACATATATGATCCATTCTTACAGCTCTTGTAGAGAGAAATTCTCTATGATCTTGTGTATCTTGTCATCTCTTTCCGTTGTAATAACGGTTCTAAATCTTTGCAATAGCCGCGGTACTATCGCGGTGGATCGGGACAGCGGTATCGATCTTTCCCGTAAGGGATCTCAACAGAGACTTCTTAGCAGCACTTCTTCACTAGCGGTGGCTAGTCATTTCGAGACTCCATTGTAGATTGAGCCAATATTGTTTGTTTCTTAGACTTCCGAGGAAAATGACTCCACTAGCTATGTTAAAAAATATAGCCACTAGTCGCTTTGGAGTCTTCGATAAAGTGTTCCCGATGCATCATTTGTATCCTTCTAAAGCAAATGGAAACTTATTATAATGTAATCCAAGGTTCATAGTTCTCTTAAGGTATCTCATAACCCTTTCAATAGCATTGCGAATGCTCTACACTAGGTCTCTTGGTAAACCTACATGGTAGTCCCACAACATAAGCTATGTCTGGTCTAGTGCAATCGATGGCGTAGCGTAAGCTACCAATGATGCTCGCATACTCGGTTGTCTAACGCTCGCTCTCGGTGTTCTTGAACAACTTTACACTTTAGGATCGCATGGGAAACATGAAGGTTTACGGATTAAAGTAATTATATTTCTTTAAGATCGTCTTAATGTAATGAGATTGATCTTAAAGAAATTCCCTTTTCGAGACCTAGTAATCTTTATACCAAGGATTACATTTCGCTTTCTCGAGATCTTTCATATCAAAGTTAACACTTAATAAAGTTTTCACATTATTCACAAACATGAATATTTGATCCAAAAATAAGCATGTCATCCACATATAAACATATAATAGTGCAAATGTTATCTTCTAATTTATAATAAATGCATTTGTCACTTTCATTCATTTTGAATTCATGTGGGTTAACTATATTATCAAATTTCTCATGCCATTGCTTAGGTGCTTATTTTAGACCATATTGATATTTATCTAGTTTACAAACTTTATTTTCTTGACCTGGGATAACAAAACCTTCAAGTTGATCCATATAAATTTCTTCTTCTAAATCACCATTTAAGAAAGCAATTTTAACATCCATTTGATGTACTACTAAATCATGGATAGCAGCGAGAGAGAAAAGTACACGTATGGAAGTTATTCGTGTAACTGGTGAAAAGGTATCAAATAAATCTACATTTTTCCTTTACCTATACCATTTAACTACAATACAAGCTTTGTACTTTTCAATAGTACCATTGAGTTTTAATTTCTTCTTTTGTATCCATTCACATCCTATGGTTTTACAACCATAAGGTAAGTCAACTAAATGCCAAGTTTTATTATACTCATAAGAGTTCATTTCATCATTTATGGTTTCTTGCCATAAGTTGGCATCTAAAGAAGAGAATGATTCTTTACGAGTTTAGGGATCTTCCTCTAAGGTATAAGCATAAAAATCTGTCCCAAAATCCTTAAGGGTTCAAGCTCGTTTACTTCTTCTAATTGCAGTGTTTAATTCCTCATTTTGTTCAATAATTCTAGTTATGGGTAAACGACTAGAAGACGAGCCCCCACTATTCTTCAATTTAAATGAAAACCTATGTTCATAGTAGTCAACATCATTTGATTCTATAACTATAATCATTTAAGTCATATAATTTATAAGCTTTACTATTCCTGACATATCCTATGAATATACATTAGGTATGTTACTACTAGTAAGTTTTATTTCTTTTAAGAATCGGGGGATCCTAACGTAGACTAAACAATCTCAAGTTTTAAAATAAGTTAAGTTTCTTATTTTTCAACATTTGAGATGGTCAAATTTTACTAGTAGATTTAGGCCTCTATTTAGCACATAGAAAAGCAGGTTAATAAATTTCTCCCCACCAATGGAAGCGACCAAAGTTTAATAAAATTGTAACTATCTGATTTAGTAAAATTTCTATTTTTTTCTTTCAGCTTTGCCATTCATTTCAGAAGAATAAGGTGCTGTTTTGTCATGAATGATTCCATGAGTTTTATAAAAATCATTGAAGATATTGGAAGCACATTTAGTGCCTCTATCACTTCGAGACCTTTTTTTTTTTACGGTAAGTTGATTCTTAATTTCGATTATAAATATTTTAAACATGTCAAATGCTTCACTTTTATTTTTTCATTAGATATACATAAGTATAATCTGAACAGTCATCTATAAAAGTTATAAAATAGTGTTTTTCATTTCTTGTTAAATTTCCATCAAGTCCACATATGTCATAATGTATTAATTCTAAAGATTCAGATTCTTTAACTACTGACTTATGTGAAGTTTTTGTTATTTTAGTTTGACTATAAAAGTCACATTTATCCAAAATAATTCAAAGATAGTTTTAGAATTAGTTCTATGCTACTCATGTTCTTGATTATGCGTTTATTAACATGACAAAGTCTAGCATGCCAAATATTAAAGGAACTCAACATTCAATTTAAACATGTCATTAGTGGCGTACCCTTTCCCAACAAAAAATATTATTTTTAGTTATTGTATATAAATCATCCCCTATAGTTTGAGTAAACCCAGCTTTGTAAAGAAAATATCCTGAAACTAAGTTCTTTCTCATCTCTGGAGTATGCAAGACATCTTTCAAGATGATAATCTTTCCAGAGGTAAACTTTAATTCCACCCTCGCCGAAATCTAACAACTTTAGTGGAGTGGGAGTCACCCAACAACACTTTCTTATCCTCAGACTCAGAGTAGGACTTGAACATGTCTCGATTATAGCGAAATGGCGAGAAGTACCAGTGTCCACCCAACACCCCTCGAATCCATCAACAAAATTGATTTTAGAAATCATAGCAATAAGTTGATCTTCGGTAAGGTTCGCCTACGTGGCAGGACGATTCCTGTTCCGGCAGTTCCTAGCCAAGTGGCCAAGTCTGTTACAACTATAACACATGAATGTGTTATTCCTTAAGGGGGTTAAGGTCCATTCTAGAGAGGATAGTTTTTGTTTCTATTTTGGTGGTTGCAGTTTTGGTTATTATTATGATTATGAGTTTTCATATTTCTACCTTTAGGTTTCCAAATTGCAGATGAGGGTTTCTTATTGGTATTGTTGTTTGAGACAATAAGTACTTCATCTCTTTGGTCTTATTTTCGGACTTCTTCTTCTATTCTTAAATTGGTTATAAGACTTTCTAAAGAAAATTTATTAGTTTTATGTCTAAGTGTATTCTTAAAATCTTTCTAAGCATGGGGTAATTTATCTATAATAACAACTACTTGAAATTGTTCATCTAAAGTCATACCTTCAAAAGTTATTTCGTGTCTTTATCTTAACGATTCGTGTGATTGAGCTTCCACATATTTTTCATCAATCATTTGATACTTCATGTATCTACTAACATCATACTTCTTAGTTCCACCTTTCTGAGTATCATACTTCTTTTGAAGTACTTCCCAAATTTCCTTAACAAACTTTATCAAAATTATAATAGTCATACAAGTCATTAGCTAATCCATTAAGAATAAAAAAAATTTGTATAGAAAATAATTTTCTATCCATGTGTTTAAATCCTTTATTGTAGCTTCAGTATTAGAATTAGGCAGTGTTAGTTTTTCAATAATAAAAACAAAAGCGACATTTTACATGGTTAAGAAGAATAACATTTTTTTGTCTCCATTTTTAAAGTGTAGTTCTTCAAAACGAAATGTTTTGTTAAGATCAGCCGTTAACATTTCAGTAGACATGGCAGATAGAATTCGTCTTAAAATTGTTGGAACAAATATGTGAAAAACTATGTAAGAACAATATTAGATATATCTTTGAAATATAATGCTTGGGTTGAGTCGCGGACTAGGTCATTTCTCTTTAAGACGTTTCAGCGACTGCCCAAACTTGAGCGTAAGCAAACACAACCTCGTCCCAGGGATAAAAGCGACCAATTTTTTCTTGTCTCGGAACTTCTTTGATGAAGTCGGAATACTATACCTCTCAAATATTTATGTTGCTCGGAAATGCGAAAACAATTGAATTTTCTTTTCTTTGATTTTGCTATGAAAATCGTAAAACTATTTTTGAGTTGTTAAGTTATATTCTAAACTCAGGGCTATTGCCCCTATTTATAGTTGAAAAAATATGTGTAACGGTCATATAATTATGAAAATAACGGACACATAATTATGAAAATAACGGACACATAATTATGAAAATAACGGTCACATAATTATGAAAATAACGGTCATAAAAGTAACGGTCACATAATTATAAAAATAACGGTCATAAAAGTAACGGTCACATAATTATGAAAATAACGGTCATAAAAGTAACGGTCACATAATTATAAGAATAACGGTCATAAAATTAATGGCCACATAATTATGAAAATGACAGTTACATAATTTATGAAATAATGGTCATAAAATAATAAAAAATATATTTTTTTATTTAAATTCATTTCCAACAGAATTTAACACCAAAGAGAGTCTAAATCTAAAGAGAACCCTGATAATGATTAGTAAAATGTGAGAAAATGAAATTCTGGGAGCTATATATATATATAGTTAGTTAAAATCCATCTACATACATTAAAAAATAACTGTTGGTAACTGCACCAAGGGAGGAATTTGAAATAGTTCAATTCTAAAATTGAAACTGTTAGGATAGGCCCCTAAATGAAAATGTGTTTATATTTTAAACTACCTTGAATAAATAAGATACATTTTATTTATTTATTTTCATTTGTTATTATATTCTTAAAATAAATCATCAAAAACTCCTCATTATTTGTGTATACTTAAAACGTTATGTATCAATGTATATATAAGAGAATTGAATTTAGTATATGAAGTTTATAAAATGATATTTAATTAAGTCACTAATATGACCTATATTCATTTGGAATATAGTAATCTTATCCAATGTAAATGATATAAACACATCTAGTTTGAGGTAATTCATATAATAGCTGATTATATATTATTTGACTTGATATATAAGATATATAATCTATCACGTCTGCTCGCATATGTTAGATACCAATTCATTTGTTTAGCGATCTAGAGCATGGATAACTATGTTTAATCTATAATATAATTATAGATATTTGTTCATATACATAAACGTTGTCAAGAAGAAGATATACACGTACTCAAGAAGAAGATGTAATAGAAGGGATAAAACGAACTTAATGACCTAGGTCATGTTACAAACTAGATGTATAAGATTGAACTACACCTAATGTTTATATCAATAGGTTACTCAACTATATCATATTGGATAAATATTAGCTATAACATTTGAGAGTTTAGTCTCAATTTTAACAGAATAACTTTAATATTAATAAAATTTAATAATTAATTAAGATATTAATTAATGTATCTATATTTTATTCAAACTTGAAGTTATAGTTCATCAATCCCTAAGTCTGCTACATAACAACGATTGAACGATGTTGCTTCATAGATAAAAAATAATTAATTTAAATTATTTGAATGATCAAAATACATAATTATTTTTGGGATGGTAAATTACTCCATGTAATTAATTTTATACTTATTTAGACTAAAATTTATATGAATTAATTAAAATATATAATGAAAAAAACATATTTTTGGTATCCATTTTAAGTGTAAGAAGTGATGACCTATATTAAATTGTAATCCACTAATAAAAGTGGACTTCTAAGTGGCATGGGAGGCTAAATTAAGTAAAAATATGATTCTCACATGTACATACTTTTTATGTGTGAACAATCAGTAGTGACGATACTAGCTTTATTTCTAACCAAAATGTGCACAATAACAATAATTTTTGAAATTTTTGTTGATAAAAAATTAAGTTTTACTAAAAGACTTTTTTCCAAAAACCAATAGAAACAGAGCACCATCTCAATATGACATTCATAATTATTGAAATTATTTCAACTTTAAAATTATTGTTGTGATTTAACATGTTCTCCAAATTGAAACCAAGTATCTTATGCAATTTAAAAATGCTACTAGTGGATGTTGTCATCCTTGAGCTCAGATTTAAGACAATTATATTCTTTCACTTTAATAAAGTAATTAAAATAAAAGCTTAAGGGATTCAATGTTTGAACATTAGTTCGATACCCACCATCATAGGTCGAATTGAACCCAGCTTAGTGACAAGCATCTACCTGAACGTAAGTACAAGAGTAAATATATACTTTTTAGTCTTGTATGAATCTTATGTATGTTTACACACACCTTTTGGTTGATTTTGGTAGTGCATACTAGGTAGAGTGTTGTGGTTTTCAATGACTGAGCCAATATTGTGGCTTGATTTTTTGGTTCGTTTGAAATGTGAATAATTATGAAAATTACTTGGTAATTTTGGAAACAAAAATGGGATTTTTTGGCATCTTGCCATACCCCTCACCACTACCACCACCATTGGCGAGATGGTTGGCGGGGTCTATGGTGAGGTGGTGGCAAGGTTGGTTGTGGCTTGTAAATACCCTCATTTTCTCTTATTTCTATATCCAAAAAATATGTAACGAAACTCTATCAAATTTACATCTCATATTTCTATTTTTGGATCATTAATACCTTGAATGTTATTCAATATTAGTGATTTGTGACTGTATGAGAAAAATTATGCTTGTAAGTGGTGAGTACTCAAAGCAATGCTTGTGGATGAGTTCTATGTGTTGAGTTATGTGTCGGTTGGTAGTTGCCATCGTGCAACTTTTTCTTATGTGAGGATTTGACTTTGTGCAACATTTTCTTATTCACTTTACACATTACTAGTATTTGGTTACGAATCGCACCACTTTAGGTATTGTTGGTTTTGGAGGAGAGACGAGTTCATGTGTCGAACCAAGTTATTGTAAAGGTAGCAAGCGGAGGAAGTAATAGGTAGTTTGGATAAAGGTAATGGGGGTTTTATTTTTGTTAGGATTGTAACTATTTTATTGCATAGTGGGTTTGTTTGTTGCCAAGTGGTTGTCATAAGTAATCTAAGAATGTTATCACATAAGTAGGGATTCTATATGGGTTTACCTCGTTATATCTGGTGTTATGCATGCTCAAATGTGTAGCTGGTACAATCATATTTTAAATGGTACACGTCTCTACATTCAGTTTAACCTCTTATTAAAAAGCTTTTTGTATTTATCATCTACTTTCTGTTTACTAAATTATATATCTACTACTTTATTATCCTATCTATTTGTATTTATTTATGATGTAGCTATGATTATCTGTCAAGTGTTTATATCTTCGTTGTTTGCGAGTTTTGGTTAAGTCTTTAAAGAGTCAACATCTCTTTAACCTGATTGTGTATCGGGTCTTAGACTCCTTCTTTATAGTCATGTATGATCAGATTGCTTGTTAGTATAATTGGTCTTTTATATGCATACAAGTTTGGTGTGAGTCTCTAAGGAATATGTATCTCTTTATCTTAGAAGTGTACAAGGTGGAGGACTCTTCATTATGATTTGCTATTTATGTTTGTTTGCATACTATAAAAATATAATCATCATTTATAGAATATGTTCTTACATATGAGATTTTGAAGTGATTGAAAATCCTTTTAGGTTTTATATATGTATGCTTGTATCACATGTTATGTGCTGATTTCCATATATGCATATTATTCGTCTAGATAAGAGCATGTGAGGCACATCGTCACTAGAGTGTTTACTATATATTGTTGTTTTTATATTTGTTGAGTGTTTTAGTTATGTGTTGAATTAAATATGTTGTTTTATACTTTTATTGTATAATTTATCTAATTCATGTCTGTGAGATCGACTTGATCGAATTGATATAAAACTTGTGAAAAGATTTCATAAGTTGAGATCTCCACTCTTCATATAAGTCTTAGTTACCTATTTCAATTAAAAGAATAATTAAAATTCATATAATTATTTATATTAATGAGAATCATCAATAACATATATATTATATTGATTCTCTCTGTATATATACAATAAAAATGATATTATCTACTAGTGAGTATAATGTAAACAATGAATAAATAAATTGGGATACTAATGATAATTTTGCACCTTCGTTGTATAAATAATATAATTTTTAATTAATTTTACTTTTAATTTTTGTTAAAAATTATATGTTTATTTTTTTTCTAATTTTTTCATCTCTAATCCTAATTTATCTTATTCTCTCTCTTCTCCATTCTTGTTTCGACGCAAGTTAGTTATTTGAGTGAGAAAGTTTTGTTTTCTTAAACAAAATTATACCAGGTCATTCAATTTTATCAATACCTAAGCAATAACAAAAAAAAATACCAATACCCAAATTTTGAAGAAAAAATAAATCAAATTTTTTGTTTCTACCAAAATAAAAAAAAAATCCATCCCTGAAAAAATATTTTTGTAAACACCCCTTTGCTCGTCACCACCTATAAAACCCCACCATAAAAACTCGTAACCCCTCCCATTGTCATCATTCATACCACCGTCGAACTCAAAAGGTTGCCAACGCCACCAACACCTTGCAGATCCGACGTCGTAAGCCACCTTGCTTTAGACTTTCTGATTAAGATTAATCTACCCGCTGACGTTGATTTCCAACCACTACTACCACAGTTCGAAGCTGACATCTCCTAAGTTGTCGCCTAGGCTTTCTTTCGATGCCATCCTTGCTACTGCTCACCACCAGACGCACAGAAATCTCCAAAATTGACTCTGGTCATTTTATTGAGATTTTAAGAGTAAAGAAAAACAAAACAAGGCCCGAAATAAGAAAAAAAAATGTCTAGTTCTACCCAGCACATCCAGTCCTCCCAGTTTGGTTCAAAGTCATATTTGTCCGGTTAGATCACATTTAGATCGATTCTTGTTAATTCAGTTCCGTTCTAGCACTTTTGAAGCTTTCTAGTTTGGTTTCTAAACTTGAGTTATATTTTAGTTGAAATTTTAATAAATTTGCTTTCCCTTTAAAATAATAATTGTTAAGATTTCGTTTACAGATATAGAAATTAGAGAGATTAACGTAAAGAATTAATGTGTAGATATTCAAGTTGATCCACTTATTTATAGAAAATATATAAGTACAAGTGTAAAATATATAATATGTAAATGTAAATACATATCAGGAGAGCATGATTAACTTAAGATACAATGTTTCAGAGATTCAGGTTGAATTTTAACCGTATTTTCTACAAAGTCGTGTTGTGATCGAACTCGAGATGACCTTGGACTCAATCTTTCTTAGGCTCGAGGTAACCTTGGGCTCAATCTTTCTTGAACTCGAGCTTCTATCGAGTTAGAGCTTTCTAGGACTCCAATTGTCATTGGGGTTCGATCTTGTTAGGCTCGATCTTGATAATGTATATGTTATTATATCTTGTTATAACTTCGTGCCGTAAACAAACCTAATATATTGCTTACATAAAGGGCTTCTTAAATAACTTCAAGGAATATTCATCTTGCTCAAAATCGTTTTCATTTGATGTTAGACGTGTAATATCAAATTATGTAAAGAATACATGCTTACCATTCTTGCTAACAAAAGTGCAAAACTTTCCACTTTCTTTTTTTTCATGAAAGGGCATAAACTTATTTGAAAATATTGATATCGGTAAAAATATCAGCATATAAATTTTATAAATATGTCAAAAATATTATGGTTATTATGAAAATTTTGAAGAAAAAAAAATTAAAAAAAACATAATTGATTAATAAAATTAAGAAATTTTAATAAATTTTTAAAAATACTATAACCAATCAATTATTTATTTTAGATTGATTTCTTTATATAATATAAATGTGATTGTAGGTATGTTGTATTTATTTTAATCAATAAATCAACCTTATAGATTGATATTAAAATGTTTAAAATAATAACTATAAATAATATTTTACCTATAATATTATAATAATATTATATATTATCGTGGACAATGTATAGATGTGAAACCTTGTCGAGACATTGTTTATAATGTCGAAGACACTTTCACAAGTAACGTTAAGACAGCAACCTTCCTTATAGGTGCTCTTATTTTCGTAGTAATAAGAATAATTTTAGAACAACTTAGAAGGAAATAAAATTCTTAGGTTTATTTTTTTAAAATGTCAATACTATTTATATACTAATAATTGAATTTTAAAAAATAATCTAGTACTTAATAAAAGCTTGTTGCCATTCTTTGTTTATAAATTACTTTGACAATAATCATTATTGTTATAAAAATAGCAACTTTAAGGCTTGTGTTGACAGGATGAATATAAAATAATTTTTAAAAATTGTTTTCAAAATATAATTCAAAAATAATGATGTGTTTGGTCAATATTTTAAAAAATAAAAAAAGACTCACGATTATTTGGCCAAATTATCATTACTATAATAGTGTCCTATGATCTTAGAAATTTAGCCTATGTTATTTTAAAAAGTGAGACTATAGGGTTTTGGTCACGGTTTTATGAAAACCGAGGCTATAGTGAATACATATAGCCTAAGTTTTATCAATAATCGTAACTATAAGTTAAACTATAAAAATTATTTAAATATAAATAAACTTATATAGTTACGATCATTAAATAATTGTGATAATAATTAAAATAATAGATTTTTCAATATTTTTAAAATTAAAATCAAATAATATATTGTGTTATTCACTTAAAAAATACAAAAATTACTTTACAATTTTTTCATTTTTCTATTAATTTAATTTCATATATTTTATCTCTTTTATATTACGTACCAAATTTTTATAACTAATTTTTTTCTTTACCTCTTCCAATTTTTTCTTTTTCCTTTTTCCTCTCTCATTTTCCTTTTTCCCTCCCTCTTTTTCTTTTCTTTTCCTTTTCCCCCACCAGTAGCTCCATCCTCACGCATATAACCCTAGTCTGTTTTTTTTTTCTTCCCTACCAACATGCAGCTCCTTCCTTGGGTTTTTTCCTTTTCCTCATTTCTTTTCTTTTCTTTTCTTTCCATAGTAGCTGTATCAATCCCTCGTGTTTTCCCCAAGCTTTATCAATTTCTCGAAGCACTTTCATTTTATCCTCCAAGCTTGGCTGCCTAGTTGGTAGTTTCATTATCATGCTCATGTTTCATTTTCTGGGTAAACTAAGTGAAACTCATGCTTATGTTTTGACAACGATGTTCATTTTGTACGTTTCTTGCATTGGAACTTAAAAAATATTGCTTGGAAAATTACCACCCTTAGATTATTTAAGTCATCATCTCTGTTTATCTTTTTTATTTTTTAACCACCCGTATAGGATAGAGACCACAAATTCTTAACACTAGTAGTAAGAAGCTTACATGGGGTTGATCGTGGAGATGAAGATCCTTTTGGTGCAATTATTATTTGTAACGATGAAATAGTAGTAAGCTGCCACAATATGGTTTTGTGAAATAATGACCCAATCTCTCATGTAGAGGTTACTGTTGTAAGAGAGGTTAGACTAAAATATATATATATATTGTCTCATCTAAGTCCTTTTGGTTTGTTTAATCATAACCTTACATGTGGCTCTGACTTCTCATCAGTCTCATTGAAACATTTTAGTACACACATAACACTAAAACATTAAATTTTCCCTAATTCAAATCACTATTGACCATATTGCACTATACAATAAAGATTGTTAGTTTTTGATGATGCTTAAAGTTACATTTATTCAATAGAGAAAAAGATCTTAGTTCTGGCATGATTCTATTTTAGAAAATGGACCGCAAGTTCATCTACTAAAATAATAATTTTATATTTCTCAAATAGTTTATTATGTTTTGGTATTTTGCTTGTTTCATGTTCATTATTCAACTATAAAGTATTCTATAAGTCTCTTAATATACTTTGTTTATCTAGATTGTATATTTATTTGATTTTTTCAGTTGGCTTTTCCATTTTTGTTTATATAGAAATCAATTAAAATGTTATTTATAAATTTGTTTTCATTTGAAGGAAGATAATATTGTTTTTGGATACAATTTAAATTTAAAAGGTTGCCTAATATTTGTTTTAAGTGTGATTCTTTTCTACACAAAGACTCGACATGCATAGAAAATGTAGAGCTATTTATTTTTTATGAAGAGTTAAGAATTCATCACTCTGTACCTTCACAATCATGGCTGGTGCGAACGAGTTCGTCAAAGGAAGTGTTCACCCAAATGGCGTCGCTGTAATAACACTTGATCGTCCTAAAGCTCTCAACACCGTGTACATAAGTAGGTTTCAATTTCTTGTTATTTTTATTTTTTGTACCTTATTTTTTTATTTATGCTTATATATGGTTTATTGTAGTTTGGAAAGGTATATTTGGTCATCATACTAAAAGTCCTAATTTTTTATTGTTGCTAGGAATGAAATTATACTTAATTGTTTATAATGCAAATATGGATATTAAATACAAGAGTTTTCCTGATGAATGGGAATCAGACCCATGGATAAAGTGTGTTTTGGTCAATAGTAGCTCATCTAGTGCCTTTTGTGCAGATAACATGGAGAGAAAACAAAGCCTTAAATTTTTTGTCAATCAATATTTACTTTGAGGTACGTTCTCTCTTAACCTTACTTGTATTAAATGTTTAAAAGATGTATATTTTGCATCTTTTCAAATTTTGTTTATTTTGAATGCCAGAAAGCCTTTCAAGGTGACCAAAAATGGTTAATGTAGGAATGGATATTAAAGGGGTTGTTGTTGAAATTTAAAAGGAAAAAAACACACCTCTTGTTTAAGGTTTCTACATAAAGCTTATTTTTCATTAGTATGTTTCTTGCAGAAGTTGTATTAGAGTATAAAAACAACCTTATCATGTTCACTTTAAATGAAAATCTTCTATATTCAGGTAAATGAAGAATTATAGTGAAATGAAATTACCTCTTGATGCTTTAAATTGAGCTTTTTGGTTTATTTAATGATTTGTAGTTGTATTAGAGTAAGTTACTTATAGTGTATATTATTTGGCAAGCCATTATTTGTCAACAGTTTTCTAAGTGTCATACACATTCTATTGGATCAAACACGACATGATGAAATGAAAATATTAGGATGTCAAACTCTTTTTGATTTTGTAAATAACCAAGTGTGATGCGCTATTTTGTTCTTCATATTTTAAATTTTTAGCATTTCATTCTAGAATGTCTTTCATGTAAAAGTATTCAAGGGTGTAGTATATTGATCAATCATGTAGATAGACAATACATATATGTTCAACCTGGATGGTATGATATCAATAGTGGATGGTCTAGGCACCAGAAGATACTCACACCAACACTAAGCACCAACACTAGTACCAAAGCAATAGAGTTCTGCTGAAATCGTTATGGACTTGATTACATTGATTTAAAATACACTTATAAATGCTTTGAAGAAGTACACTTGTAAATGATTGTAATAGTAAAAAGTCATTTTGTAATAGTAAGACTATTATTCATAGTTATTGTAAATATTAGAATTAGCTAGTCAAGTTTTATTATATTTTGGCATATAAACTTTGAAATGTAATTGCACTTTTAATTTTAATATAATATGATTTTTAATATTATAATTAATAAATTTATTTTTAATATTATAATTTATATTTATTTTTAATATTATAATTTATATTTATTTTTAATATTATAATTAATAATTACATTTTTATTTAAATTTATGGCCATAAGGTATGTCTATGGTCTCAGTTATGTAAAAAACCAAGACCATAGGGTATGTTTATGGCCTTGATTATTGAAAAACTGAGGCTATAGGGTACGTCTATGGCCTCACTTTTTTGAATAACCGAGGTCATATGTAACAATCTATGATCTATCTTACTTAAATCTCAGTTCTTATAACCGTGATCATAAATCTACGATCATGATTAAAAATCGAGGCCATATGTATGTATTTTAATAGTGTATATTTGTAACTTATTTTCTTAGTAAGCTTTTTATTATTAAATTTAAATAATTAAACTTTGAATGTATACACAAAAATACCCTTCATAATTATTTATTTATTATATTATTTTTATTTAAACTTAACATCTCATATATTTTTTACCAATTTCCTTTTAGATTAATTTAAATAATTTTCTCTATGAACATTTTAATTATTAATGATAGATAGAGTGATATACCAAAAATAATACATTATATTTAAAGTCCTAAGTTATCAACTTATCAACCAACTAAATAATAAATCTAATATATCTAAATCTTATAATAATAAAATTAACACCTTAAACTAACCCATACTCTCTAAATAATTCTTTTGTTTTTTTTGCTATTTTTGTTACCATAAATTTTAAATGTGTTATTTGATGTATTTTTTTTTTAATAAAGAGATGTCAAATCCAAATTAAAAAGATATCAAAAATGTGTGAGAATAGTGTTTTCTATAACAATGACTCTATCTATTTTTTATATGCTCTCATTCATGTTTAAGAGAAATTTAAATACAAGTATAATTTACGAATAACACATAAAAATGTATTATCTTTAAGAGGAATGTAAAGAAGGTAGGTTGTAAACTAGTCAAATGGTAAAGACTTAGTTTAAGATGCGATAAACACAATTTATCACATTATTCATACAACATCTAACATGCATTTGTACATCCAAAAAATCCCACTTAACTTTCATTAAATTGAGAATAAGATTTTACAATTTCAATAATATAATATATTGTCATATGTAATAAAATTACAGTTGAGTTAAAATTTAATTTAAAAAATAATAATAATAAAATAGAATATTAGGTCTTAATAGATGAGACACTCAAGTTCATGAGACATTTAAATCTTATCTATAAAGATTCAAGAAAATAAAAAATATCAAATTCAATGAAAATCCAAACAAATTAATAAGTATAAAAAATGAGTTAGTAATGCCCGCTTATGTAAATTATTTTCCGTGTTTTCTTATGTTTTTTAAACAGTAAAAAAAACTTAGAGGTGTTTTTAAATTTTTTCTTTTTTATTTCACATAATTTTTAAAATTTATAAGTCAAACATACTTAATTATTTTCAAAATTTGTTTTTTATTTATAAATATAGAAAATAATTTTTAGATTATACAATGAAACAACTCTTTTTTATTTACTTGTTATTTTTTTAATAGTGTTTTTTGTTGAATTAGAAAGGTAGGTCAATGTTGATTAGTTTGTTGTTGTTTTGTCTGTACCAAATCGAAACAGTACTTTCTTAAAAGCAAAAAGTTAAGAAAAAGGTCTTGTCGGATTATGAAGAAGAAAGGTCATTTAATTTGTGGTCAAAGTTATAGAATATTCTAATAGTTATACCTTATCCTAGTAATCATGATCATCCTTTATTTTAATTTAAATTCGTGGCAAATCTTCCATGTACGAAGATGCACTCACTTTTATGCTATTTATGAAAACTAGCAGTTTTTTTAAAATTATTTATTATTTTTAAATTATATAATATTTTAAATTATAAAATTTAAGATTATGTAAAAAAATTTAATAAAATAAATATTTAATAAAAATAAAAATAAAAATTTAATTAACAGGAAAGTATAATTTAATAATAATGAATAATAACTTTTTTACATTTTATCCTTCAATCAATTTACAATTAAAAATGAACTTATATTTATAAAATTCAATAAAACACATTAAAAGTGATACTTAAAATTTAAAATTTTATTTAAAAATATAACATAATTTATCGTTATTAGATAGTTGATTTTGTAAGATTTATTAGAGTTTCGATTACTTACGAAGAAATGATATATTAAAAAAAAGATATACAAGTTGACGAAAAATGTATTGAGATCTAAGCTTCAAGTAAAATGTAAAAAAAATTGGAAACCAAGTTGGCGAAAAATGCCATCCGAAAGAAAGGTTTCCAAAAATCTCAGCTACCATTGTTGCTCTCTTACACCATCAAGTTAAGTTTGAATGAAAAGGTTTAAGGGCGTGAAAGGCTTGTAACGATTACTTTTCTTGTCAATTAACACAACTTTTTTTTCCCTTTCTCTAAAAATTATTTTCGTTTTAACTTTACTTCATCTTTAAAATTGTGTTTGAAGTGAATTTTTTTTTCTCAATTTCAATATGTGATTACAATTTTTTCCTCAAACTTAACTTTAAATTTAACTACGTTAGGTATTGAGTATAACTTTGATGTTTTGTAAACATTGAATGTTTCTATGAAGAAAGATGAACTCTTGGGAGTATTTACGTAATTTTCTTCATTTTTTAATAATATATTCATATTTTTAGTTTTTAAAAATAATTGAGAGTGATCTTAATTTCTTTAAAAATATAGGATTTCTTTTAATAAACCAATGCATTCAATATTCAAGTACGAGTTATTAAATACATGACATAAATCAAAATGAACTTACCCCATGTTTGGTTGAATGGAATGGAATGGAATCAGAATTGATTCCTTCCATTTTGTGTGTTTGCTTAGACGGAATGGAAGGCGGAATGCAATCTCATTATTAAAGGAGAAGGAATTGTTCTCCCCCTTTGGTAATCATAATTCCATTCCCATCTAAACTTTTTTTTTCAATTTTATCCTCACCTAAAATATAACCTTAAACTCAAACCCAAAATTCCAAAACCCTAAACCCTAAACCTAAAATTCCAAAACCCTAAATCATAAACCCAAAATTCCAAAACCCTAAACCCTAAACCCAAAATTCCAAAACCCTAAATCCTAAACCCTATACCCAAAATTCCAAAACCCAAAACCCTAAATCCAAAATTCCAAAACCCTAAATCCTAAACCCAAAATTCCTAAACCCTAAACCCAAAATTCCAAAACCCTAAACCCTAAACCCAAAATTCTAAAACCCTAAACCCAAAATTCCAAAACCCTAAACCCTAAACCCAAAATTCTAAAACCCTAAATCCTAAACCCAAAATTCCTAAACCCTAAACCCTAAACCCTAAATCCAAATCCTAAAACCCTAAAACTTAAACCCCAAATCCCTAAACCCTAAACCCCAAATTCCAAATCCTAAAACCCTAAACCCTTTTAAGAAAAATAATAATTTTAACCCTAAACCTTAACCCATAAATATTACCCCAAATCCTAAATCTCACATCCCAAATCTTAAAACCCTAAACCCTATTTAGAAAAATAATAATTTTAATAATATATTTATTTTTAATTAAGTAGTAATTATTTAAAAAACTAATGATTTAAATAATGTATTTTGTCTGACGAAAAAATAGTAATTAAATGACATTATTTGAACTTTACAGCATGTAGGGGTATTAAGGTCATTTACAACTTTTTTCATTCTATTCCAGTGGCAAGCAAAACAGTGTAATCCTGATTCCGAGCTTCATTCCAGTGGTCAAACCAAAAAGTATTGTTTCCTTTCCATTCCATTCCGATTCTGATTTCGATTTCGATTCTGATTCTATTCCACAAACCAAACGCTACCTTAAGGGTTTACTAGAGAATACTTTTCTCAAACAGCTAGGGAATGGGCAGCTAAATTAGAATTCCCAAACTGCAAAAAAAAAAACAACCATCTTGGTCCCCAAAAACAATACCTAATTCTCTTAGAAAAAAAAATTTAATGTAAGATTTAAACATAAGAATTATTAAATCTGATAACAAAATAACAATAATTATTAATATATAGCAGTTTATTAAAGTATGCATCATGTGGGGTAGAGTTGGCAACAAATAACATGAACAAAATGTCTCACCTGCCATCTCGATGGTAAGACATAATTTAATATATTCAAGAAATTCAGAAAATTTTAATAAAGCAAAATAACATAAAAGATATGTAGACAATACATGCATGTAGATTAATTATAACTAAAAATATGTAATATTATTTTTAAAAAAATGTATATATGTTTATTTTCTTTTTACAAATTAGATATACTAGCCAATCTTCGTTAAATTGATATATTTTAATCAAATTAATGTTACATTTATTAAAAAATTGATTGTTTTAAATTAATTTTGATGTTTTAATCACTTTATTTTTCATTTTATAACTAAGTTTTTGAGACATTTTTTCTTAATCAAACATCCTACAATCTTATTAGTAAGATTCAATTTGATCAAATTCAAGTTTTGTTACCAAAATATAACCAAAAAATAAAAATGATGAGAAAAAATTTAAATATCTAAAAATGTAATAGTACAATGATTAAATAGCACAAATTTTAAGAAAATTACTAACATACCAATATGTAAAAATAAATGACTAAAAAATGTGACATTATCCTATAATTTTGAACAAGCACTTATTTAGTTATGTAAAATAAAATTTATATCTACTACTTTTATATTTTATGTTTTAAATTAATATTAAATTATTAAAATATCTTTCAATCAACTATTATGTTCAAAAATTGATTAATTTGATCAAAAAATTTAAATCATGTTCAAGAAACATGAAGTTATAACTTTATTATATTATCACGACACATGTTTATAATTTCACGTTTTTAGTAGATGATATAAATATTATTAATCAAATTGGTTAATTTTTGATCAAAATAGTTAATTGAAAAATATTTCAATAATAAAAATAATAAATTTAAAGAAAATATTGAAAGTAATAAATTGAAAAGATTTAAATAATATTTGTTTCATTATTTTTAATGCATCATAAACTAATCAACTTAGTTTTAATTTTGTAATAATTTGACAAGATTTCACCGTACATATGGGCTTGTTCCGTTAACAAACGTCAACAAGTTTAATAATTGATATTAATAAATCATTATAATTATAAAATAATCTAAATCAATACTACAAATATTATTATATATATTTTTAATTTAAATTTAATTGTTTTAACTCTTAAATTAATCAAAGAGAAAGTAAAATAAAATAAAAATACATACTCACTACTGTTAGATAAAATTTAATCAATTGTTAGAAAAAAATTTCAATTTTTTTTTCTAACGATGAATATATGATTCTATGTTATTTAATTTTTGCTTAATTTTAAAAGTTATTTACTAATTTTAAATTTTAAATTGTGATAATATTTATAATATTGATTTAAATATTTTTAACATATATTTTTATTATATAAAAAATATTATTATAAATATAATATTATTTTTTACTTATAAAATTTAAAAATGAGAATTTTATTTTATTATCATGAAAATAATAATGAGAAATTCATAAATATTAAAAAGAAAAGGGAAGAACTCTTATAAATAACAAATTTCTGTAATAATTTAAAGAGCACCAATTTGTATCCGATTCATTAGTGATTTTTTTTTAAATGTATTAAAATCTATTTTTTATTAAATAAATAAAAATAACACGGATATCATTTGAATTTGGATGTAAAATAATGAGATGAAAAATCATACCACTTGAACCACAAATCAATCTTACCTAGATCATAAACTAATCTCTATCAATGTTATACACTTTTTTTTTACAATACTCAAAGCTATGCTTTAACAATATACCTAAGCACTTGCCCAATTTCTTTCCTTTTTTTTTAATCTAAGCAGTTGTCCACTTGATCACTAGAATTCAAAACTAAACAGGATCATTATATAATACTATATATAGAAATGAAAGCAATGCAGGTTACACAATTTAAAACATGAATCCTACTAAAAAGTAACATCAAACACAATAAAAACTAATAAAACAATTGAAAAAAAAACTCTTTGATGCAAATGAAAATTAATAATTGCAACTGAAATCAAAAGAAAAACATTTCAATTATCGAAATCTCACCTTGTATGAATTAATAACAATACTATTTTTTTATATTTTTATCAAAAAAATTATCAAAATTGAAAAATAAGAGCAAGTGATCGGGTAAGTTCACAAATTTTTTGGAATTGATCGCTTAGATCCAATCATTTTGTTCAATGATAATTAGTCCATCATATTTTTAAAAAATGATATCATAGATTTAAATCAACAATTTTTATGTTTTTTTTTTATTTTTTTTCTATTTTTTAAAATTTTTATTTTAAAAAAGTGCATCAACAAATGTTCATGTTAAAGCTTTCTTTTCAATATGCATGCAAACAAATAATTTTTTTAAAAAACTTAAAATTTGATTATCTTGATTAAAATCACTTTTTTAAAATTAATGAAATTAAATACTCGAATAGTAAAACCTCTCGAAAAATAAATAGCTTAAAATCATTTTTATTATTAAAGTATTTATATAAATCATAACTATATCACAATTAGAGATAAAAGTTTTTTATTAAATACAGTTATATGAATTCAATTTTATTTATTAATAATATTACGTTATATCAAATATAATTTATCATAAAATTATATATAAATATATCTTTATCGGATATTTACGTGATCACTCATATTTTCATGATTTCTAAAAGAAATAAAAAAAATAAAGTACTATTTCTCCCATAAAAGATACGAAAAGGTAACGTGGTAATATTACCATGACACTACGAATATTCACCCACCTAAGAGAATTACTGTGTAGATTAGGATTACCTAATACCTATATCAAGAATCAATATTGAATTTTCGACTGGATATAAGTGCTCCCAGAAACCCTATCCGTACTTAAACCCTATCATCTTTATCCACCCCTATTCTCTTTTAATTTTACTTCTAATATGATATTTCTTTTAATTTTACTTCCCATATGATACGTGATAATTGGAGATACAGCTCTATCTCATAGTAGTTTGTTCTCTCTTTAGATAGGTTAATCTTATTTGTTTGTTTTGTTTTTTTAATGAGTTTAATAAAATCACCACTATATTTTTAAGTAGATCTTAATTTACGTGGATTTTTTTCTAGTATAAATTTATTATAGTATAATTTTTGACATATTTTTTTATTATTGTATAGCATTTTACATTCTAGATTTAAATCTCAATTTATTAGTTTTATTATTAGAGTTGTTACTATCACTAGCATGAAAGCACATTTAACATCAATCTAAACAAATAAATAGAAGCCTATAAACGAGATGATTATTGCTACTATTATCATCCAAATGAAGAAGATGGATGCTTTTGTTAATTTATTTATCAATTTTTAATTATTTATATCTTGTAATTGAATTCTATGATGTAATGCAATTTTAATGAATTGATATAAAATTCACTTTCTAAAAAAATGTTTAATTTCAAATCCAATTTATTTTAAACGTTTATACGTCTTCGTAAAGTATGGTAATATGGTTTCTTCACCCATAACTTTTGTTTAATCATTTACATTGAATTTTTAATTTATATAACATTAGTTTAATAATTATTTACCATATTGGTTTTCTTAATTATATATATTTATCCAATAGAAAAGAAATTTATAACTTGTTAGGATTATTTAAAATTTTAAAACTACTACAATAAATTTTAGATATATTTTTGAAAAAATTGAAACTTGATATACAATTAGATAAAGAGATATGAACTTTTAAAGGACTTATCTCTTCAAGTAACATCCCGTCAAACAACAAAAAAATAATTATTAAAGTAGATTAAATAAGTTCAAGTAAAAAGTAAAAGATTTTTAAACAAAAGAAATAACAACAAGCATAGCACAAGTAAGTAAAGCATGCAAAACAATAATAAATTATTTTTCTAATTAGTCTCGATCTTATATGTGTTAGCATACAACATCACGACTCATATTATTCTCATAACAAAATTGATGATACAAACACAATCAAGTAATGAAGTAAATTAACATAGAACTCTTATCTATATGGTAACATCTCCGAGTTGTTTATAATAATTACTAAGAAGCAAACAATTCAATAAGCAATAAAACAATTACAACTCTTCTATCAGTTGAGACCTCTGTCCAAACTGTCTATTATTTCTCTCGCTTGCTGCCTATGCGACAACCTGGTTTTACTCATAAACCCAGCTCCCCTCCAATGCCAACACCACCTAATGTGGATGGATCAGATATTGTAGATCAATGATATGTAAAGTGTAATACCATAACCCTTGATTATCACTCGTATAGAATCTACTCATAAACTTCGTAAAAATAGTTACTCACATTACTCTATGCTCACACAAATATATCACAATTATTCAAATACTTTCAAGATAATTAGTGGAGTGTGGGAAAATTGAAGTAGGTAGAGATGTGTTTGGGACAAACTAAGTTACAAGTGGAGATGGATTTGGAACAGACTAATTTGCAGCATTAATACGCTTAGGTACATTTTCTTCAATAAGTGGAGATGACTGAGGGAAGGAAGATTGTGTGTGTTCAGATCTGTGATGGAGAATCTGGGAGTGGAAGGTGAAGAGCTTGAAGAAAACATGTTCATCAAGGGATGAGACATTGAAAAAATTTTTGTTGTACACATCATTAGCAATGTGGAGAAGCTGTGGATGTCTCTGTTTTCTATTGTTAATGTTCATATTGATATCAAGCTCAAAACTAATGAGTTTGAACACTATCTTATAATATAAATTGTCTTCAATGGAGTTAGTACCAAAATTTGTCAACCATTCATGTATGAAAGTGGTGAAATCATTTATATGAACAAAATGTGCCATTTGAATGACTGGTTGTGCTTCTTGGTAGATTCTAACTTTTGTGAAAAGGTTTATTTTTGGGACACAGAATAGGATTCATTGCTGGAATTGTGACAAGTAGTTGAGCATAAAGGTAGAGTGGTTGGGGAATTTTGGAAATAGTGGGCAAATGGAGTATGACTTATTTGAACAGAAGAAGGATTAGCAGTATGGGAAATGGTATCAAAGCCAGCTTTAATCCATTCCTCATAGATTGGGACATATATTGTGGGTGATAGTTGATGAGCAAAACCAACATCGTTGATCCTGCCAATACTTTGGTTTTATATTTATAAAACTCTCGCAAGTGCATGAATCATTTCGTAGAAAAAGATAAGTATACTTTTAAGGTCGATCTAAGGAAAGAATATATGTGATTTTTAATTTATTATTCAAACTTTTAGAAACGAAATTAAATCCTAAACATCCTGTCATGATATTTTGGAGTTTTGTGTTTTAATCTAATAACATAAAAATAAACATAGATACAGATTCAATAAACATTTATGCAAATTTTATCATTTATAATAGTGGAGTATTTATGGATATAATAACTAAGTTAATTATGCTTGCTCATATTATTTAGGTTATTAAAGATATAAATTGATATTTATTGATTCTATCTTTTTTATATGAATACCACCTTTGGTGGGGTTAGATATTCTTTGTTAACTAAACAAATCAATTAACACCTATGGGTGGGGTTGATAACTAATTTGGTTAATTAAATTAATTCCTTTTTCGAAGAGATTGAAAATGAACCATTTAAATGCCATCTTTGGTGAGGTTAGACAGTTTAAACTTTATTCAAGGTGTCCAAATTAAACCTAAGAATTTAATTATCCAAGTACTAACTTTCAAGTTTTAAAACTACTATTGAAAGCATGTTGTCAATACATTTTCAAATAATAATTCTTATAAAAACTTTTGAAATAGAGCTTTACTCTAACTACCGGGCGATTATACCAACAAATAAAAGAGCACTACTCTAAATCATACCAAATAACTAAACCTTAAAATCTAATTTTCAGATTTAATTTTGTAATGAAAAATAATATATTTCTCTCTAACATTCTTAATATAAAATCTTAAATAAAAACAAAATCAATTCATTTTAGAGATTTTCACCTATTTAATATTTCGCAAGCATAACAACGTTATTATTATATCATGTTTACAAAAAGCCAACAATGTTAAATTTAATCACAGACAAATTAAATATAACATATAAGAATAAAACATAAAAAATAACTGCAAAAAAATAAAATCCTTACAGTACTTTGATGCTAACTCTGTTGCTGAAAAACCTCCAAACGAAATTTGTATTCCATTTATTGAATCAAAAAGTAAATAAATTACAAAACATAATTAGTTCTTCTAAAAAAGAGAAGAACTCTAAAACTAAGAAAAGCTAAAAACTAATAAAAGCTAAAAACTAAGAAATGGAGAGAAAGAAAGAGAAAAAAAGATGTTTTGAAGGTGTGATTTGAAGTGAAGAGAATGAAGGTATTTATAGGTGAGGAGAGGAAGAAATAAATGGGTGAAAAATGATTAAAAATGGTGGAAACGCTGAGTAGTGCATGATGACATCATTGTTAACGTCATGCTGACGTGGGGCACGACGGCGCGCGTGGATTGGAACAAATGGGCGCAACGGTGCATGTGTACTGGGCGTAGATGGACATTGGTGTGCGTGGAATGGAGTGCAGGCGCGCGCGGAGTGGGTGATGCTCGCGCGTCGGCCGGCGCTGGTGGGCGGTTGCGTGCACGATTTCCTCCTTTTTGACATTTTTGACCCATTTTGTCCAATTTTTCCATATTTGTTGACCTTTCCTAATTTAATTTATGAATACATTTGTGATTTATTGCCTCCGGTATTTTTCTTTGAGTCTTTAAGTTACTTTTTTAATCAAAAATACCTGAAAAACAATAAAAATACCCGTGATTCCAAAAAGATAGATTTATATAAATATATGATAAAATCATATAAATATATATATTTTTAATCAATTAATGTGCATAAAATCATGATAATTTTAGTACTTTTTGAGCACTCATCAATAGCTGGAATGTTTTGCATTCAAATAGAGTGCATTCCTTAACATTATGATCCATAATGCCACAAAGAGAGCAAAAATTTGACATTGTTTCACATTTGAAATTTGTTAGAAATACTTATTGATTGTATTATATTATGTGTTTAAAGAAATTTACATGGTCCCTTTATATATGAGTTACAAGTAAACTAGATATGCCTAAAGTAACTAGATATAAATATGCCTAAAATAACTAGATATAGATATGCCTAAAGTAAATAGCGATACATTAATAGATATATACTTTAATCTCGTGAGGGTTTTCAGTAATGATACCCACAAACATTGAACTAAATATAAAAATTAAAAGAAATAATAAAAACAACAACTTAAAAACTAAAATTATAACAAAATCAAAAATTAACTTTAAAAGAAAACAACATGAAACATAACACAAAAATGTCTCATATTTTAATCTCCTTTAAGATCATAATTAAAATCTAAAGCATAAGTTATTTTAATCTTCTTAAATAATCATGATTTATTATAATAATTAGTCGAAAATCATTTTCATATTTCATATAAAAAATATATCAATTTTAGTGTTAGGAATCCGAATTCGCTTCGACTCTATTCCTCACAAGTCAATACTCTCAAAACACTGAATCTTATAGGTTCAAATACTCATACTAATTTATATGCGAAAGAGTTGATGTATAGCAATGATGTCATGCTGATGTGGGGCACAGTAGCGCACGTGGATTGAGACAGATGGGTGCAACGGCGCACGCAGACTAGGCATAGATGGACGTTGGCACGCGCGGAATGGAGAGCAGGCACGCACGGATTGGGCAATATGGCACACGCATGGATTGGGTGATGCACGCTCGTTGTTTGGCCGGCACTGTGGGCGGCTACGTGCGCGATTTCCTCCTTTTTGACACTTTTGACCCATTTTGTCCAATTTTTCCATATTTGTTAACCTTTTCTCATTTAATTTATGAATATATTTGAGATGTATTGCCTCAGGTATTTTTCTTTGAGTCTTTAAGTTACTTTTTTAAGCGAAAATACCTAAAAAACAATAAAAATACCCGTGATTCTAAAAAGATAGACTTATATAAATATATGATAAAATCATATAAATATATATATTTTTAATCAATTAACGTGCATAAAATAGTGATAATTTTAGTACTTTTTGAGCACTCATCAATAGTTGGAATTTTTTGCATTCAAATAGAGTGCATTCCTTAACATTATGATCCATAATGCCACAAAGAGTGCAAAAATTTGACATTCTTTCACATTTGAAATTTGTTAGAAATACTTATTGATTGTATTATATTATGTGTTTAAAGGAATATACATGGTGCCTTTATATAGAAGTTACAAGTAAACTAGATATGCCTAAAGTAACTAGATATAGATATTCCTAAAGTAATTAGAGATACATTAACATATATATACATTAATCTGTTTACTAGATATACATTAATAGTCCCCTTCAAACTCAAGGTGGATGTGAGACCAACTTGAGGTTGTTAACTAAATTATGAGTGCATCCTTTAGAAAGTGCCTTAGTGAAGATATCTGTAAGTTGATCATTGGAGGAGACGGGAAAAAGCTTGAGAGCACCATGGACAAGATGAGAGAAAATAAAGTGACAATCAATCTCGATATGTTTAGTCCATTCATGGAAGACATCATTGGAGCAATATGAATGGTACTTTGTTTGTCACAATAAAGGGGAGTAGTAGAGGATGTGTACACACCCAAATCTTTAAGAATCCATCATAGCCAAATGAGCTCAGATGTGGTATCAACAAGAGCATGATATTCTGCTTCAGTATTGGAGTGGGCCACGAAAATTTGTTTCTTACTTTGCCAAGAAATCAAAGAAGAACCAAGGAGAAAGCAATAACTTGTAGTGGACCTACGATCATTGGGATCTCCTTCCCAATCAACATCAGAGAATACATGAAGTACTAGAAGAGATTGAGTTGAGTAGAAAAGGCCATGGAAGATAGTGCCTTTCAAGTATCGTAGAATCCGTAGAATAGTAGCATAGTGAGTTGATCATGGAGCAGATAGATACTGGCTCACCTGATGAACAACATAAGAAATGTCTGGATGAGTAACTATAATATAAACCAGGCTACCAACCAATCGTCTATAAAAAGAGGGATTAGATAATGGTTCCTTCCCCCCCGAGGGTGTTAGATGCGCATTAAGTTCAACTAAAGTGTCAACAGTCTTGCTGTCAGTGAGTCCAACTTGAGATAAGAGGTCAGATGTATACTTAGCTTGAGTAATATAAAGACCATCTGTGGAACGCGTGATCTCAAGACCCAAGAAATAACTGAGATTTCCAAGGTCTTTCATCTCAAACTATTGACTAAGAAAATCCTTGAGTTCTTGAATGCCACTGAGGTCATCACCAGTTATGATCATATCATCCACATATAGGAGAAGAAAAATGGTGCCTTTATCATTGTGACGAAGAAATAAGGCAGAATCATAAGGATTGGCAGTGTAACCCAAGCGAAGGATGGTGGAGTTGAACTTGGCAAACCATGCTCGTGGAGCTTGTTTAAGGCCATAAAGTGCACGTCGAAGGCCACAAACCTTATTTGTTTCAACATAAAGACCAGGAGGAGGTTGTAGATCCCCATTAAGGAATGCATTTTTAACATCCATCTAAAAAAGGTCCCATTTACTAGCAGCGATAACAACTAAGAGGGTACAAACAGAGGAAATACAGGCAACTAGAGCAAAAGTCTCTCCATAATGAATCATATACTCTTGTGTAAAACCTTTTGATATAAGACGAGCCTTGTAGTCCTTGATGGACCCATCAGAGCGAGTCTTGATCTTATAGATCCACTTACAACCAACCACAGACTGACCAGAAGGGAAAGTAACTAGATCCCAAGTATGGTTTTTGGTTAATGCATCAATTTATTTTTTCATTGCAATTTTCCATAAAGGGTTAGTAGATGCCTTATGATAGGTGTGAGGCTCATGGAGTGTAGCAAGGGTAGTGTAACAGTGATAATCAAGTAAATATGTAGGAATAGATCTTACCCGGGTTGAGTGGCAAGGTGGAATGTCTTATGGAAGATCTTTAGGTGTAGCAAGGGCAGTGTAACAGTGATAATCAAGTAAATCTGTAGAAATTTTATTGGAGCAAGATGCAAAACAACGTTTGGTTTTAGTGGCGATGCGTGAAAAGATGTACAGTTCCTTTGAGCGACGTGTGAGGGAGCGTGCAGATTCTGATGGTTGTGAGACTTCCATGATTGTGTAGATCTGGTCGAGTCAATCACAATGGTATCTGTAGAAAGGTTGTCGGAGCAAGATGCACATCGATGAAGGTGATTGTAGTGGTCTGTGTGGTACAAGATTCCTTAACAACGGTGACTGTAAGCTCAGAACCTAAGGATAACGGCTGAAAGGTGTCGAAGGTTCAACGGTGAGTAATTGTAGTGGCTATTGTGACACCGAAAGTTATAAGGGTGGAGTAACACTAGAAAAACACAAGACTGTTAGAAAGATAAGAGCAATGGCTCTGATACAATCTTAGAAATACTTATTGATTGTATTATATTCTATGTTTAAAGGAATATACATGGTGCCTTTATATAGGAGTTACAAGTAAACTAGATATGTCTAAAGTAACTAGATATAAATATGCCTAAAGTAAATAGATATACATTAGCAGATATATACATTAATCTGTTTACTAGATATACCTTAACAAAATTAATCCAAAGCTTAGTGTTGGAAGTAGAAGAACCTTCTAAACCTTTATGAGAGACTGAGCAGCCTATGGCTAAATGTATATGCACTTGAATTTTAACTTGAAATTTGAGGTAATTTCTTGATACCAATAGCTCATCATCAACATCTTCCACCTGAATGACCAGCAAGACCAGCTAAGGTAGCAGCACTAGACTTTTCATTCTAGCAAAGTGAATTCCATAGGCTCTAATATAGGAAGTAGTAGTATTGAAATTAATTTCATGAATGGTGAGTGAGTGATCCCATTCTTTTAAAACCAAAAGGTTGTTGTGAACGTGCCAAACTGTTGATGACATGTTAATTGTAGGTCAAAATATTAACAATATTAACAAGTTAAATAAGGAGTTGAGCAAATCCTTTGCAATGAAGGACTTAGGACCCGCCAAGCAAATTCTTGGCATGACTATTACCCACAACAGGAAAAAGCGAAGGATCTGGCTTTCCCAAAAACGATATGTTGAAAAAGTTCTTGAAAGATTCAACATGAGCAAAGCTAAACCTGTTAGTTTTCCACTTGCAAGCCATTTCAAGCTTAATATGAGGCAATGTCCCTCAAGTAAGGAGGAGAAATCGGAGATGAGCAAGGTGCCTTATGCATCGACCGTTGGCAGTCTAGTGTACGCTATGGTATGCACTAGATTAGACATTGCACATGCTGTTGGCATTGTGAGCCAATTCTTATCAAATCCTAGAAAGGAACATTGGCCCGCTGTCAAATAGATACTTAGGTATCTTAAAGGAACTTCGAGTCATTGTTTATGCTTTGGTAATAATAAACCTGTATTAGAAAGATATAAAAATTCAGATATGGTTGGCGACATGAATACGAGAAAGTCTATAGCCGGGTACCTAATAACATTTGGAGAGAAAGCTGTTTCATGGCAATCACGATACCACTTTGTTGAGAAAAATTGATGATTGTAAAAAAATAAATTCCACAAACCAAGGATAATTTCCTAAATCAAAATAGAACAAAAATAATACCAAAGATTTTTAGCGTGAAAAATCTTCCAAAATGAAAATAACAACCACGTGACTCGTAGGCCATTTAAAACTTCCACCATAATAAAATGGGATTATAAACTTCACATTTAGGTAGATCTCTTACAAAAATATAATAAATATGTATCTTCAATTTGTGGGTAAAACTTCACAAATTAACTCAATTTTTTTCTCTCAAAAAACTATCTCTGCTATCTATAATTTCTTTCTCTCCATTTATTATGTATTAAGATTGAGGCAAAAACTTTTTATAGAACCAAAACATCACTTTTATCATTCAAGTCAATTTTACGTAAACAAACCTAGTTTTTTGACTTTTTTTTGACTTTTTTTCTTCTAGAAGCTCTTTCATCGTTGAATGCTTTTAATTTACTATTTGAGGAACCCCGCGAGATTTACCAACACAAACAAACACAGGTAAACCAGATTTTATCACTATTAACTGGTATGGGGAAGGAGAATGAGAATATATTTCTGTAACGATCCATGTGTGAGATAACTACATTATCTTGTAAGTTCCAAGACTTATTAACAGCATTAACAACTTGAAATTTCTGTATTTGGTGGTTGGAAAGCACCTTACCAACAAGTTTGGTAGACCCAGCTATAACTGTATCTTCTAATTTTTCCTCCAATTCCAATTCAGGGAAAGAGTAGGTGAGTTGTTGAGCTTGAACAACCAGCTCTCCAATTGTAAAGTGTGAATGTTGCAGCTTAAGTTTAACTGTAGGCAAGGTTTTGAGAAGGTAAATAAGAAGGAAGTGTTGGGATTGTAATAGAACAAACAATCAGCTGGGAAAAGCTTAAATGATGAATGATACATTCGCGTGAGATAAAAAAATGATTGAGTAAAACTTGGGAATGCAAACGACACTCATTAATGTCATACAAATGACAAAAAGAATTTGGAAAGGTGAAGAAAGACGAAGAGTTATCTATGAAAGGCGACAAAAAGATAGAATATGAAATAATCTGTAATCCAAACAAGGGTTTTTAGTGCAGATGTGCTATAGAGTAGAATAGCATTAGCAAATATGTAAGAAATATGATGAGAACTTGGCTAGAGTTTTAGGACCAATCCAGAAAACACTCCTAGGGGAGTTGAAAAACAAGATCAAAAGGTAGCAAAAACAGGGTATTAGGGAGTGGAAACGACAGAGATGAAACAATCCAAAGCTGCACATAATAGACAAAGGAAGCACAACCCCTCCATCGAAGAACTCAGTTTTAAGAAACGAAGCTAGATAGAGAGACGAGAGAGTCTTCGAGTCCAAGAATTTAATTGATAAAAAGTCACTCCTGCTCTTTTTTGGGTGGCTGTGGGAATTGAAGGGAGATGAAAAGGATTTTGCCGGGGCTCTTTTGTTTTTGTTACAATGGGAATTTAAAATGACAAAAATGCCCTTAAAGGTAATTAGTCTTGTTGAAATTTCTGTTAATTTGAGTGTCCGAAATAACATAGTATTAAATTGAAACAAAATTAAATAATTTAAGTAGTAGACACAAAAAAAAAAAAAATTTAAATTACATAAAAATAATAGTTTAATACTAAATGAAACATTTGCATGGATAGAATTTCATAATTATTGTATTATTGTTATATTAATTCTCACGTTTCTTTTTCTTTCCGGTTTAATTATAAATAAAATAATAATATTATTAAAATTTATAATTATAAAAATAATATTTTTATTATTTAAATTAAAATAAAATTATTTATATTCATTTAAAGTTTAACACCAATTAATTAAATTTTAATTAATTTTAATGAATAATATTTTTTTGTTAAGTTTTTAAGTAACCATATTTTTTCAATATAGATCATTAGATCATTGTCGTAAAAATAATTTATTAATAATAATAATATTAAAATATAATTAATATTAATGATAAAATAAATATTTTATATATTTTTATTTTTTATTAAAATAATAAATTTACTGTTACGTTGGTGTTATTTTTTAAATTTGTAATTAATATTTTCATTAATGTTTTCCTTAATATATTGTTTCCACAAATTTTTTCCGTTTCAACAAGTTGGCACAATGGCACTTCCCCCGGTGTTTTGATGCATATAAATTATAAAGATTACAGATCAAGACGAAAAAACCCGGCCCTTTTTCCCTCTTAGATAAACAACCTGTGGCACCCGATTAACACGTCTACAAGACTCCTAAGTATCTTTCTCCTAAATTGTTTTGATTTGAAGAACAAAAGCCTAGAAATTGGTTATTATACATCATACATTTTCAGCTTTGATCTTGCCTTTCTCTATCAAGTTTCGCATCTGTGGTAAGATTATTCAGTGGTGAGTTTTATTTAGCAGCTTAGCAGGCAAAGCAAATCTTTCAATCTTTGAATACCCATTTTCTTTATTTACTTGAATAGACGAATCTGATTTAATATAACAGAACCCACATGGTTGGTTTCCTAGAAAGTAATGCAAAAAACCCTGAATCTTAATGAGCCCATTTGTTGTTCAATCACGGTTATTAGTATTTCATAGAATTTTTCCTTTCAGAGTGATGGAGATTGATAAAGCAACCAGAGAGAGCGATGATCGAAGGCTCAAGACGAAGTACAACAATGCTATCTATGTTATTCAGAGAGCTTTGGCTTTGTACTCGTAAGTTCTGTGTTCCATTAAGGGTATTTGTCTTGTATTCTATATATTATAATTCCAATTTATTGGGTTTTATGGGTCGAGCTTTTGAGATTTACCTTCAATTTGTTTGTCAAGAAGTCCGAGAATGTAGAAACGATATAAAGTTCTCTAATTTATTGTTGAATTTAAAGGCCCTATGAGTCATGTGAAGTAGATGTATTATGGTTTGGTGAATAGAGGGTTAAGTTTTTTCAGTTCTTTTAGGTGGTGAAATTACGAGCGATAATTCATTTTTCTTTATCTTGTCTGCTTCACCTGGTACGTTTTCTGTTATTTATGAATTGCAGTTGCAGGACTGTAAGTGATTTCAAAGTGCATTTAGTTCTATAGCAAGAAATGTTCTGACTCCGATATTATCTTTATTCTGAGATATAACTAAAGAATCAAAATTCCTGATTTGTTTTCTCTAGGTGGAAAACAGATGTACGTGTTTACAAATGGATGCATGAAATTCTTATCCCTGTTGTTGATGTTTGGATCTCGTTGAATGCATTTATTGGTTGTTTTTGCCTTGTTAATTCCTGGTTGATACTTGTCTGGTTTGTCACAATCCCATTAAGATTCTTCATGGCTGTTTACATGTTGCTTATTGGTTGGTTTAATATGACAGCTATAAGTTCCGTGGGTGTTGCTATTATACATTTTCGGTTCTTGGGTGGCTGTTACTTTTATTTTTATCCAAAGTCTTTAATCCCATCAAACACTCTAGATCTCCATACCCATTTTAGGAGTCTTATGAAGTTATGAACTAGTCATTGACATTTGTGGCAACATTATCTTGAGACGATGATGGTAATTTCCCATATGGAGAAGTTCTAATTTCTAATACGTAGTTGTTGCTTTCTTAAAAAGCTTTCAATTTTATGGTGTGGGAAGTTCGGGGTTCTAGAGGGAAATAATTTGTGATAAGTACAATTGTTGAAGGGCATACTTAAGTGCTAAACACTGTTTTCTTTAAGTGTCTTGCACTTATCCCCCTGGTGAGGGATGAAAATATTCTGTCCACGAATTGTTAAAAATCTATGTATTGATATTTGATATGAGTTTGTACTTTTTGCAGCTTCATGTCTAAGGGTCATCTTACTAAGAAAGCTTTTGCCTACAAACAGTGACCATACTGTTTTGCAATTTTTTCTCGGAAGCTTAAATTTGCATGAATATGGAATAGCATGTCATTAGAGGCATCATTATTTAATTTTATACATAACCAAAGAAGAAATGAAGCTTGAATGAAAATGAAATCGTAAAAGACACCAAGTTCCTTCCAGTTTGATATGTCACTATTTTTTCAAGTACTGTTAACTGTAAATCTATACCAATAGATTACTTTATGCTTGTATATTTATACTAATACTTCTTGCAGCATAACATGGGGCAAACAAATATGGGAACTAATTACATGGAATTTAGTAACAAATAAAAATTAGTGGTGCGGCAACTTGTTGGCATTTTAAAATTGGATGTGTATTTGCTTTCCTCCATAATCTTGATTCATGATTCTATGTCCTAAGCTTCCTTCATGCAAACTTTAAAAGAGAAAGATTATGCAAATTTGTATACCTTAGTGAATTTGCTGCCCGTTATTCTAATTGTTTCAGCTATTGTGCAATTGTCACGAAGCTTAATTTAGTCTATCAATTTACATTTTCTTTATTTCATTGCTGTCAGCACTCGTTTATTTGTATCAGTTTCTAAAAGGAAGCTTTGGTAATTTGGTAATGACCGGGAAATAATTGCTGAATAAAAGCAACTTGTAATTTCATACTAATTTGTCAACTGATACTTGACTCTCAGCTATATTCCTATGTTACATTTCATAAGGAAAATGATATGGCACCTTCTTTACATGTCTTGCATTTAACTGTCATAAGTAGTTTTATTCTAGTGTTGGTTATTTAAGGTTTTTGTTGCTTTGTATATGTTTTTAAGTTCTAAGTCACTTTCTTCAACAGAATTGAGGAGGTTGCCTTCAGCTTTAATGGAGGAAAGGACTCAACAGTAAGTTTTTATGTGATTTCTTGAGAAACCAATCAGCTTTGTTTGGTCTCATTGATTTTGCCAATATTTTTGATGAGTAGGTTTTGCTGCACCTGCTTAGGGCTGCCTACTATTTGTATAACGGTGGCCAAAGTTGTCCTAAAGGTGGCTTAAAAGATTTTCCAATCCGAACAATATATTTTGAGAGCCTGTCTGCTTTCCCTGAGATAAACTCTTTCACTTATGACACATCTGCTACGTGAGAGACTCTTCCCTTATTTCTCTTCAGTCTTTATATTTTTTTTTTAATTTCTGAACCATTTTTACTTGTTGAAGGATATACGTAAGTGATTTGTCTTTAATTTTATTAATGCAGCTATGGTCTGCAATTGGATATTATTCGTTCGGATTTCAAATCTGGTTTGGAGGCTTTGCTGAAGGCTAACCCAATTAGGGCTATCTTTCTAGGAGTCCGAATTGGTGATCCTACGGCGGTATGTAGATTATCTATCTTGAGAAAATCCTTCCTCCATTGTGCTAGATATCTTCACTTTTTTTTTTCTTTGTGTGGAAATATATGCCTTATATTTTCAGTGTTTTTTAATCTTTCAGGTTGGCCAAGAACAATTCTCCCCTAGTTCACCTGGATGGCCTCCTTTTATGAGAGTGAATCCTATCTTAGATTGGTCATACAGGTCTCTGTCATACTATATGCTTCTTGTGTAGTTTCTTTCTCAATGATATAAGGCAAGAACTGCTCGATTTTGTTGTTGTCTGGGCTGTCTTACTTAGGAAAGAAAGTTCATTGGAGCCACTTGAAAAACAACTTTGCTTCTTAGCCACTCCCTTAATATGAACATCCATGTATAGGTCACAAGAAACTAAGGGATACGTGAATCAATTGGATTATGTCAAAACATCTAAGAATTTCGTACTACCCATGAGTCGTGAGTTCTTTTTGTAAAATGCTTATGTGTTCTGTACAAGTGAGAGTTATTTGAAAGCTTCTGGTGACACTCTGGTCACTCCAGTTAATGACCTGTTTAACTTAAGCTTTCATTTTCTCATCTTTCCCTCCCTTATGTTTTCCCTCTCTTAAAAACTAGTTTTTTTTTCTTCATGTTTTAAGGTAGCTGAGCTTTCTTATCATTGGTGCAAGTATTTTCACCTTTTTATAACCTTATTCATGAAGTATGGCAAACTACCAATGATGGGCGTAAAAACTAGTGTTTATTCTATCTATACAAAGCATCTTCAATAATATATACTCTCTTGAAAGGATTGTTTTCATTGCCTCTTAAACTGTAATATTGTTTATTTAGAGATTGATATTCTGTTTTAGTTTATAAGTCTTAGCAGCTGATTTTTTCTAGAGAGTTCAATGGGATGGAAACAAAACCTTTCTATTTTTCAGCATCATGTGTTATTCTGACATTGAAGTTTCTTGCTTGCTGGAAAAAAATCATTTTTCATTGTTATTATCATGAATGGTCAAAATGATGTTTAGCTAGCATATTTTTATTTGGATCACCTGATCAAAACGCGTAGCAATTTTGGGTTTTTTGACTCAGAGTGCTTCTTTGGCAGAGATGTCTGGGCCTTTATTTTAACTTGCAAGCTGCAGTACTGCAGTCTTTATGATCAAGGGTAATACTTCTAATGTTGTATCTTATTTCTTCTTCTTTATACTTTTGTAGGGCACTTTCTGCTTATTGATGGATGTGTCTAACATGTCAGGTTTTACTTGTGATAATATGTTTCTTTAATTTTACAGTTATACTTCAATTGGGAGCATACATGACACAGTTCCAAATTCATTGTTGTGCGCTAACAATTCTACGGAAACTGAAGAAAAGTTTAAACCTGCCTATCTGCTTTCTGATGGAAGATTAGAGAGAGCTGGAAGAGTGAAAAAAGTTTCTCCAGTTGGTGGAAGCTTGTCATCACTTAGCAATGGCCCTAGTGTTGTGGATAAGCAAAAAAGAAGCTTACTGACAGCTTCAGTCATTGCTGTAGGGGATGAAATTCTGTAAGCCCCTTGTTGGTTTTACATTGGATCTCTAATGTTAAAACTGCAGAAATCGTAATTGCTTAAGTAAAGTATATTACACAGTGGTTCTTTTTTAAATTGATGTATTCCAAATAATTATTGATTCACTTCATGATGAGGTTTTTATATGCTATCTATCTGCTCCATAGCTCAGGTTTGGCACTGTTGAGGATCAATTGGGGCCTTCATTGTGCAGAAAGCTCAATTCTATTGGCTGGTCGATATCGCAAATTGCTGTTGTTCAGAATGATGTAAGATGTTTATACTAGCATTTAGATCAATCTAGTTGTTATCTTATTGAGTGAGACTTGTTTGTATGTTGGATGTAGAGATACCATTTCATTTGTAACCAAGGAATTCGTTTCATCTTAGGTTAATTTGCTTTTAGTCTCCTCTATATATTGTCTATGTGGGATTTTTAAGTTTGCATATATTGAGATCATTTATGATATTTTTGTTGCCAGACAGATTCTGTTGCTGAAGAAGTTGAGCGAAGAAAATCAGCTAACGATATGGTAATCCCTTACTAACTTTTTGACTTCCCTTTTGGTGATTTTTATGGATTTCAGGAGCAGCGGTTTTGCATACTGACATCATGGTTTCTTTTTGTGATGTATTCTTTACCTAAATTATAGGTCTTCATATATGGAGGGGTAGGTCCGCTTCATTCAGACGTGACCCTGGCAGGTGTTGCAAAGGCTTTTGGGGTTCGTCTGGTGCGTTGTTTCCTTAAAAGTAAAGTTTGTAGTGTATTAATGACAATAAGTTGTTTTAATGAGAAATGTCAGTTCTGTTTTATCTTCGACAAATGTACACTTCACTGAGTCGCTAGTTAATTTAATAATATCTATATGTTTTTTTTTAATTATTATATCTTGTGTTTACTGAATTAACGTCAAATGGCAATAATAGGCTCCTGATGAAGAATTTGAAGAATATCTAAGGCATCTTATTGGTGATCACTGCACTGGTGATCGGAATGAGGTAATTCATGTAGAGTTCTTCAATCAATTTATGTAGAGTTCTTCAATCATGCGACTTTGTGATGTCATGATGCATTCTATTCAAACGAAAAAGAAAAGATTATCTTTGTGGAAGAAAGTTCAGCATGCTTGCTTGTTGGAGGGATGACATTTCAGGACCATGTGATCTGGATGAGGGAGGGAGGGAGGTCTTTTCACATTTTATGGTTTATTATTTTTCATATTTTATGGTTTATTATTTTTCATGTTATAATGTTAAAAAATCATGGAAGAGAAAATAGATACAACAAATACGTGATTGGTATTTTATAGATTCACAAAATAACACTAATTACAAAAATCCTTGCTCAAAATAATTGTATTTTGATACATGTCAAAGTGATTCCTTTTTTAAGAGTGTAAAAAAATCAATATCTCGTTTTATGTTATTGCATGTGGTGGTGTCTTTCTTTTTTTTTTAGCTGTACATTTATTTGTCTAAAAACGTGTATTATATTCACTCTTTTTAGCCATATGCCCATATCCAAAATATAAAAATTGATGAATGTGACCTCCATACCCTTGTCACTCACTCACAAGTCACTCCCACATCCAATTGAATATGCTGTAGTAGTTTTTGTACTTCCCCTTAAGAAGTATGAGGGTTGCATTGTTTTTACCTGTCAATTGTCAACTGATACTTCTACGTCGTTAGTGTTTCTACAATTGTAAATTTATAACATTCTACTACTCTCTCAGGATTCTAGTACATCAATTTCATGTTAACCTTGCTTTTCCTTTTCAGATGGCTCTATTACCTGAAGGTATCACTGAATTATTGCATCATGAAAAGTTGTCTGTGCCATTGGTAAGTGCTCGGTCTCCCACATAACAACTCTTTTCACAAAGTGCAAGGCCGAAAGGAACTTGAAATGCCAAGTTGACCCGTCCACTTTTAGAGACTTCACATCTCTCTTGATTAAGTCATTCGAGTGTATAATATGTATTTTAATTAACTCGTCTGTTATTTTATTGATTTATCATATAATGTCTCTTTTTTGTAGATCAAGTGTCAGAATGTTATCATCCTTACTGCAACAAATGTCGTGGAGCTTGAAAAAGAGTGGGACTGTCTAATTGAGCTAACGAAATCTAGCGGCTTGTTAGTATTGATTGAGCCATATGTTTCAAAGTGCTTGACTACTGACCTTTCTGATGTATGTTTTACGCTTTATGCCTTATGCTTCATCCGTTTGAATAAGTTAGACTGCTCAAGTGTTTCATATTTTCTGCAAGGATATTTTGCCGATCTGAATGCTTTCAAGCCTGTTATTACTTAGTTCAAGATAGGGTGACTGTTTACCACCCAACTTTAATTTTTGAATCGGTTTATTAGTCTATTTTTTTTTCCAATTCAATTTGGTATTCAAATTTTACGATTTGATTCAATTGACTACTTGTGCAAACAGTCACTAAAAAATTAATACTTGTATTGCATGTGATGAACTTTACAACTCTTGACTCATCTAAAATGCAATGTCTGGAATGAATCGAAGTCATCCGTGCATTAGCTAGGATTTCTTTCTCCATTTTCTTTAATGACACAAGAATCCTCACGCTGCAAATTCAGGATTCTGTTATTTGGAGGAGAACACATTTTAAATTTTATTTTTTTTAACACTTTCTAAGTCTTCTCATTCACTCAAAGCATTTATTATAATGCTTATTGAGAATTAGAAAGAAAAAGTAGCATTAACTTGCAGCCAGTAAATATGATTTGATATAGTAGTATACCCGTTTTATAATGTATTATGTTCGTTAATTGTAAAACTGTAGGTAGAAGCTGCTCAACCTTTATTGAGACTGTGTCTTGAATTCCCAGATCTCCATATTGGTATGTCCTTATGACTAGTGCAGATTTTATATTTTTTATGGAGAATATGAGGTTGTATCATTATTACTCTAACTGTAACCTTTTACATGGAATATCAGGTTGTTATCGCAAGTCGAGATATGGACCTCTCATAATTACATTTGAAGGCAAGGTATAAACAATTTCTAATTTTTAGTCGGATAGGATATCTTTTTTGGGTTCTAAATTTAGCTGCGGTATTGTTGTTTCTTCTTTTTTTGCTTTTTCTTAGTGGAACCTGATTCTGAAAATTGATTACAGGAGCAAGCAAGAATTGAATTAGCAGTAGAATCATTGTGCAAGAAATTGCATCCTGGGGCTTTCTCTGAAATCAACTCCAGTTGATAATGGTTATATCGGAGCCATTGTTTGCTAAGCTTCAGATTCCAACTTATTTGCTAGGCGGAACAGCCACTCATACGAGAGTCATCTATACGTTGAATGTACACAGAACAAGGATATTGTGGCAGTAGGAACTAGAAAGGAGTAAAAATTTCAAAATTCTGCAGATCTAGATGCTTCATGACCCGGCAAAGCCCTCAAAATGATGGACAGTATTATTAGCAGTAGTGTTATGATGAAGAAGCTGGTAAGGACCATGAATGAAAGACATTGTATTAGTTTTTGGTGAAGAAAATAATGCAGATTGTAGTTCTATTTCAATCTTAGTGCCGCTTACTAAGTTTGTGTCCAGTCACTTAAGATACATCTTGACATGAGCTCACATATGCTCCTGAACATCAACTTTATGCGTAAGTGCAAAATCTTGAGGATGAGTAATAATCTAGACTCTGGGCACATTTTGATACACTTATTTTAGAAGTGGTTTAAAATTAAACATTTAGACTTTTGCATGCTATTATTACAAGTATTTTTGAATGGTACTTTATTAATTATTTTTTGGATAAGAGTATGCATTTCTAGATTACTTATCTAATAAGTATACTTACTTTTCTTAAAAGTGTCTCAAATTTATTTTGTTTGAAGTAATAGTTACATTCACACGTTCACACACATACACCGATGGGATTTGAATCCACACAGGCATCTCGAACTGTTTAAAAATTTTGAAGACAGTTATTGTGAAAAACCTTTGAAAAGTACCTTCACTCTCAAGGATATTAAGTAGCATTACTTTGACAAAACAAAAACTGTCATATTGGGTCCCCTCGCCTGTTGCCTCGTGTAGGGGTAAAGGATCTAATAGATCCCGTTCACCAAAACAAAAATAGAAAACAGAGGTAACACACATGGTTATTTTTTTTCAAGCAAAATCTTGTTTAATTACTAATATTATGTGAATTTTTTTAATTTTTTACTTTTAATATTTTTTTATTTTAATTGATTTATTATATTATTGAATTTTTTTGGATCAACTATTTTGATTAAAAAAATTATCAATTTGATAAAAAAAAACTAACTCATGTGCATAGCATGGAAAATTATAACTTATTTATTTTATTCACATTACATTTTTATAACTTAAGGTCGGGTAGATGAATTAAATATTTAAATAAAATTAACAAATTTTTGGTAAAAATAGTTGATTGAAAAATATTTTAATAATAAAAGTAGTTAATTGAAAAGAATTAAAATAATAAATTAATTTTTTTAAGTAATATTAATAATTAAATCAATGTTTATACTTTTTTCCACCCAAAGGGTAGCAAAACCTAAGCATTGTTGACTATTGCTAACACCAACTCCAAATAGGATTTAAACTATATTTTTGTGCAACTTTTGCACCAAAAACTTGTTCTATGGGTGGTAAAACATTGCACTAGTTTAGTATAATAAATAGTGATGCATCAAATTTGTTGCAATATTGATAATTATGCTTTTTTTTTACAATAATAATAAAAGATATAAAATAAAATTTTAATTTCTATTTTATTTTAATTATACATTTTTACTAAAATTTGTTTCAACTACAATACAAAAGAAAAAAAAACAAGAGTGATATTTTAAAATAATATTTAGTGTAGTAGGTTGAGTTGAAGTTTTGGAGAAGAAAAAAATGTGAAATTTGTATTAATTTAGTGTAAGGTTAAAATATTGAGAAATTAAGAAGAAATTCTTTTTTTTTACTCTTAGACATGTTAGTAAAGAGCTTAAATTTACTAAAACTAACACAATTATTGTAATTTTAAAAATACCAATATACATCCTATCCTATTCTACCCGTACATCCTTCAACCCTCAACTTTCAATCTCTCACGTGCCTTGTTATTCTTGAAACCATACATCAACATACCCATACATCCATCAATCCTTAGCTCTCCCTCTCTCGGCCACCACCTAGCCACCAACAACCCACTTCGCAAAAGCCACCAGCTACGAACATAGCGTGAAGCCACAAGCCAAGTTTGAACCCTAATGCCATTTCAAGCAATCCCTAACATTTTAGGTATTTGTGAATCACTTTATAGATTGTTTCATAGCTAGATTAACATTTTAAGATTGGAATAATTGTAAACGAGTAGCAAGAAAAAACTGGATGAATAGAATGGTTTGGGTTGTTAGGGATGGCTGGATGAAGAAGATGATACTATTGAAGGATCAGTAGGGGATATTGTAACTAATTAGAATGTTTGATTGGAGATTATAGAACCCCCACAGTTGGGTTTGCATGATTTGTCTACGGAACCTTACAATTATATTCGATTGGTGCATATCGAACCTAACTATTAGGTTTGATTATCCCTACCGAATCTCTCTATTAAGGTCGTGTTGGGTTTTTCTCTTGGTTTGGAGGAGCCCAAGTTAAGCCCATGTGGCTTAAAAGCCTATGGAGTAATAAAGGAGCAATTATGTCATTTCATTGCTTCATTAATAAACCCATTTAGGGTTTGTTGAGTGTGTATTCTGTAGAGAAAATTAAGAAGGCAGCAGCTAGAGAAACCTGTACAAAAGAAAAGCAGAAAAGCTCTCAGTTTTTCCTCTCCAGCAAGCCTTTATCAAGTGTTCCGATGGAAGGTTGTTTTATGGTCCGATTAAGCTGAAATTTTGCAGAAAGGTTCACGAATCAAGACTCTTTAATCTGCATGGTGGGATTTGGATTTGGCTCACCGGTTTGGGAAATTCTGAGTAGTGAATAGTGACTACGAATTGGGTTAGATTTCTCCATTCTCTTAAAATAATTGTTAGTTTCCAAGAAGTGTATTCTTGATGATGTTTTTGATTGTTTGCCTCTAGTTTTACCTAGAGAGAACTGTTGTACAATTGTTTCTTGATAGTGGAATTCTTGGAGAGGAGTGATGTGGTTGTTTCCTTTCTACACCGGGAAGGTTTTTCCACGTAAATTGCTTGTGTTGATTTTGTGCATGTTTCTCATTTTGAGCTCTATTTATCTGTTTCCTAAAAGATTCACACAAAGAAGGAGAATAAGTTTAATTCCTCTGTTTAGAACTTGATAAAGTTCATATTGAAATTGTGATTCTCCTACCAAGGTGGTATCAGAGCTGTGGTTATTGATGAGCAGAATCGGGATTGCCAAAAACTTTGATGAGCGAAAATCGGCATCGCTGATCCTACCAATACTTTGGTTTTATATTTATAAAACTCTTGCAAGTGCACGAATCATTTTGTAGAAAATGATAAGTATACTCCCAAGGTCGATCTAAGGAAGGAATGTATGTGGTTTTTAATTTCTTATTCAATCTTTTAAAGACGAAATTACATCCTAAACATCCTGTCACGATTTTTTGGGTTTTGTGTTTTTAATCTACTAACAGAAAATTAAACATAGACTAAATAAATATTTATGCAAATTTTATCATTTATAATAGTGGAGTATTTATGGATATAATAACTAAGTTAATTACGCTTGCTCGTATTATTTAGGTTATTAAAGATATGAATTGATATTTATTGATTCTCCCTTTTTTGTATGAATACCACCTTTGGTGAGTTAGATATTCTTTGTTAACTAAACAAATCAATTAACACCTATGGGTGGGGTTGATAACTAATTTGGTTAATTAAATTAATTCCTTTTTCTAAGAGATTGAAAATGAACCATTTAAATGCCACCTTTGGTAGGTTAAACCGATGGGCTTAAACTTTTATTCAAGGTGTCCAAATTAAACCTAAGAATTTAGTTATCCGAGTACTAACTTTCAAGTTTTAAAACCACTAACGAAAACATGTTGTCAATACATTTTTAGATAATAATTCTTATAAAAACTTTTGAAATAGTAGCTTCACTCTAACTACCGGGCGATTGTACCAACAAATAAAAGAGCACTACTACTAAATCGAATCAGGATAACTAAACCTTAAAATCTAATTTTCAGATTTAAGTTTGTAATGAAAAATAATATATTTCTCTACTATCATTCTTAATATAAAATCTTGAATAAAAATAAAATCAATTCATTTTAGAGATTTTTACCTATTTAATATTTATGTAAGCATAACAACGTTATTATTATATCATTTTTTACAAGACTATGCAGTTAAATTTAATCATTGCACAAATTAAATATAACATGTAAGAATAAAGCATAAAAAATAAGCGCAAAAGAAAATAAAATCCTTACAAGATCTTGATGCCATTCGATTTGCTGAAAACTCCAAACGGAATTTGCACTCCCATTTATTGAATCAAAAAGAAAATAAATTACAAAAACATAACTAGTTCTTCCAAAAAGGGAAGAACTCTAAAACTAAGCAAAACTAACTAAAACATAAGAAAAACTAAAAACTAAGAAATGGAGAGAAAGAAAGAAGAGAGAAGTGTGTTTTGAGGTGTGTTTTGAAGTGAAGGGAAGGGGGGTATTTATAGGTGAGGATGGAGAGAAAAAATGAGTAAAAAATGTTAAAAAATGTAAAAACGCCGTAATGGAAATCTTGAGGTCATTAATGACGTCGGCATGATGTCATGGGGCGGGCACGTGAAAATGGGGCAAAATGGCGTCGGCGCGCGCGAGTGGCAGCCGGGCGCGCACAGCGCGCGCGGAGAAGCACCAGCAGCGCGCGCGCGCGTGAACATGACAACGCGCCGCGGCGTGCGCGTGAACAGTGACAACGCCGCGGCGCGCGCGTGATCCTGGAGGAAGGCGCGTGGGACGGGCGCCGTGTCACACAAGCGGCCAGCTCAGGCATGGGCACCGGCGCACGCGGAGTGGGCCTCCGGTGCAATTTCTCTCCTCTTTGACATTTTGACCCATTTTGTCCAATTTTTCCATATTTGTCGACCTTTCCCCATTTATTTATTAATATATTTGTGATGTATTACTTCAAAGATTCCTTTGAGTCTTTAAGTGGACGTTTTTAAGCGAAAAATACCGAAAAACAATAAAAATATCCGTGATTCAAAAAAAGACAAATTTATATAAATATATGATAAAACATATAAATATATATATTTTTAATCAATTAATGTGCATAAAATCATGGTAATTTTAGTGCTTTTTGAGCACTCATCTTATTATTGTGGAATTTCTTGTATTAAATAATGGAAGCAAATTTGAGTAGAATGATTACTTTGAATGGTTCTAATTATCACACTTGGAAAGGAAAAATGGAAGATCTTCTTTATGTCAAACAGTTTCATTTACCGGTGTTTGCCTCTGAGAAGCCATAAAAGTTATCTGAAGAAGAATAGACTTTGTTACATCGACAATTTTGTGGGTATATAAGGGAGTGGGTAGATGATAATGTTTTGAATTAAATTAGTGGAGAAATACATGCACGGTCACTATGGAATAAACTTGAAGAGTTGTATGCTCGGAAAACAGGAAATAATAAAATGTTTCTTATAAAGTAGTTGATGGCTTTAAGGTACCAAGATAGAACTACGTTGACAGATCACTTGAATACGTTCCAAGGAATAATCAATCAGTTAGCTAGAATGGGTATCAAGTTTGATGATGAGATTCAAGGGTTGTGTTTATTGGGTATGTTGCCGGACTCTTGGGAAACATTTAGAATGTCATTAAGTGACTCAGTTCTAAATGGTGTAATCAACATGGATCTAGATAAGAGTAGTGTTTTGAATGAAGAAATGAGAAGAAAATCATATGGGTCTTCTCAACAGTCAGAGATTTTGGTTACAGAAAGAAGAGGGAGGAGTAAAAGCAGAGGTTTCAAGAGCAAAGAAAAAGGAAGAAGCAAGTCCAACAGGTTTTCTAATGTTGAGTGTCATCATTGTGGCATGAAAGGGAACATTAGAAAATATTGTAGACATTTGAAGTGGGATAACAAGAAGAAAGACAAAGAACAAGAGGGTGATGTTGGCAGGGAAAATGATCGAGTTGCCACCACTAGTTCAGAAGACTTTCTCGTTGTTTATAATGAAGATGTTGTCGATGTTGCATGTCATGAGATCAGTTGGGTTATTGATAATGGAGTCTCCATTCATGCTACGTCTCGAGAGGACTTCTTTACATCCTATACAATAGGTGACTTTGGGACAGTGAAGTTGGGTAATGATGGTTTGGTTAAAGTCATTGGTATTGGAGATGTGTGTTTGGAGATGAATAATGGCACGAGGCTACTTCTTAGAGGGGTAAAGCATATTCCTAAAATTCGTTTGAACTTGATCTCTGCAGGTAAACTTGATGATGAAAGATATTGCAATACCTTTAGTAATGGTCATGGAAACTTACTAAAGGTGCTATGGTTGTTGCTTATGGAAACAAACATTCTAGTTTGTATATACTGCAAGCAAGACTCTTTAAAGAAGTTATTAATGCTGTGACAGATGAGCTCACATCAGAATTGTGGCATAAGAGATTTGCTCACATGAGTGAGAAAGGCTTGATAGTATTGACTAAAAAGAATCTTCTTTCTGGAATGAATGATGTTTGTTTAAGAAGATGTACTCATTGTTTGGCAGGGAAGCAAAATAGAGTTTCTTTCAAGAGTTCCCCTCCTTCAAGAAAACAATACATACTTAATTTGGTACATTCAGATGTAAGTGGTCCTATGAAGACAAAAACTTTGGGTGGTGCCAGTTATTTTGTGACCTTCATAGATGATTGTTCAAGAAAGTTATGGGTGTACACTTTGAAGAGCAAAGATCAAGTATTAGATGTGTTTAAACAGTTTCAAGCCTTAGTTGAGAGACAAACTGGGAAGAAATTGCGATGCATCAGAACATATAATGAGGGAGAGTATTCAGGTCCTTTTGATGAGTATTGTAGGCATCAGGGCATTCAACATCAAAAGACACCTCCCAAGACTCCTCAGTTAAATGGGTTGGCTGAAAAATGAACAGGACATTGGTTGAAAGAGTAAGATGTCTTCTTTCGTAGGCCCAATTGCCAAGATCTTTCTGGGGTGAGGCTTTGAATATATTTGTACATTTTCTTAATCTCACACCATGTGTTCCTCTTCAATTTGATGTACCAAACAGAGTTTGGACTGACAAAGATGTTTCTTATGATCATCTCCGCGTTTTTGTTTGCAAGGCATTTGTGCATATACCAAAAGATGTGAGATTTAAGCTCAATGTGAAGACACGACAGTGTATCTTTGTTGGTTATGGTCTGGATGAATTTGGCTACAGATATTATGATCCAGTTGAGACGAAATTGGTAAGGAGTCGTGATGTCTTGTTTATATAAGATCAAACTATACAAGGTGTTGAGAAGATAGAAAAAGGAGTCCATCAATATAGCGATAATTTGATTGACCTATATCTGATTCCTTTATCAATACAGATGGAACAAAATGTTTAAGATGAACAATAGGGTTCAGATGATGCAGATATGCAAGCTGAAACAGATCACTAAACTATTGATCAGTTGCCAAAACCAGAAATTCCACCCAGGAGGTCTACCAGAAACCGACGTCCTTCCACACGGTATGATACAGATGAGTATGTGTTATTGACATATGAGTATGTTTTATTGACAGATAAGGGAGAACCTCAATGTTATGCAGAAGCGATGGAAGATGGAAACAGAGCACACTGGGTTGGTGTTATGGAAGATGAGATGCAGTCACTGTATGACAATCACACATTTGAGCTGGTAAAGTTGCCTAAGGGTAAGAGAGCTTTGAAGAATAAGTGGGTCTACAGAGTGAATCAAGAAGAACACAATTCATAACCATAATACAAATCTAGACTAGTCATCAAGGGATTCAGTCAGAGAAAAGGTATTGATTTTGATTATATTTTCTCTCCTATTGTGAAGATGTCTTCCATACGTGTTCTTCTAGGTCTAGCAGCAAGCTTGGATTTAGAAATTGAGCAGAATTGGGATTGCCAAAAACTTTGATGCCATCCCCGGCAACGGCGCCAAAAACTTGATGAACGAAAAACGGCATCGCCGATCCTGCCAATACTTTGGTTTTATATTTATAAAACTCTCGCAAGTGCACGAATCATTTCGTAGAAAATGATAAGTATACTCCAAAGGTTGATCTAAGGAAGGAATGTATGTGGTTTTTAATTTATTATTCAAACTTTTAAAAACGAAATTAAATCCTAAACATCCTGTCACGATATTTTGGGATTTTTGTGTTTTTAATCTAATAACATAAAAATAAACATAGATTCAATAGACTTTTATGCAAATTTTATCTTTTATAAATAGTGGAGTATTTATGGATATAATAACTAAGTTAATTATGCTTGCTCATATTATTTAGGTTATTAAAGATATGAATTGATATTTATTGATTCTCCCCTTTTTGTATGAATACCACCTTTGGTGGGGTTAGATATTCTTTGTTAACTAAACAAATCAATTAACACCTATGGGTGGGGTTGATAACTAATTTGGTTAATTAAATTAATTCCTTTTTCTAAGAGATTGAAAATGAACCATTTAAATGTCACCTTTGGTGGGGTTAGATAGTTTAAACTTTATTCAAGGTGTCCAAATTAAACCTAAGAATTTAATTATCCGAGTACTAACTATCAAGTTTTAAAACTACTACTGAAAACATGTTGTCAATACATTTTCAGATAATAATTCTTATAAAAACTTTTGAAATAGAGCTTAACTCTAACTACCGGGCGATTGTACCAACAAATAAAAGAGCACTACTCTAAATCAGACTGGGTAACTAAACCTTAAAATCTAATTTTCAGATTTAAGTTTGTAACGAAAAATAATATATTTCTCTCTAACATTCTTAATATAAAATCTTGAATAAAAATAAAATCAATTCATTTTAGAGATTTTCAACTATTTAATATTTCGCAAGCATAACAACGTTATTATTATATCATGTTTACAAACAGCCAATACAGTTAAATTTAATCACAGACAAATTAAATATAACATGTAAGAATAAAGCATAAAAAATAACTGCAAAAAAAATAAAATCCCTACAGAACTTCGATGCTATTCCCGTTGCTAGAAAACCTCCAAGCGGAATTTGCACTCCCATTTATTGAATCAAAAAGCAAATAAATTACAAAAACATAACTAGTTCTTCCCAAAAGGAAAGAACTCTAAAACTAAGAAAAGCTAAAAACTAAGAAAAAACTAAAAAACTAAGAAATGAGAAAAGAAAGAGAGAGAGAATGTGTTTTGAGGTGTGGTATGAAGTGAAGAGAATGGGGGTATTTATAGGTAAGGATGGAGAGAAAAAGTGGGTGAAAAAATGTTAAAAAATGGTGAAAACGGTGGAATCACGGAGGTTATTGATGATGTCGATGACATCACGTGGGGCGGCCGCTAGCGCGAAAAATGGGGCGAAATGGCATCGGCACGGTGAATGAGGAAGACAGCGCAGCGCGCTGAAGCGGCAGCTGGCAGCCGATGTCTGTGGAGAACAGCCGCCGGGCGGCTAAAACGCTGCGGATCTGGAGGAAAGCTGCTACGACAAGTGGAGCTGTCATACTCGGCGCGATTTTTCTCATTCTTGACATTTTTGACATTTTCAACCCATTTTGTCCAATTTTTCCATATTTGTTGACCTTTCCCCATTTATTTATTAATATATTTGTGATGTATTGCTTCCAGTATTCCTCTTTGACTCTTTAAGTGACGATTTTTAAGCGAAAATACCTGAAAAACAATAAAAATACCCGTGATTCCGAAAAAGACAAATTTATTTAAATATATGATAAAACATATATATATATATTTTTAATCAATTAATGTGCATAAAATCATGGTTATTTTAGTGCTTTTTGAGCACTCATCATATGACAATCACACATTTGAGCTGGTAAAGTTGCCTAAAGGTAAGAGAGCTTTGAAGAACAAGTGGGTCTACAGAGTGAATCAAGAAGAACACAATTCACAACCACAATAAAAATCTAGACTAGTCGTCAAGGGATTCAGTCAGAGAAAATGTATTGATTTTGATTATATTTTCTCTCCTATTGTGAAGATGTCTTCCATACGTGTTGTTCTAGGTCTAGCAGCAAGCTTGGATTTAGAAATTGAGAAAATGGATGTGAAAATTGCCTTTCTTCATGATGAGTTGGAGGAAGAGATTTATATGGAGCAACCAGAGGGTTTTAAGATTAAAGGAAAAGAGGATTATGTATGCCGGTTAAAGAAAAGCCTCTACGGGTTGAAGCAAGCACCTAGACAATGGTATAAGAAGTTTGAGTCATTTATGGGGGAGCATGGTTACAAGAAGACTACTTCTGATCATTGTGTTTTTGTGCAGAAATTATTTGATGATGACTTTATCATTTTATTGCTCTATGTTGATGACATGTTGATTGTTGGTAGAAATTCTTCAAGAATTGATAATTTGAAGAAGCAGTTGAGTAAGTCCTTTGCCATGAAGGACTTGGGGCCAGCAAAACAAATTCTTGGTATTCGAATTTGTCGAGACAAGAAAAGAGATAAGTTGTACATGTCACAAGAACGGTACATCAACAAAGTACTTGAAAGGCTTCATATGGATAAAGCTAAAGTGGTTTCTTCTCCTTTATCTAATCACTTAAAGTTGAGATCGAGTCAAGGCCCTTCAACAGATAAAGAGAAGAAAGATATGGAAAAGGTTCCATATGCCTCAGTAGTAGGGAGCTTAATGTATGCAATGGTGTGTACAAGGCCAGACATAGCTCATGCAGTTGGATTTGTTAGTCATTTCCTTTTGAATCCAGGAAGAGAGCATTGGGATGCAGTAAAGTGGATTATGATATATCTTTGAGGTACTTCCAAGTTAACACTTAGCTTTAGAAGTGGAAAACCAGTGTTAGTTGGATACACTGATTTAGATTTTTCAAGAGATGAAGATTCTCGTAAGTCTACTTCAGGTTATCTAATTACTTTCTCTGGTGGAGCAGTTTCTTGGCAATCAAGATTGCAAAAGTGTGTTGCACTTTCTACAACAGAGGTGGAGTTTATTGCAGTAGCGGAAGCCTGTAAGGAATTATTGTGGATGAAATAGTTCTTGAGAGAACTTGGTTTCAAGCAGCAAAAATATGTGTTGTTCTGTGATAATCAAAGTTCTAATCACCTAGCGAAGAACTCGACGTTTCACTCAAGATCAGAGCATATTGATGTGAGGTATTATTGGATAAGGGATACTCTTAACAATTAGTTGCTTGAACTTGAAAAAATTCATACTGATGAGAATGGATCTGAAATGCTGACAAAAATAGTGTCAAGAGAAAAACTTGAAGTTTTTGTTCAATTTCCAGGATGGCGGATTCTTCCATCTAATCGGAAAAGGGGGAGATTTGTTGGGTTTTTCTCTTGGTTTGGAGGAGCCCATGTGGCTTAAAATCCCATGGAGTAATAATGGGACAATTGTGTCATTTAATTGCTTCATTAATAAACCCATTTAGGGTTTGTTGAGTGTGTATTCTGCAGATAAAATCAAGAGGGCAGCAGCTAGAGAAATCTGCACAAAAGAAAAGCAGAAAAGCTCTCAGTTTTTCCTTTCCAGCAAGCCTTCATCAAGTGTTCCAATGGAAGGTCGTTTTATGGTCCGATTAAGCTGAAATTTTGCAGACAGGTTCACGAATCAAGACTCTTTAACATGTACGGTGGGATTTTGATTTGGCTCACCGGTTTGGGAAATTCTGAGCAGTGAACAGTGACTAAGAATTGGGTTAGATTTCTCCATTCCCTTAAAATAATTGTTAGTTTCCAAGAAGTGTATTCTTGATGATGTTTTTGAATGTTTGCCTCTAGTTTTACCCAGAGAGAACTGTTGTACAATTATTTCTTGATAGTGGAAGTTTTGGAGAGGAGTGCCGTGGTTGTTTCCTTCCTACACCGGGAAGGTTTTTCCACGCAAATTACTTGTGTTGATTTTATGCATGTTTATCATTTTGAGCTCTATTTATTTGTTTCCCAAAAGATTCACACAAATAAGGAGAATATGTTTAATTCCGCTATTTAGAACTTGATTAAGTTTGTATTGAAATTGTGATTCTCCTAACAGATCAATTGTCTACGATCCCCATTGTTAAGAAATTTTTTTATAATTTCAATTTTTTATTTTTATTTTTGTGGGATGTTAATGCAATTATTTTAGGTACAAGTAACAACCTCAAACTGTTTCTCATAAGAAAAGAAATGAAAAATTATATGAGTATAATACCTTATGTATAAGAAAAGAAAAATAATAGAAAGATCAACATCAGAACCTTCATATATTCTCGAGATGATAGTAGATCCTTTTACAGAGGATTAACTTTTTATGGAAAGTATGGTGTATTGTTCCCTAGAAATGATGAATAACCTTACTTATGATAGGTCAATTAAGCCTTATTTTTGGTATACATATCACTGGTGAAAAAGTTACTATAGTAATGTTTTATCTTTATAGTAAAGAAGTGTAACTGTTCCTCTCCCATATGATTATTCTTCAAAATACATGTAATGGTATTAAAATATGTCATATGTGAGATTACAAAATCTAATACATAGATTGACATAGGCCAGGATGATGACTCCTACAATTACTACTTAAGTTAGGATGATGACTCAAACATATCGTGCATCCCAATATCCATAATGAGATGTTTTCAGATAGTGTTCATTATCATGATAATTATTAGTAACTTTACATGATTATGCAACATGTATTAGTTTTTTATTTTTTATATTTGTCAAGATGTGAAAGAGACTAGATATTGTTGAGTGTGCCTTGGCAAGAGGAAAGGAGCAACCATTTAAAAAATGGTATAAGAAATTCAAGAAGATTTAGAATATCTTGTAAGGATGTGTTAGTTTATCCAACTAAGATGTATATGAGCCATCTTCTAGTTAGATAAACACATAATTTTATAGGTTAATTATTTATATTTGATGTATAAATTGCATTTGATTTAATCCTTTTAAAATTTATTTCAAGATTTTGGAACCGTGATAGGGTGTTAATGTAAGATGATGCATGTTTGATAAATATTGTTTGTTAGGAAATTACATTCAATAAATTATATTAAGAAAATTTTATTATAAGATAATACATACATATAAATTTAAAAAGTGTCATTAAAAAGATGAATTTACATTTTTAGCAATTAAAGAAAAGTAGATCAATTATTTTAAAAAAAGAAACTAATTATTGCAATCCAAGTTGAATACAATCTTCGGATGTGTTATAGTATTACTTAAAGATGAAAGTAATGACTTATAATCTTCAATTTTCTTTGCATACAATATAATCCAACCATCTACACATAATTTATTAAATGCATACCAAATGGAGTGTATTGGTAGCATAATAGGTGTAGGGTGTAAATCCGCATGAAAATGATAAATTCAATATATTAACATTAATTATCTAGTTCAAATATAAATAATGTCAATATAATAGGTATGTATTACCATGATAAAATAATTTCTATGGATAAAATTGATTGGCACACGAATTGTGTGCGATGAATACGCAAATATATGTATCGTAATAAATAATATAATGATAAAAAAAATCGTTCTCACGGAAATTATTTTACTAGAAACTAATTTTTAAAAACTAAAAAAAAATAAAAATCAATTTTTTCGTGTTTTTATATTTTAAAGAAGTAAAATTAAAATAACTAAAAGTAAATAATAATAATTAATTAAATTAGATTTGGTAACTAAGAAAATATATGGGAAAATATCTAAAAACACTTCATCTCCCAATTTTCTAAACATGTGAATCACTAAAATTCCTCCAATATAATTATCAATTAATTACATAATTAATCGAATATAACTTAGCATGTATTTCTTTCTTAAGTAAACTATATACCATATAGTAATTAATTTAATCACACTCACATGTCAATTATATTGCATACTACTCATTAAGTTCATCAATTATGAATCACATACATAAAAATCATACATTTTTACCTAAAAACTATGTATGTTATTTAATCAAGACAAACAATTAAATAATTCTTTCAAATCTACTTAAATTCAAATCTATTTAATTACTCTATAGATAAATCGTTGGCCAAACAATTAATAGCATAAAAATATATTAAATAGTATAATTAAATTAAAATCATAATTGAGATAAAATATTAGATCATTACATGATAAAAATTGGGTTCATAAGATCCCTATGTTAATAAATTAAGCAAACATAAATTTGTTTGTAAAACTCATATTTTTCATAAAGAAAGACATAAAATTGATAAATAAATGAGTAAAAAAGGAAATACAATCAATCTCTAGTACTAATATTCTTTTGAATCTACACCACAATTATATTTCCTTTTGATTTTTTTGTATTTTTCTCTCTTATTAGTTCTAAAAACTGATCAAAATTATGCTAATGATGGCTCGTTAGGGTTTATGGGATGATTAAAGGGGTTAAATATAGCTCAAGTGAAATCTGGACCATTAGATTAGTTTTAGATCAAGGGTTGAGATCAAAACAAACAAAATTACAACGCCAACAAATATAAATTTGACATGTGGCATACAGGGTTTATAGAGCGAATCAGAGCACGACGCGTGATAGGGGAGACCGATCCAAGTCATGCTGAGTCAACGACACATGGCGTAACATGATTCACAAAATTAGATGGCATGGTATGCTGGTGGAAAGCAGTGACGAATAGCGTGGCGACACGTGACATAAAGGTTTGGTTGCGCTGTAAACTCGAAATGAATGTTGTATTGACATGTGTCATGCACTACATCACTCCTCACATGTGACAATCTATGATTTGTCATCTCTAGTAGCGTGGAGTCTGTGTGTCTTGCCCAAAAAACTCCAAAAAATTATACTTTTACCCCTTTTTCACTAAAAAGATTATATTTTACTATTTTTAGTCCCAAAATTACTATTTATTGAATATAATAATAAAATATTAAGTAAAAAAATGCGCTAATAACTTTAGTCATCAAAAACTTATAGTAATTATCTTATGCTCCTTATTGCCTTAGATTAAAGAGGGAGAAAAGTCTATGACCCATATAAATTGAATGCAACAACCGACAGTATATGTGGAAGCAATGATATGTCCCCTGTCTTGTGATATCATATATTTTTCAAGACCACAACCACCATAAAATGAAAAAGTTTATGAGTAAGCTTCATCGTCACTAAATCATATAAAAAAGTGTAATCCTTGTGATGATTTTATAACTCACCAAGCATGTTAGCCCTAACTTAAGGTCACGCTTTCTCAACAAATCTAAGTCGAATAGCCACAACTCTAAACCTACAATTACCATATCTTGATATATCATTAAAACACATTACTTATGGTTCAAATCTTATAGGCATTTATAGTTTTGTTTGAGCTCTTTTCATTAGTAACTATCACTTTCTTATGAATTGTGCTCTATTGAAAGACACTAGTAAGTGATAGTTGATACATATTTTTAGTTATTAATGTAAGGATAATGAGTATTGGTTATTTTCGTAGATAAAATATTTACCTATAAATTTGTTTATAAGTCTGTTATCAAGTCTATTAAGAAAAATCGAACAAATGTTCGAGTTTTAGATAATTATACTTCAGATATATCATTGATAACTACGACACATAAGATTACATTTATGTATTTAATAATATATGCTCATAAATCTAAAATTATTTTTAATGCTAAAATATTTATTTAAACTTGAATCAATTTATAAAATTACTAATTAAATATTTTTAGATGTGTTTTAATATTTTTAAGATATGTTTTAAAAAAATAATTTTATAATATTAAGATTTTTAACGGATATTGAAAAATTAAACTTAAAATATATTTAACCTTAATATCACTAAGTATTATTATTATCTCTATATATGGATATATTAGGATTAAAATGGTGTAAAATGATATAGAAGAGAAGCGCCGAACTGCTGGAAAAGAGAAAAAAAGTATAGCCACTGGTGCTGCAAACTGCCGAATAAAAAGGAAACAAAAGTAGAAGAAGAAAAGGAATAATATTAACATGGAGCGGCAGCAAAGTGATAAATATGATTATTCAAACAAAGGCAAAGGTAATTAGTAATCTATATATTCACGCAGGCATGACAAAAAGGAAATGGTAATTAATAGTTTATTAATAAATATATATATAATTGAAGTTGATAGTATATATATATATATATATATATATATATATATATATATATATATATGATATTTGCAACATTAACTCAAAAAGTAATTATATTTATTCATGATAATAAGGGAGAAAATAATTTAAACACAAAAAATAAATAAAAAATTGATATCATATTAGAGGTATTTATTTAATATATTTTATCTTTATATGACTTCTTTTTTATTAGATTTTCACATGTTCTAATTGGATAATTTTATGTGATCATAATTATTTGATTTTATTATTAAATTTTAAAGAAATCATTTTTATTGAATTTGTGCTTAATCTTCTTACTGTAGGATTATGCTAAATCTGTTCTAGAACACACACAGACACTTGTGTTTTTTGTACTAATATTTTAGCAGTTGATTTGTGAACGATCTGATTGGCGGAGAGTTTATTAAAACGTTGGTCTGAAATCGCTCACGTTAACATTAGAAATTGTGAAAGTAGAGCAGAGGCTCGTAAGTAAAATACATTAAGACAGTATCATAGGTAGGGTAGCATAAGCTCGAGCTTGTACTTAAACATTTGATTTTCATAGTGAAAAGTTAGGTGGTTCAATAGACCAATAGTTTTCCTTTTAAGTCATTGTTGTTGTCTATATTGTTTCCACCTAAAAATATTATGTTATTCTTTTTTTCCTCATTTTACTTTTACATACGATTTCATGTTTGACCGCTTTGTTTAAGTTATTAAATTATAAATTGGTAACAATTAAAAATAACTTATTCACACTCTCTAGGTTAATTAGGTCCATATCTTATAAACTTCTAATTAATTCCTCTATATTTATGCTCATTTTATTTTTCTCATATATTATAATTGTTTATTTTATATTTTATGAAAAAAATGAATTTTTAGAAATTTTGAGTTTTTTTAGAATTTTTATAACTTTTTTATTAATTTTATTTAATAAATGGATGTAATTAGAGCAAAATATGGATGAATATAGAAATGTGGATGTATTTAATTGACCGTGAATTTATTTAATAAAAGAGCATCCAAAATGGCACCATTTTGAAGAATTGTGATCCAAACAATGCCTACCAAAGTGTTATTCCACTAGACATGCGACAAATTACATCGTTTGGTCCAATACTTCAACTTCCAATGAACGATGTTTCGTTTCGGCCATTAGCTCCTTAGCCATCACGTTGCTTCGTATTACCAATGTTCATGTGTTGATCCAGTTGTGTGACATGTGGATACATTGATAAGCGTCTATTTGATTCCATCCGACAACCCTAACTTAATTTGATCATAAAATCCAATTTTAACTTATATAGATACCCACAAAATATATGTTTTAAAGAGAAAAATGTGATCATGGTAATTTTAAGTCCTAAAATATGATTTAATATAAATTATGTTATGAATTGAATGAATTTTAATTATTAACTTCTTGATGTGTTTAATTTGATGTTTGAATGTTAAAGCATGTTAATTCTTAAATTAATTATACTACTAGTTTGATATTTAGTTTTGTTTATTGTTAGGCTACGAAACTAGTATGAAATTGCTAATTTTTATAATTAAAGTAGTAAGTTGAAATTTTTATTACAATTAGAATTAAATGCTAAGGTTAAAATGGTTAAAAATATCAATTTTATCCAATTTATTTATTATTTTTTAATTATAGTAAAACAAATGAATTAAATCTAATAGTCATAATTCTAGGTTGTTCAAGAGTTAAGTTGATTAATAAATGAATTGCTAGTCACTTACACACAGAGAAAAAGTAAGAAATTTTAAGTGTACTTAAATTTCAAAAATTAAAATAGAGAAAAACATAAAAAAAATCTTAAAATTAAATGATAAATTTAAGATTTGGAAATTGAATATATCATAATATAATAAATTTAATTTGATTAATCTAGTGGTAAGAATAATCCCATAATCACATGTTTATCTTATTAATCTAAAAAATTATACTTTTTGTTATGTTCTTGTTCTTTTATTTATTTTATTTTTCTACAAAAATATTCAAAAACTCTTATTTATTCTATTTGTAACATTTTAAAGTTGAAATTAATAATTAAATTTTCTATGGATAATAATACTTACTTGCAATTATATTTATATCAACATAATTTAATTTTTTAAGAAATAAAAAAATAAGACTAATATTTAATAGTATAATTTAGATTCATCAAACACATTTAGTTAAGAACCATATATACATGTATTAGGTGTCTTCTCAGCTAATACATACTTAGTATGAGAAGGATCTCATCGTGTGTCTCAATTTATTTATTTTACAAGTGGTTGATTCACTTGGATCTACTAAGATATTGAATACCCGTACATTTGAAATTGTACATTCTTTTTACTATTATGTAAGCGTTTCATAAAATTTTCATACAAATAAGTGTAATCCAAATATAATTTAGTTTCTTGTGACGTGGGTGCATGCAAAAATGAGTCTCCTCCAGTGAGCATAACGTTTCAATAACTACAATTTTTCTTATTATGTTTCTTCATCTTATACAAAATGTGCTTGGGTCTAATGTTGCACTTTGTTATATCAACTAGTAAATTCATCTATTCATTAGTGAGTTTTCGTACATGTGCATGACCCTCAAGATATCGTGTCAATTAGTGATTATTTGTATCATAACTAACCATTAACTTTCAATGAGTATTTTCTATCATTTTTCATTTTAAAGAAAACAAATAATTATATTTTTTGGTTATGATTTACTTCTCTTTTTCATCCTTTTTTTTATCCTCACAATCGTCCAATTATTTTTTAGAAGGGTAAACTCACTTATTTTATATGTAAAATCAATATTAAGTTTTTATCATTCAAACTCTTATCAAACTTCTTTATCACAATCACTATTTTATTATTTATCACATAGACTTTGTACCTAAGATCAAATCTTATTTTAAAATAAACATTTATATTAAAATAATATAAATTAATACATACTATTTATTATAAGTGTATAATATATCTCAATCTAACTATTTCAAAAAAATTATATAGTTAATATTTTATCTATCTTGTAACTCGTATACTCCTTAGTCTTATAAAAAAAATTAATTAAAATATAATAGTTCGGGTTATCAAACAGGTTTAGTAGGTTCAGTAAGGGGTACAGAGCAAACCTATAATATTCCTTGGATTCTACTAACTGCTATTTGCATTTTGACTATCTAGTTTGTGTACAGTGTACTGAACATTTATCATAGTTACTACCAAACCTTTTATAAATGTTTGGTGGACTCTTTCTGTGTTATTTGTAAAATAAAATTGAGAATATACATATTTTAACTGAATTTTGGCTCGATTATTTTTTGGTTTTTTTTTCTTCATATCTTTCATATGTATCTATTTCATTTGTAGTATTTTTAATATTTTAAGCATCAAAAAATTAAGATTTGTGTATTATTGGTTGCAAAGTTAAGGTAGAGAGACATGTTGAGGTTTAAACGAGGAAGGAGGAGTGGGATTTATTTGGGTTTTTAGAATACAGGTTCGATGTATTCTTTACTTGTTTCAGTGGAATGTTTTGTTTATTTTAAGAGAAAAATGTATAATAATAACTTAAATTATATTATTTATGTTATTTGATATTTTTAAATTAGGAGTGATATCACTTAGTTTTTTAATTGAAAAAAAAATCATTTAAGTATAAAATATATTATTTGAATATTTTTATATTAAAATATTAGTTTAAAAAATAACATTTTATTTAAAATATTCAAATAACGTATTTTGTGATATTGTTTTAAAATTTAATAAATAAATGATATTATTTATAATTTAAAAATTAAATGATATAAATTATATAAAGAAATTTACCCTTTAACCTCCCCTTTATTTTAATATATGAATATAAAATTAATATTTTATTATAATTTTAAATATTTTATACTTAACAGCGGAATTAAAAAAAAAATAGAATTCTCTATAATTTCTCTAAAATATTTTAGAGTTTGTGGTTAATCCCCCTTTGAAGGAATGCTCACAGCTCACAGTCGCATCCAAATAAAATATCTATCCTCTCTCATTCTTTGTTCTTCAACCCATGAAGTCCATTACTGCCATGGTCATCGTTAAGTCCTTCCACCTCGCTGTACTCTACTGATTGCAGTTCCTGCCCTATGCATGTCTTTCTTGCTCCCTTCTCCATAACAAACCGTCAATTTCGACTCCCACCCTTCAGTTCTTGTAAGTTCTCGTATTCTTTTCCTTCATTTTCTCACTTGAGTTTTCTCGTTTTTGTCTCTGGATTCGATTGAAAATTTTCTCTTGTAATGGATCTTTAAAAAAAAATATTATTGGAAGATTTTAAGTATGATTTGTGAGGGCTTTTGGTTCCATACTCCCAAACCAGGGATTTAAGATAATTATGTGGAAAATGTATGTAATTAAAAGCCAATTGCTCTTTCTGACCCCAAAAATAAATTAAAAAGAAAAGAAAAGAAAAAAGAAGCCAATTGTTCTGGAGTAGAGATTTTAATCCTGGCTTTTCCGCTTTCCCACGAACAGAATTTGAATTTTTTTCTACTTTAATACCTTCGAGTGAAATGGAGAGTGGAGTTGGGTCGAGAACCACTGAAGCCAATGATATTAAAGGGTTGGAGGGCACAGGTTTGTATTTGCCAATGAACCACCATGGCAACTTGAAGAGTGCTCCAAGTGATAAAATCTTGAAGGGCCTTTTGCTTGAAATCAAATCTTCCAAAACTCCTGTAAGACCCAAATAATCAGAATTCTCTCTTTCACTTTATGCTATTTTTTTTTAATAAAAATTATTTTCATGTGATCAAAATAGGAAATGAAAGAAAAACTCTTTGCTTTCTTTTACTGATTTTGGTATTTGTGATTTTTCTTAATGTGTACAGGCAGTCATTAACTATGGGGCATCTTGGTAAGTAACATTATGCTATTGTTTTTGGAGCATTATGCAAATCTTTTCTCTCTTATTATATCTGCGTAATTTATTATGAGCTCTGTATTTCTCTATGTTGCAAAGGGATCGGGATACTATGATTGTTTTTGCTAATCGTCTACTTCTAATATTATTTGAAATGTTTATGCATTTTGATGACTAATGCATTTTATTCAAATTTGTCACTGTCTTCTGGTTTTGATAACTGCAATATTTGATTTTGATAATTGACTATGACTACTTAGCTGTAAAAATAATATTATTGTCTTTGACAAAAGATTAATAGATTATATTATGCTATTAGTACTTCAAAACAAGAGGGTTTCATGAAGATAGCAAACTGTTCTTCATTTCTAGTTTCTTGTACTCTGGATTACCCTTGTTTCATATATTCAATCCATGGAATGTTCGGATGAAAAGCAACAATATTTAATAGTTTCATTTCTGCATTATAAGTTTAATCCTTTTGTTCTTTTTAATGAACTCCTACATTGTTAATTTCAGGTGCCGTGTTTGTAGCCAGATCCTCCCAGCATTTTGCAGGCTAAGTAACGATTTCCCGAAGCTTTCTTTCATCTATGCCGATATCGACCAGTGTCCAGAAACGACACAACATATTCGGTATACACCTACCTTTCAGTTTTACAGAGATGGGGAAAGGGTAGATGAGATGTTTGGTGCTGGAGAGGAGCGGCTTCATGACCGGTTGTGGTTGCACTCTTAAGAACTCATTTAGGAGAAAAAAAGAAATATTTAAAACAATTTATGTAAAATGATTTTTTTTTCTTTTTCGTGCAGAGGTTCTTTTGATAAGCTATTCATGGATAATTTACTTACTTTTGATGAAGCATTACCATTAGTAATAATCTATGAGCCTCCAAGAGAATGCATAGAAGCTGCAAATTGTGAACAACAAAAGAGAAGATAAAAATATAAATAATTTTAGAAGATGATTTTGTTTCCAATGATAGAGAGTCATGTAAAAAAACTGAAAATTAATCCATTCAAATAAAATTCAATGAATCCTTAAGGAAGCTCACAGCTAGCATAAGAAACAATACACAAGCAAAAATGAAAACCCAGTGAAGTAAACCAAAAATAAAGAATAAGCCAATTACAAACAATGCAAGAAAAGAAGGGCAGCCAGTGCCGATGCATCATATCATATTCTTGAAAATGAATATCAACTTGAACAAAATTCCTATTTCCAACACTTACTTGAGCCCTAAAAGTAGAGCTCGATATCAAATATATGAAAGCTTCTTTATTCGTCATAACTAGAAAAATGACAGCTACAATAGAAACCATCCTCAAAGAACTACTCTCTGAATCAGGCCTTTGGTTTCAACATCTTTACTGTCTCCCAAGTGAAGTCGGGGTCATCACGACCAAAATGACCATAAGCAGCTGTCTTCTGGTACCTGAAGTTGCCTCCTCTCCTCAGATCAAGATTCTTGGCAATCATTCCAGGCCTAAAGTCAAAATTCTCCTTAATAAGAACCAATATATCCGTGTCTGGGACCTTCCCAGTACCATAGGTGTCAACGAAAACTGACAGTGGTTCTGGAACACCAATGGCATAAGAAACCTGCACAAGACAGCGCCGGGCAAGGCAAGAAGCGACCACACTCTTTGCAGCCTGTCTAACGATGTATGCACCACTTCGGTCCACTTTGGTTGGATCCTTTCCTGAAAAGGCACCTCCACCATGAGCACCCCAACCACCATAGGTATCAATAATAATCTTCCTGCCAGTGAGACCAGCATCACCGTGAGGTCCACCAATGACAAAACGACCAGAAGGATTGAGGTGAAAAATGGTTTTGTCATCAAGATACTGGGCTGGGATTACAGGTTTAATGACATGTTCTTTAAGATCTTTTGCAATCTGGTCGTTTTTGACTGACTCATCGTGCTGTGTTGAGATGAGGACAGTGTGCACTCGAACGGGAACCATTGCCCCCTTTTCCTTAAGGTATTCAACAGTCACTTGAGTTTTACCATCAGGCCTCAACCAGGGGCATGTTTTGTTCTTCCTAACCTCAGTGAGCCTGGCACCAAGTTTGGTAGCAAGTACATGAGTAAGAGGCATGAATTCAGGTGTTTCATCAGTGGCATAGCCAAACATGTGGCCTTGATCACCAGCTCCAATTTCCTCAGGTTTCTTGGTGAGATGACCATGAACTCCTTGAGCAATATCAGGACTCTGCTGCTCAACATTGACAAGGACCTTGCAGTTGTCAGCATCAAGGCCTACGTCAGCAGAGGTAAACCCAATACCTCTACAAGTGTCTCGAACTATTTTCTCATAGTCTACTTTAGCCTTTGTAGAAATCTCGCCAAAGATCATGACCATGTCAGTCTTGGTACAGGTCTCGCAGGCAACTCTGCTTTCTGGGTCTTGTTCAAGACAGGCATCAAGGATGGCATCCGAGACTTGGTCACATATCTTATCGGGGTGTCCTTCATTGACAGATTCAGAGGTGAAGAGGAAGGTATTCATCTTTATACTGTTATGTGCAAATGCTTTAGTTGCCATACATCAAATTCACATACTTCTTTAAAATCAGAAGGGTACAAGCAAATACAGACAAACAGGTAAATGGTAATATAATGACATCATTTATAAGAACTGACAGAGCTTAATAAGCATCTAGAATTCGAAGGATGATGGGGGTGAATGAAATGATTTTCCTCAGTTATTACAAAATCCAGGAACATGCTATAACATTTAGAAGTTAGGGGGAAAAACGTGGTTCCAAAATAAACGTAATTATTTAGATTTGGAAGAACAAAAAGATCGTCATTTATTTCCACATTGCCATACATAGTATGATTCCAATATCAAAGCCTGCCAGATAATGTATTAAACCATGCAAGATTCCAAACCAAGACAAACACAAGTGTAACAAGATCATAATTTAATGTTATCTTAAAGAAATTAATTTATTTTAGGAAATCGTTAAAAGCTCATGATATAGGTGTTATCAGGTCCCAATTCGAAGATCAAATATAAGCAATTTCTCTTACAAAATTATGATTTCACTTGACGAATAAACCAGAAATCGAGTATCGATAACAAGAAATGTAACCTGATTATGTACTTTGAACGGCGATATGAAACAATTTATAGAATGAAATCATATTTCAGAATAATTAAAGAAAAAGTGATACGCAATAACAAAAAAATAATGAATCAAAACAAAAACTCAAGTGACACAAGGTTATCGATCTAAATCATTTAATTACACATAACGATTGACAAATGTGAAAAGTTTCAGATAATGGAGATTGAGAATGAAAAATCATAAACGAACCTGGAAATGTGAGAGTTTGAGAACCTCGAAGATGAACAATTGAAGGAGAAAAGAGGGACTCGTTTTTTGTTTTTTTTTTTGTTTTACATTAAACTCCGTATTTATGTGTTTTGAGGGATCCCAACGTCTGACTCGTTCTCGCTCTCACTTCGGCTTGTTGCTCAAAATTCTCATTCTAATTGCTTTAATATGTGGCCCGTCTCTATTGGTTCCGGGGCGTGCATTTGTTCAAGTATATTTTATACATTTTAAATTACTAAATTTCTAATTACATATTTAATGAAAATGAGTTATAAATTTACTAATTATTATATATCTAAAATGTGTTTCAAAATTTATTATCATGCAATTTTGCATGTCCAATAATTTTATATATGAACGTTGTATTTCATAAATTAAAAATGATATTTTTAGAAGTAATTACGTCTTGTGTCAGAGATGATTTTGTAAACAAGTCTTCAAATTTTATTTTGTTAAAAACACTACTCTGTTTTTGCCTTTGTATGTGTTAACATTGAGCTTCACTCAAGAACAAGAAGTGGAGATTTTATTTTATATACCAAGATTTTATTTTACAATTATATTCTCAAAGAAAGGCAAGTGATAAAAAAATTAATTTAACATTTGGATTTTTATTTTAATAGTATATTTTAAGTTGTTAATATAATTACAATAAATTAAAAGTTTTTTAGTATATTTATAAATGATCACTAAACAACTAATTAACTCATCTATCTAATAATTCATTTATCTCTAATCTCCAAGCTTTTAATATTATTATTATAATTATTTTGTTTTGATTCTCGTTCTCTTTGCTCTCGTCTCACGGTGATGGATTTTGATTTTGGTCTTGTTAGTCCCTTTTGGTAACTTACATTTCATAAATGTAAGGATATTATATATTTTTAATGAAATTTAATTAATAATAATTGTTTGGATATCCTACTCTCTTACCACTTATGCAAACCGCTAAAGCAAAGTCATAACTCGAGATGGAAAGCAAAGTATCCTAAATGTCCTACTTGTAGAACAGCCTGAGCTTAATGATCAATCCGAGCTAGTGATCAACTTAGCTCAATGATCAGATCGACCTCAACCCATGATATATTGTACTTTATATCAATTATATCTCATTGACGTGTAAATATGTGTACACATTATGTAACTGACACATGTATCTATAATGTTCTATAAATAGATGAACCTCTTATGAAATCTATACATTCAACAAATTATCTTAACTTTTCTCTAAGTTCTCTCTTTAAAAACATGTTAAATCTTGACATTTTGGCGCCCATTGTGGGACTTAGATTTTGAAGTTAAGGGTAAGTTTTTGACCCTATATCCTTTGAGATTCACCTCATTCCTTGAGAGAAACTTGGAAAACCAATGGTGTTCTACTCACGAACTATAAATACCATCACTACTAAAAAAAAGGGTATTAAATTTTGTTCGTTGAACCGACTTTAAATGAAATGACTTAAAACATAAAGTAGGTTCAACGTGTGAACTGACTTTAATTTGTTTTTTTTTTTACAAAATTTACTCATTTTTTATTATATTCAAATTAAAACCTGTATTAGATCACTAAATAACAGCAGGAAAAAAAATATATTTAACAAATAATTAAAAAATAAAATATTAATTAATAGTAGAAAAATTATCATGGTGTATTCTTCTCCGGATGTTATAATACAAACCTACATATATAATACAAAAATTTATACACATAAATAACAACACATAATAACAGAAAAAATATGAATAATAAGTGTGTAGAATTAATAAAAATACTTACAAGAGTAAATGAAGTGACAAAATGAAGGAAATGAAGAAAAAATGGTGTTTTGTATGTGAGAAATAGGTATAAAAAATTTGAGTATTTTGCTTTAAAAATTAGGGGATCTAAAAGATTAGTTAGAGAGGATGAAAACCCACTAATCGGCGTTGGAAATGGTGGTCGTAGGTGGCCAGAAAATGAGAAAGAGTGGAGGAGAAGTGGATGAGGTTTTGGGTTTTTGAGAGTTATGCAACGCTTGGAATAGTTTCTATCTGGGGAAGAAAGAAAAAAAAAGAATTTATCCATGTGTGTAGCGTCGGTTCTACGTGTCAACCGACGCTATCCACGTGTGTAGCGTCGGTTCCAGGTATCAACCAATGCTACGCTACGTGGATAGCGTCGGTTGACGTGGTGAACCGACGCTATACTATGTAGATAGTGTCGATTCGACACGTCAACCGATGCTACGTCTTATATGGATAGCGTCGGTTCTACACCGAACCGACTTTAAATTCATTATAAGTTAGTTTTCCAAAAATCGACTTTACATATCGACTTAAATACCCCTTTTTGTAGTAGTGCATGGTAAGAAATCGCACTAGAAGATGGTCGAGGTTGGTTAACTGTGAAGCAATGGCAACTCAAAGAAATACCTCACTAGCCCTTAATGAAACCAGGGAAGAAAATAACGCCCATTACCAAGAGTTGTCTTGCTAAATCTTCAAGATTAGAAAAGAGCTCGAGGAAACTAGGAGATAAAATAGGTCGCTACACTTCTAGATAGGGGGAAGGACCTCAAAAGACCAAACAACTGAGTCGGCCAATGGAAATGTAGCTGGGCATGGCCAGCCTGAGCCCCAACAAGTTGAACATGAGGATAAGGGGAATCCCTTCTCTAGCTTTGCGAGTCCTAGTGATGAACAATGGATTCAAGAAAGAAAAGGCTAGGAAGCATGATTTAAGGCGCTAGAGGAGACCAATAAGAGGCAAGACCAGGCCTTGAAGGTGGCGAATGAGAAACATGAGAAGGAAAAAACCTCTTATGATGTGGACAGAGATTGTGAGCAACTATGTGTCTCCATCTTTTATGATATAGTAGAAAATGATGAGCGAGCAACTAAGTTCAATGCCTCTAAATGCTCTGATTAATTTTGGACAAAAGACCCAGTAACACATGTTCAACACTTTAAAACAACCATGGCTCCTATGAGTCTCACCCAACGAAAGAGAGACACCATGATATGTAATTTGTTCACTACTACCCTCTGTGAAGATGAGCAAAAATGGTTCAACAGCCTGACCCCTAGATCCATAACCTATTTCCCACAACTCGCCAGGTTATTCATCACAAACTACGCCTGCAACAAACCTTTGAGGAAGGAGTCTTACCACATTTTTCTCAATTATCCAGGGGAGAGGGGAATCCATTGAGGAATACATGAAACGGTTCAAAGAAGAGAAATTAGAGATCTTTGACTACCCTTATTCTATTGCTATATCGTACCAGGAAACATGCGGGTTGGATAATGGCCGAGAAATAGAGGACCTTGGGGAAGGTCACTCTCCCCTTTTAAGGGGCCTCCCTTGAGAGTTGATTTGGCTCAAGCTATAAGGAGAATGGAGGATAAGCCCAATGTGAGATGTCCACCAAAGATGATATCCCCCCTTAGAGACACGTACAAATGGTGTTCCTTCTATAAAGATGTGGGCTATGATGAGTGCTCAAAAAGTACTAAAATTACCATGATTTTATGCATGTTAATTGATTAAAAATATATATATTTATATGATTTTATCATATATTGATATAAATCTATCTTTTCGGAATCACGGGTATTTTTATTATTTTTTAGGTATTTTCGCTTAAAAAATGTAACTTAAAGACTCAAATAGAAATACTGGAGGCAATACATCACAAATATATTCATAAAATAAATGAGGAAAAGTCAACAAATATGGAAAAATTGGATAAAATGGATCAAAAGAGTCAAAAGAGTCAAAAATGTCAAAAAAGGTGAAATTGCGCAAGCAACCGCCCAACTGCGCTGGACAACGCGCGAGCCTCCTCGCCATCCCGTGCGCGCTGCGTGCACCCCTGCTCCATTCCACGCGCGCCCGTACCCATTCCATGCACGCCTACACCCATCAGTGCCCATTCCGTGCGCGCCTCTGCTCCATTTCGCGTACGCCGCCACGCCCCACCTACCAACTGACCTCAGGTGATGTCATCATCACCTACTACGTGTTTCCTCCATTTTTAATCATTTTTTCACCCACTTTTTCTTCCTTTCCTCACCTATAAATATGCTCATTCTCTTCACTTCAAAACACACCTCTAAAACATCTTCTCTTCTCTTTCTTTCTCTCCATTTCTTAGTTTTTAGCTTTTCTTAGTTTTAGAGTTCTTCTCTTTTTGAGAAAAACTAATTATGTTTTTGTAATTTATTTGTTTTTTTATTCAATAAATGGAAGTGCAAATTCCGTTTGGAGGTTTTCCAGCAACATGAATAACATCAAAGTACTGTAAGGATTTTATTTTTTTTACAGTTATTTTTTATGCTTTATTCTTATATGTTATATTTAATTTGTGTGTGATTAAATTTAACTTTGCTGGATGTTTGTAAACATGATATAATAATAACTTTGTTATGCTTGCGAAATATTAAATAGGTGAAAATCTCTAAAATGAATTGATTTTGTTTTTATTTAAGATTTTATATTAAGAATTTTAGAGAGAAATATATTATTTTTCATTACAAACTTAAATCTAAAAATTATATTTTAAGGTTTAGTTATCAATTCTGATTTAAAATAGTACTCTTTTATTTGTTGGTACAATCGCCCGGTAGTTAGAGTGAAGCTCTATTTCAAATTTTTTTATAAGAATTATTATCTGAAAATGTATTGACAACATGTTTTCAATAATGGTTTTAAAACTTGAAAGTTTGGTTTAATTTGGACACCTTGAATAAAGTTTAAACTGTCTAACCTCACCAAAGGTGGTATTTAAATAGTTCATTTTTAATCTCTTAGAAAAAACAAATTATTTAACCAAATTAGTTATAAATCCCCACCTATAGGTGTTAATTGATTTGTTTAGTTAATATAGAATATCTAACCCTACCAAAGGTTCTATTCATATAAAAAAGAGAGAATCAATAAATATCAATTTATATATTTAATAACCTAAATAATATGAGCAAGCATAATTAACTTAATTATTAAATCCATAAATACTCCACTATTATAAAAGATAAAATTTGCATAAATGTTTATTGAATCTATATCTATGTTTATTTTTATGTTATTAGATTAAAAACACAAAACCCCAAAATATTGTGACAAGATGTTTAGGATTTAATTTCGTTTTTAAAAGTTTGAATAATAATTTAAAAACTACATATATTCCTTCCTTAGATCGACCTTGGAAGTATAATTATCATTTTCTATAAAATGATTCGTGCACTTGCAAGAGTTTTATAAATATAAAACCAAAGTATTGGTAGGATTGGCGATACCAATTCTGCTCATCATGCTACGAAACAAAAGATTGTAGACACTTAAAAAAAGAGATAAAAGAGTTTATGGCTAGGGGATATCTAAAGGACCTCGTCGAAAAATTTCTAGGATATCTTATGTCAACTAGGGGGATCGAGGCCAATCCGAAGAAAATACAAGCGCTGCTGAAGATGAAACCACCCACTAATCTCAAGGTAATACAACATCTGAATGGAAGAATAGTGGTGCTAAATAGGTTTATCTCTAGATGCACTAATAAGTGTATGCCCATCTTCAAAATGGTGAGAAAAAATCTCAGTCTTTTGGGACAAGGACTGCAATGTAGGCTTTGAAGGAATCAAGAAGTACCTTAGCAACCCCCTCGTCTTGGTCAGTCCTCTACCAGGAAATATTCTTTATCTATATTTGATTGTGACACCCCAAACATGCAGCGCTATGCTCTTAGCTGAAAGAGATAAAATTTTGCACCTCATTTACTACGTCAACCAAAATTCTAATGGAGTTCCAAAGCAGATATTCTACCATTGATAAACTGGCCTTTGCTCTCAAGATTATTGCGCGAAATCTCTTACACTACTTCAGATCACACACAGTCGTGGTACTCACCTCACACCCTTTTAAAAGTGTCTTGACGAGACCAGATGTTACAAGGAGACTAGTCCAGATAGTCGTAGAACTAGGAGAGTATGATATTAGATACATGGCTAGAATAGCCATTAAAGGGAAGGTTATGGTCAAGTTTGTAGTTGATCATGATAACAACTTCTTTGAATATGTAGTCAGATTTGATTTCCAAGAAACTATTAATGTCACAGAATATGAAGCTACTATATTTGAAGCCATTATTGCAAAAATCTAGGGGTAGAGAGAATCACCTTACATAGTGATTCTAGGCTAGTGATTAATCATTTTTTGGGGACGTTTGAAGCGAGGGATGGAAAAATGAAGGGGTACTTGGAAAGATTAAAGAAAAAATGCTCAAAATTCTCTATGATTGAGATCAAGAAAATAGATCAAAACAAGAATGGTCATGCCGATGCCTTAGCAACCTTGGCAGTAGTAAAGAGGACCAAGCATAAGATAGTAGTATCGATAACGATTTTGACAAAAGCATCTTTGAAGGAGGCCGAAAGAAAGGTCAGGTGTGTGGATGCTTGTTGTTTTGTTTTGCAACACACAGGAATCGTGCAAGTATACACGGTCACAAGTAATAAAGATTTATAAGTAGAGTATCGTTCCCACGAGGATTTTTTACTATAGTTTGTTGAGTATTAAAATTGTATCTCTCTAATTTTATCCAAAATAATCGTTGATATGGAAAAAGGTTTAAAAATAAAATAAGAGAACTCTAGGATTGCAATTTTTCACCAAACTAATCCACTCTAATCATATTATTTTCTTTGGATTTATATTTTTCAGTACATTTAATTTGTCAACCGAAAACTTCTTTTTTTTTATTCATACATCTCTTCCGAGCTCTCGTCTGAAACACACCTCAAGTTAAATTAATTCACTATATCTCTATGAGAATTAAATTCACCAAGATTCATTAAGTTCTAAGTTCTCAAATGGTCATACATTACAATTAGGGTATATTCCTATCCTTCATCATACATGTCATTCTATTTACTGAAGCAATATACAAAAAATGCCTTTCTCAAGTTTATTTTTATGCCACAAATCGTTTTGATAAAATTAAGTAAATAATCAAAAAAGCATTAAGCACAAAATAAAAGGAACAAATCGAACGTCTTATAAATCTTTTAAAAATAGTTAAAATAAAAGCTTCATAAATTTAGATCAAATGCAACCCTAGAAAAATTAAATTACTTCATTAAATAAAAATTAAAATTACAACAGATTCAGACAAATTAGAACAACAAGAAGGAAAGGTAAAACATCCATATACGAAAATATTTGGCACCACGATGACAAAAGCTAAAAAATGAAGCCACGTGTTCTGCGATCAAAACCGAACACCAAAAAAATTCTAAACTAAAAAAAACTCCCAAACTCTATCATAACATCACCTATTTATAACTAAAAAATACATCTAAAATATTACATTTTTATTTTTTTTATCAAAAACGCGTAATAATTTTTATCGAAAAACAAAAATCACGCGTATCAATTTTCGTATCGAAAATATTATTTAATTCACGCGTGACACAGGGACGCCGATTCTGCATTTTTTTAATTCATTGTGCGTGCCACGTGTCAAAATCTGATTCGCTGTAATATTCCCTATGGCCACGTGGCAACCCATCATTGGCTGAACAAACCGGATGCACGCAGGAACGGCGCACAGGATTGGGGCGTCGAAAAAGTGCGACAACGGCTAGGAACGGGGCGTACTCCAGCGCGGTCGTGCACATTGTAAAATACCACGTGTCAGAATATGATTTGCTTAAATATTAGTGGGACACGTGGCAGATTCTTATTCCGGTAAGGCGAGGGATTCACGCGGCTATAACCCGCGTCACGCACGGTGTGACACTAACGGTTCGGTCTTGTGACGGCTTGGATAAACGCTGCTTTGTCGGACCGTTCAAGAGATCCAACGGTCAGAGATGCACCTCGGGGAAATCCTGCGCAGCCGACATGTGGGGCCCACTCTGGCGTCGGCCTACGCGACACATGGGGCCCATTGGCACGCCGAGCCGCGTGAAGATTTTGCACGCGATCCTGCCTCGTCTGGTTGTACTCGCCAAATCTGGACCGTTGATGCTTCGATCAGACGGTAGGTGATGAACGTCGTGATTTGTGCGAGTGCGATTCTTTTCCTGCGCAGAAAATTCAAACTTTTATTAATTATATTTTGACCCACAAATTTAATCCAAATTACATTTTTCACTTTCTTAAATTACAGTTAAGCCCTTTGCTAATTTTAAATTAAATTTTTAAACTTTTAATAATTATAATTAAGCCCAAATTTAATTTAAATTATATTTTCGATTTTTATAAATTGTAATTAAGAAGCTATATTATCATAAATTATATTTGTGGACAGAAATATGACATTAAGTACATTTTCGATACAAATTATTTAATTTTATTAAAAATGTATTTTTAGCACATAAAAGGAAAATATTAATTTATTTAACAAAAATTAACTAAATATTAATAGAACATAGCAATTATCATTACTAAAATTGATGAAAATAACTATATAAAATACAGTTATCAATGCTCCCTTTATCACATGGTTTACCCCAATCTATAATTTCTTGGAGAAGGGGGACCTACTGAAAGATCGTAAGGCTGCGAAATAAATTGATGCCAAGGTAGGTCGGTATATGATTAAAGCAGGGAAACTATACCAAAAACTCCCACTCGGTCTTGGCCTTTTATGTATAGCCAATGAGGGATCTAAAAGGTTTATGTTGGAAGCACACCAAGGAGACTATTGTTCGCATTCTGGAGGTAACATATTATCACAAAGGATTTTGAGACAAGGTTATTATTAGCCAACCATGCTGGCAAACTGCACCAAATACACTCAAAAATGCGATAAATGCCAAAGGTTTTCCCCACTATTATGCACACTTCCGAATACCATGGTAAGGGTAGTAAGTCCTTGGCCCTTCTACAAATGGGGACTTGACATAGTAAGACTCATACCCTTAGGTGTGGGCTAAAAGAAGTTTCTCCTTGTGGCCACTGATTATTTTTCAAAAAAGAAAAAGTAGAGCCCTTGGGAAGAATACAAGAGAAAGAAGTGATTTGATTCATATGGAAGTCCATAATTTGTTGTTTCAGCCTTCCCAAGGAGCTCGTCATAGATAATGAGAGATAATTCACTAGCCATAACATCAAAGCATTCAACCTCCAATACAATATTAAGATATGTCATTCAATGCCATATTATCCCCAAGATAATGGTCAAGCAGAGTCTTTCAATAAGATAATCATCAACCTATTGAAAAATAGGTTAGAAAGAAAAAAAGGGAAGATGGATAAAGGAGCTGCCAGGTATGTTATAGGCTATTAGGATAAGCCCTCAAGAGAGCACTAACTAGACCCATTTTCCCCTAGTCTATGGAATTGAGGTGGTTATACAAACCGAGGTCACAATTCTCACTTCTAGATTAGTTCTAACAATGGAACAAAACTAGGTGAGAAGAGTAACTGAATTGACCCTAGTAGAGGAGAAAAGGGATGCAGCTTTAAGGAGGATGGTCATGAAAAAAAGGAAAGTATTAGATTCCTACAACAAAACTGTGCGCTTCAAAATATTTTCTAGAGGTGATTGGGTTCTCAGAAGGGTCTTCCCCAACAAAAAAGAATGGATGACAGGTAAAATAGGTGCCAATTGGAAGGGACCTTATCAAATAATTGAAATGACCAGCATGGGCATACACAATGAAAAACATTGAAGGAATTGAAGAGGGTGCGAGTTGGAATGCGAAACACTCGAAAAGATACCACTTTTAAATGAACACTAATTTTCCACCTTTTTGTAACATTAGCACATATCTATCTATGAAACAAACCTCTTCAACAGATGGTCCCTGATGACTCTACAAAAGTATAGTCATTAATTCACTTTTTTACTTAATATTTACTTGTTTTATTTAATAAATAGTATTTTTATGACAAAAAATATTAAAATATAAACTTTTTAGTGAAAATAGGTGAAAATATAATTTTTGGCATTTTTGGCATTTTTCTGGAATGTCTCTGGATTTTTTATGAATTGTTAACGCAGAGCCAATCAAGAGCTATAATGTGGCCTGCCATGCAAGCAAAATATTTGACTAGGCAAGCCACACAAACACCACGCAAGAAGGGATGGCGAATCATGTTATGCCACTTGTAAGGAGGATGAACCCAAGCCATATGTCAATATGACATTCAATCCAAGTTTGGAGATCGGTCAACTCCCCCTACCATATGTTGCCATGCCATTGCTCCCTGTGTTCCACCCACGTGCCACACCATCCATTTCCACAAATCACATTATGCCGCATGGTGCTGACTTAACGAGAGTTGACTCTGACCAGTCCTCCCTTCCACACATTGCTCCCTAATTCGGCTATTGAATTTATGATGCCACATGTCACTCTGTGATTGGCCGACGCAATCCGTTTTGCTTGTTTTGATTGCAGCCCTTGATCTGAAGCTAATTTGACGGTCCAGATTGCACTTGAGTTATATTTAAGCCCCTAATCACCCCATAAACCCTAAGGGACCATCATTGGCATAATTTTGTTAAACTTTTGGAGCTAAAAAGAGAGAAAAATACAAAAATATTTAAGAGGGGACACAATTTTGGTGGAAATTCTAGAGGAGATTAATTATATAATTAAAGAGATTGATTGTATTTCTTCTTCTACTCTTTTCTTTATCAATTTTTATGTCTTTCTTTATGAAAAATATAAGCTTTATAAACACAATTATGTGTTGTTAATTTATTAATCTAGGGACCTTATGAACCAAATTTTAACCATGTGATGATCTAATATTTTATCCCAATTATAATTATAATTTAATTATATTATTTAATCTGATTTTTATGCTATTAATTATTTGGAAAACAATTTATCTATAGAGGCAATTAAATAGATTTGAGAGAATTATTTAATTATTTATCTTGATTAAATAACATGCATAGTTTATAGAAAGAGTTGTATGATTCTTATGTATGTGATCCATAATCGATGAACTTAATAAGTAATATGCAATTTAATTGGCACGAGAGTGTGATTAAATTAATTACTATATGATGTGTAGTTTACTTGAGAGAAGAATACATGTTAGGTTAGATTCAATTGATAATGTAATTAATTGATAATTATATTGGGGGTATTTTAGCGATTTGCATGTTTAGAAAATTGGGGGATTAAGTATTCCTAGATATTTTCTCATATATCTTTTTAGTTACCAAATTTGATTTAATTAATTTTTTGTATTTACTTTTAGTTATTTTATTTTGTTTCCTTAAAATATAAAAACACAAAAAAATAACGATATGTATATGTGAGAACGATCTTTTATTATCATTATATTACCTATAGCGATATGTATACTTGCGTATTCATTGCACACACAATTTGTGTGGTGATCAGTCCTTCCCCAAAGTTCTCCAACCAATTTAAGCCAGAGGCTAATCACCTTGTTTAGGAACCCATAGAGCGCCCTAGCATATGCATAAGGTCATGAGTTGTTGATGAGTGCTTAAAAAGTATTAAAATTATCATGATTTAATATACTTTAATTAATAAAATAGATTTATATTTGTATAATTTTATCATATTTTTATATAAATTTATCATTCTAGAATCACATATATTTTTATTGTTTTTATATATTTTTGTTCAAAAATAACTTAAAGACACAAAGGAAAATATTACAAGCAATACGTCACAAATATATTGAGAAAAGAAATGAGAAAAAGTCAAAATGATGAATTTTTTTTGGACAAAATGGGTTAAAATTGTCAAAAATGTTAAAATCCCCTCGTAGTAGCCCATCGGCGCTGAGTCCTGAGCGTAGTAGTATATCCACCTCGAGTCCCATACTCATCAACACATCTGGGCCGAGTCCCGTGCATACCAGGGCATGTAGAAGCCCATTCGTGCTGAGTCATGCATGCAGCAACGGAGCACACACCCAACATACGATGGCACACACCCAGTACATGCCCGCACGTGGTCACCATATGCCTAGCCAAAGTACGTATGCAATACACGCCCAACACACGCCACACTGACTTCCGTGCAGGCAACCGTCCATCTACGGTACCAATCGCCCATTTGCCAAAAGTTTTGCGCCCTATATACGTGCCAACTTGTCCAAATGCGTTCAAATTCAAATTTTGAAATATACCTCCCCCACCTTTTGGCATTTTCCTCACCTATAAATGAACCCTATTCCCCATTCCAAAACACACAATTTTCTGAGCTCTTTCTCTCTCTAGATTTTTCTATAGAAAGTTTTCGTTTTTTTAGTTTTTAAGTTCTTCTCTTTTTGAGAAGAACTAGCTATGTTTTTATAAATTTTTAGTTTTTGATTCAATAAGAAAAAATGCAAATCTGTTTGGAGGTTTTCTAACAACAGAATTATCGTCAAAATTTTGTAAGGATTCTTTTAAGGTATAATTTTAATGGGTTCTTTACAGTTGTTTTTTATGTTTTATTCTTATATATGTTATATTTAATTTATCTATGATTAAATTTAACATGACTGGTTGTTTGTAAATATCATATAATTTTAACGCTGTTATACTTGCGAAATATTAAATAGGTAAAACATTTCTATAAAATAAGTTGATTTTATATTAAAGATGATCGAGAGAAATATATATTTTTCATTACAAACTTAAACCTAAAAATTATATTTTAAGGTTTAATTATTCGGTCTGATTTAAAGTAGTGCTATTTTTTTATTGGTATAATCGCCAGATAGTTAGAGTGAAGCTCTATTTCAAAAGTTTTATAAGAATTATTAATCGCAAATGTATTGACAACATATTTTCAGTAATGGTTTTAAAACTTGAAAGTTAGTACTCGGATAATTAAATTCTTTGGTTTAATTTGGACACCTTGAATAAAGTCTAATTAACCGACTCTGCCTAAAGCTGTGATTATATGGTTTGCTATTTTCTTAAAAATAAAGCTAAAATTTAATACTTAATTAATTAATAGGTCCTACCTAAGAATATTAGTTAATTAATATTAAACAAAAGAATTTGGGCCCACGTATGGATACTTTCATACCAAAAAGAGAAAATCAATAAATATCAATTTATATCTTTAATAATCTAAATAATATGAGGAAACATAATTAACTTAATTATTATATCAAAATATACTTCATTATTATGAATGATAAAATTTTTCATGGTTGTTTACTGAATTTATATTTATGTTTATTTTTTATGTTATTAGATTAGAAAACAAAACCAAAATATCGTGAGAGGATGTTTAGAATTTAATTTCATTTTTAGGATTTTGAATAATAAATTAAAAACCACATATATTCCTTCTTTAGATTGACGTTGGGAGTATACTTATCATTTTCTATTAAATGATTCGTGAACTTGTGAGAGTTTTACAAAATATAAAACAAAAAGATTCTATAAGATCATTATTTGTAATGCTTTTCTTGTCCTCATCAATTGTCAACCTCGGTTAGGAACCAGGTCGAAACTTTGAAATTGAGAGGAGATGTACACCTTGGTCAAGAACCAAGTAAGGCTCTCTCTCCCACCAATTTAATTCATAGGCTTATCACCTCGGTTAGGAACCAGGTAGAGTGCCCTGGCACTTACATAATGTCACGAGTCGTCCACCTCGGTTAGGAATTAGGTCGCTACTCTAACATTGAGAGGAGATATGCACCTTGGTCAGGAACCAGGTAAGGCTCTCTATCCCACCAATTTAAGCCATGGGCTTATGAACTCGATTAAGAACCAGGTAAAGTGCCCTAGCACTTGCATAAGGTCACGAGTCGTCCACTTCGGTTAGGAACTAGGTCGGTGCTTTGACATTGAGGGGAGATGTGAACCTTGGTCAAGAACCGAGTAAGGCTTTCTCTCCCACAAATTTAAGCCACAGGCTGATCACCTTAGTTAGGAACTAGGTAGAGTGTCTTGGCACTTACATAAGGTCGCAAGTGGACCACTTCAGTCAGCAACCAAGTCATGCCATATAATAAAAAAATATTAGGATATTTATTAATACAAGTATACATACAATATCAAGGCATCACAAGTACATGCCATCCAAAATGTTTCCATTATTTAAAAATTACAAATCTTTGGATAGTTATTAATACAAAGCTCGGCCTTCTCAGAAGGTTAAAAACTCTTTAAACGTTTGGATGCACGACCATTGTCTAGATCATTAGTTTCTTCAACTAAGGGCAATAAATTGACCTGAATCTCAATAATTTTCTTCTGTGCGTAGGTCACAGGCTTAGGGTGAGCTGTCATCATCACGAGCAGTCCTTATTCCAATTCTTCAGTAACCTTCTTCACCTTAAGGAAGACTCTTTTAGATCAAGTCATATAGAATCTCACCTAATATGATTCCATATCTACAAGTTTGGCCATACTAGCCAAGGCCCTTTTCTCTCGAGATTGAGTTTGGATTGACTGCTCCTTACAAGAAGCAAGCTCACACTTGGTCTCTTTTATATTACACTCAAGTTTAACCACCTCGACTTTGAGCGCCCTAATCTCATCCTTAAGCCTACCATTTTCAACACGTAAAGCTCGAACTAAGCGTCTACTGGTTCAATCAAAATTCATAAAATACGACCAAAAAAGTTGGAGGAATTGATAGAACACCCTAAATGTATGGATTAAACAAGTTTTCTCAACCCCTTTTTATAGGAGATGAAGGTTGATAAAAAAACAAAAAAGGAAAATGACCCAAGTTCCTAAAAAACAAGTGGGTAGGTCAACATCATAAATACACAATAAAAGAGACAAACTAATTTTTCATTAATAAATAAAGTTGATTTTTCTTTTTTCATTTTATTATTTCATTTCACATTATTACAAGTTTGAGCTCGTGACCACATAAATAGGAGTGATGGATCGAGTCCTTAAAATTTAATAATCCTCGGCCCCTACTCCCATAACCTTAGGACCATCCTCACCATCAAAGAAGCCCGAGCCTTCTCCTTTTTCCTCCTTTACTAAAGGATCCTGCATATATGGTAGAGTGACCGAGATGTCCAGAATGAGATAATAATACTATCCCAGATCCTTGTGCTTGGCCTCTATCTTGAAGGTTTCCATGGCCAGCTCATATGCACTCTTTACACTTGACTCGAGCTTCTGGGCCATGGCATCCACATTGACCTTCACCTTACAATGGACCTCCTCGATAGAAGCCTCGGGTATTCTCTAGGCTTCCCTGGCCCCTTCCTCATCTCGCTTTTGAGCCTTCTCGAGCTCAGTAATGCATTAGGTATACTCATTCATCTTAAAGGCAACCATTTTTAACTTCTCCTCCTTATCAATTGTCTCACCTTCCCACTTGGTTGCTCTCGCCAGAAGCACAATGTATCTTGAATGCATAGACACATAGATCTGCTTCTGTTGCACCAGCTCGGCCTTCAAACAACTCTCGCAAATAAGCTCAAGTTGCTTCTTGTATGAGTAAGCAAAAAGATGGCTCATACAATGATCAAGATGATTTGGCTCCAAACCTCTATTTAAAACTATCCCATTCGCATCATTGGTGAGGTCATTAAGGACGACCCTTACCTTCTTCGAATCCCTTAAAGGATCACTAGATTTATTAGAACCTGGCCAAGGAGTTTGAGTTATATGCTTCCCTCATAATGCTGATAAGGGTGGGTAAAAATTCAAGGGCTCAGGGTTGAGGGCAGGCTCGTTGACCACCACCTTCTTCCTCTTCTTCTTATTTAGAAAAGTAGGGCGACCTTCATAAGACTTTTCTCTTTATATGAGTAAAGAATTAGGCAGTAGTAAAATCCATGGGATCTATAAAATAAGTGTGTTAATCACGTCACGTTCAACAAAAAAAAAGGGATGGAAAGTCTTAGGACTAGTTCACCATCATCAACCAACACCTCAAATCGGCCCCCAAAATTTGTAGGATGAGTTCTACGTTTAGGAAGATCCCAGGGTTTAGGAAGAGCCCAAGGATTACGATTGACTATAAGGGGGGATCTATTGCACCATGCCTCATCAACCCATACACGACAAAGCATGGGGTATTCAATAAGTTCCTTCAGTTGGTCATTTCAAGAAGATAGTTTTGGATATCAATCAACCTTTGCTTTGCGTCAAGACTCAAGGTCATGATTAAGGAAGCCATATTCCTTATCACGACCTTAGTGTCATTCCAAATGCTCCTTATCAATATGGTGTCACCAGTAGAAGATTCCTATCAACCTGAAACATAGAAAAATACTTTTTCTAATTTTTCTGGTTCTCATGAAGTGACATGTTCATCCCCCAATCATGTTTCATTGACATGTATACCCTCATCATATCTGTGGAGTTCTGCTTCAGAACATAAGCCTCATTAAACTCAACCATCTCTAAGTCCACCCCAAGCTCTTGACATATCAACATTAGGTAGAGTAGATACTTCCATCCATTAGGCATCAAATACCATAGCACGAGCTACGTCCTAACTAAGAATCACCTAATTAGAGGGTATAGAGGGAACCTTACCCCCAACCACAAGGCCTTTTCATGAAAGATGGTCCAACCGGATGGAGGTTGATCACTATCATAGGCTCCCTCTGTAGGAATTATTATATGAACCGAGGAAGGAATGTTGTAGGTTTTTCTTAATCTTTCTTCATCATGAGACACCAACTCATAAGTCTTAGACATAGCCGACCAATCTTTGGTGCAATTTGTTTGTTCCCCAGATCCTATATTCCTCATTTTCTTCCTCCACGTCCTAGCTACTAAGATTTGAGTATGAGGCACGCTCAATATAACGGTGGGAGTGGTATGAGGATGAGGGGTAAAGGTAAAATGCTGAGGTAGAGATCAACTCGCCTCGCTAGAAGAGCCTACGCTAGAAGAGCCCAAGTTTCCACTAACACTAAAATATCGAGGGCTCTCCCAAGAGCCTGATTTGGAGGCCGAGGTCTCTTTTTCTGTGCATTCTGTAAAAAACTACAAAAACATAAAAACAAAAAAAAAATCGATGGGTAAGGTACGAGAAGAATAGGTTACCTAAGGTCAAGTTTGAAAATAAAAGAAAATGATCCTTTAAAAACTGATATAAAAAGAAAGTAGAAAATCGTTAGGTTCTTGACGCTTGAACTCTAAAAACTAGAACAGAAGAAACCATAGTCTGAGCTGAATTCTTACCATCGAACTAAAAACCTTTTACAAACTCAAGGTGATGCGACAAAACATTTTTCTTCACTATTTCTCAATTATGTAGGTAATGATGATAAGTCCCAGCCCAAGCATCTCTTTATATAGAGACACTTGGTTTCTCTCTCCAATCAACTAACGCACATTTATTAGGGGATTTGAACGGTTCGTATTCTATACCTGATAATTACTCTTCCACCTTAGACCAGAGCTCGAGTTGAAAGAGTAGAAGGACTAGATGTTTGGACATTCGGATATGCCTTGTGCTTGACCCATGCAAACCGCTCTAGTAAAGTCACCAACCTGAGATGGAAGGTGAAGCACCCTAAATGTCCTACCTATAGACCAGTCCGAGCTCAACGATCAGCCCGAGCTCATTGATTAGCCTGAGTTGGGGTCGACCTCAACTCATGATATGCTATACTTTATATCGATTATATCCCCTGACATGTAAATATGTATACACATTATTTAACTGACACATGTATTTGTAATGTTCTATAAATAGATAGACCTTTTATAAGATCTATACATTCAATCAATTATTTTAACTTCTCTTTTAGTTTTTTTTTATCTAAAAACAGGTTGAATCTTAACAGGAAATATTCTAACTAATTAAATTGTATTGATGCTCCAAAAATCTTATATATATGAAGAAAAGAAAAAAAAATATTTTAACCTTTTTATTTCTTCTGTATTTTCTTTTTTTTTTAATTTTTTTAATTTTTGATTTTCAAATATTTTTAGTTTTTTATTATATATATTTTTCAAAATAATTATGCAAAAAAAGTAATAATTTTTGACACAATCTGAGTATAATGATTGATATTAGTTAACATGCTATAAAATGGTATACCTTTCTCATTTAGTAAATAGATAAATACAATATAATATGAAAATACACAAATCAATTAAAATAATATTTTATTATATTTTTAATCACTTAACTTGAAGCTAACAAAATATAAACTTAATAATTCACTTTTTAATTAGATAATTTTTTTTATTTTTTTACTTTTATTTTACAAATGTTTTTGAATTTTTATTTTATATTTTTTATAATTTATTTTAAGAGGTAATCCAAGTAAAATATACAATACAAATAAGCATCTACGTATAATTATTTATCACGAAATAACATAATTTTTTTTTACGGATTAAAAATAACATGATATAATAACACAAAATTATAACTCATTATATTATTATTTAATTTTATTTTTAATAACTCGACCCAAACGAATATTATATGAACTCAATGAACCACTATTTTTTATTAAAATAATATATTTTATATTTATTTAAAGACAAATACTAATATAATATAAACACAAATTGTATGTTACTTAGAATTTACCTAACAAACACATTATATATGTCCCTAAATATGTGCCACTTGCATGAATTCACATTAGCATTTTCTAAGAAATTATTACTTAATTTAGGCATAAAAGACATCTAGGTATAAAACTTGAAGCTTTTTATCGACTTCGATTTGCAAAGACGCCCCCACATTCTATTTGAGTAATATTGGAAGTCAAGCCTTGAAAAATTAAAAAGTCAATTAAGTTTCACACTACAATAGTTATGAATATATTATTAATAGCGTAAGAATCCAAAAGGTAGAATTTTTATTGTCTATCAATACCAGCTGCTTCCGTTGTGTAAAAAGTTGTCTAACTTTAAAAATTCAATTTTATCTTTTATCTACAAATGACCTTCATTGTTTTATCATTTTCAATAGTGTTTGTAGTGACTTAACTACTAATATTGGTACAAGGTCTTGTTTGTTAACAAATGAATTGGTTAGAAGTCATCTATTACCCAGTGAACCTCAACCTCATTGGTAGAAGCAAAACGATGAGAATGCATAAATTGATTAAACTTAATCATGAATTATCTTGTTAAGACCCTATGATTTGATCATGCTCGTACTAGAACCAGTCACACTTCATTCCATCATAATTATTTAGAACACTCCTCATAGTGCTATCCAGGTCAACAAGTGTAATTGCGACCTAATTTCATTTGATATTATACCATCAGCAAATTTAGTATGAATTTCTCATAATTCAACCAAATCGGTGCATCCTATATAGTCATCATGTATCATAATACTTTATTTCAAACACAGTGATAGTCTATTAAATCTCTACCCTCTCAACCATGTGTTCCGGTAGGATGAGTTATCACGTAACGAAGCATCATGAGGTTTGTACTCCATCACATATCCATGTGGAAGTTTTAAATGTCGCTTGAATGCATCTCTTAAAGCCATAATGGCCTACATCAAGCAAAGAAGCGTACTGCATTTAGTTTCATGCAGACATAATATAGCAGAAATTGAATATGTACATGGATTATATGCGTTTAAAGAGACGCACCTGATTATCAGATGCATTACGATTCCAGATGCTTATTATGTCCTCGTTGAAACGAATGCTCAGGACAGCACCGCATATATTATGTCCATAATCAAGTTGATCACCCACCAAAGCAAGAACCTGGACTTATGGAGAGGGAGTAACCAAGTAAGCAATGCAACTTTATAAAATCAAGACTACAACATTAAAAAGAAGCCACCCTTTTATGTCAAGCGTATACTTTCTTCATATATTTTTATCTATCCTTTTCGATATATGCATAGTTGTGACATACATCTTCACCTACATGGCAATACCATAGCCTTAATATATTTATCATACATACAGAGGAAAACATCCAGAAAATGAGCTCTCCTTTTGTGACCATAAAACAAAAATCCCTAAATGAAGATTAAATTTTGCAACCACACGAAGTTCACAAGATATTAATTTCTACAATGAATTTCATAATATTTTAATGGTGTAATCCTAGTTATTGGTATTATTAAATCAAAATAATAACGTCAGACCCTCAATAAAAAAACCGTAATGCAACTGTAAGGTATCTAAACCAAGTCCTACATCATTCTGATGGCCAGAAGCTGGGAGATGGAGGAGTGAGGGGCAGAACGACAGAAAGAGAGAGACAGACAGATATTCCAAGTAATGAATAAGAAATTGAACAACACCATACATGCAAGTGAAACCTTAATTGATAACACCCACAGGTTATAAATCCGTTTCACAATCCCTTTTTTTCCAGATTGCAGCTAAAATTAAAGCTTTGTTCCTAAAATAAAAATAAAACAAAAACAAAAAGCCGTGTCTTTAGAAGCAGAAGAAATATTTCCCTTCCATAGTATGTGTAGATGCTTTGACATGCTTATCAAACTACGTAAATGTCCACATTGGTTTTAGACCGAATGATCAATTTAGTCCTCTACCTTTTTTCACTTGATCCACTTAACCGAGTAAATCCCCCTCCTTTCAATTGACCAATTTGGTCCATATTTTCAACAACTTGACACCAATTTGGTCCACATCTCTTTCAAATTTTGAAAGGATTAAGACTGAATTGGTATGGAGTATTAACTCCGTTGAGTCAAAAAAGGTAAAGGACCAAATTAGTAATCAACACCACTGACAAAGAGAAAAGTTAATTAATTATAGCTCTGTAGACAACTGATGGAGTAATTGTAATTCATGAACGACCATCATTACACCATTCAATAATTAGATGAAACTGTACAAGTAACTAAATAAATTTCAAGAATCTGTTCAATTCTCAAAGAAAAAGAAAACAATAGTACGCTACAGCCACTACAAGAACAAAGATAAATTATCATTTACAGTGTAAGGAAAATAAATTTCAAGAATCCGTTCAATTCTCAAAGAAAACCATAGTAGGCTACAGCTACTAAAAGAACACAGATGAATTATCATTTACAGTTTAAAGAAGAAAATGTGAATAAGGAAATTAGAGATTAAGGTCAGTGTGAGGCTAAAAGAATAGTACTGATTTGAAACATAAAGCATTCATGACTCAATTAGTAACATAATTTCTACTTTTTTCCTTCACCAACCTAAAAAGTAATAAAGTCCTTTAAATAATTCCACTTGCATCTATCTTGAACATAACTGCTCAAAGCATTCAAAATTATTGAGTAAAACTCGTTATTTGAAGCCAAAATTATGAAAAAGGAAACTCCATCTGCTAATACAAAAATAGCTAAAAGCCATTTCAGAAATAAAATGTTTCAGCCGTTCCTCTTACCAGATCCTCCCAAAACCGGCCTGACACAACCTTCTTAAATCGTATTATCCACTTACCACCATTGCAATTAGCAGAGTCCTGACATATAAATAAAATTGATAAGCTTAATGCAAAATTGAATTTAAAAGAGGGAGGAATTATAATAAGAATGCTAGAACGAACCTAAGGTACATACCTCCCATAAAGGGCGGATTCCTTCCTTGAAAAGATGCAGGTCTGTGGGATTTGGTAATGAAGATGGACGAGCCAGGTGGCAGTAACTCACCCAAAAACCTTCAACCTAAATCCAAAAAGCAAATCAAATAGAGAAGACTGGGAAGAAAATTCTGAAGAACATAAACACTTATTGTTTTCTTGATATCTCTCTTCATTCTCTTGTGTGGCCCGCAACTGCAACCCACCCCTAAAAGAATGTGAAAAGGGGACAAAGGAAAAAAAAACCCTACCGTACTAAACTCCACAATTTTCTTCATATTGTCTTCATATGAGGTCTGGCTTCGCACTCCTGGTGTCCGACGAGTGTACCAAAATACAAACTTGTGCTACAAACAAGAATGTCAAAATGAGATATTGACTCATGCATTATAATAATTAAGGATGCGGACCAGCAAAAAGAAAAAAACAAGGTTAGACAACATGTTCCAGCAAAGAAAAGTCTCACAACATCATGCAAGCATGCCAACATACCGGCATTAATATAGAAGGCATTATCATCTATTAACCCCTTTCCAAAAGCCCAGGTACTTCATAAAATGCAAGTATGGGACCTCATAGTGGAAGAAAGCATGCTAATGCCTTTGTAAAAGCTAAAACAAAAAGGTTAAGTGTAGTTCATTAACAAAGACGAAGGAGAAAGAAGATTGCTGAAACACAAATGAGGGAAAAAGTCACCTTTATCCTTGTCTCAGTAAGGGATGAAAAAAAGGAGATAGAGGGGATTATATGACACCTCCATCAGAGTATGAAAGGGCATTGAATAATAGCGAGGAAATGACTTGGTGAACAAATGAGGAAGAAAATGCTAAATTGCTTGCTATTTTTGTGGAAAACGAAATGAAACTAGACATAAAACACACAAAAGGAGGATATATAAGCCTTAGAAATGTAAGAATAACGAATTCATTAGAAAAAAGTAAGCAAAATGAACTTGTTAGCTATTTTTCTTAAATGAAAGAAATCATTATTAAGAGTTTAGTAATTATTTTTAGCATCAATATAGGCAACTACAAAAGAAAATATGCACATAGCACAGATTCTTTTTAGCAGAAAACGGAAGTAGTTCTCTCATTTATTTCTGTTTTCCAATTAAAATATGTAATAGCACTAGTTAAGTATCAGACGAGTTCGTCATGTTGAAGGCTGTGAGGCTGTGAGGCTGTGTCATCTCAAAGTGCTAGATACAATGTGTTTAAGAAGCATTTTATTTTATAAATAGATTAAGAACACGAGTATGTCACCAAATATAGGCACTAGAGCTACAAGGAACATTTACAACATAATGCATAAATTGATTCAGAAGTTTAAGCCCATTGATCACATATAGTTTAAAATGAAATAAATTTCACTAAAAAGCAACCCCCTATATCCAGATGATAAGTAACTAAAAGTAAGAACATCAGGAGAATTGATTAGCAGATTATGGAGTACATGTTAATGACAAAGAAGATAACTTCCTGAACCTGAACAGGTATTAGCCACCACTAATCTACTCAATGTAGTCATCTCCTTGCTATCCATTTAAAGAATTATATCAAAATAATATAGTGTTTTAATCTAAACATTATCCCATTTCAATATAAATTGAACTAGAGAAAATAATCCTAACTAAATTATCTTTATTATCAACGCAAAGCGGATGGAAAAGTGGGAGACATCACGAATTTAGATCGTTTGAAGAGAATAGGAGCCTACCATGAACATCGAAGAGCTAGATTCAGTTTTAGCCTACCAAAACTAATTAAAACTTAACAAAAAATACAAAGAAAAAATAATGAAAAGCCTTGATTTTTAATCAACAAAAAAATGGATCAGAAATTAAATTTACTTAAGAGCACGTAACTATAAAAATAAAAATAAAAAAAAACCTTAAGGGGATGGAGGCCAGCTTTGAGCTCGCGAGCTTGGCGTTCACGAATTTCATCTGCTTCTTTATTGTCGTTGCCGATGGTATCGCTGTTGTGTTTGTGGCTATCTGAAGTAGCAGAAATAGAGGAATCCATTGTCGCTGACTTCCCATTGTTACTATTTCCATGGTTATTTTCAGATTCTCTCTTCTCAGCTACTAACTCCATTTTCAGAAGCCCTAACACGCACGCACACACACACTCTCTCTTCCTCTTGCCTCTTGCCTCTCACACACACATCACGAGCCTCGCTTGCAAACACTAGCTGTAGGCCCTTTGGGCTTTCATATCCGAAGAAGTTGGTTAATTTTGGTTACACCCGTAAATCTTCTAACTACATACTTCATTTATTATTTTTAGAGGCATGAACGATTCTTATGCGTGCCAACTAGTTGTGGCATGAAATGAAAATTTATTGATATATTAAATATTTAAAATTTAAATTTAAATTACGAATATATGAGTTGTATTCTATTAAAAAATTATTTTCTTAGATACATTTAGTATGGTATAAAGAAGTATTAACAAAGATAATTTATTAAGTGTTATAAAATTGGGATTTGATTTGGTGATAAAATTCTCTTTTATTTTTTATTTTTTTTTAAATTACAAGTTTTCCTTTATTGTTACTATTTATTAAAGCATATAATTTGTATCGATGAATGTTTAATAATAATTTAAAAGTTATTAAAAAAATAATTAAAGTGTATTTATTTTTATAAAAAATATTATAGTAAATTGCACACTTTAAAATATTACGATGAAGTGGTTCATTTTCATTATGTTTGGTTATGTATGGGTTTTTTTTACCACAATTTGATAATTTTACTTTTAAAAATGACATATATTTATCATTTTTTTTATTAAATTGATACACTTTAGTTAATTTAATCGAATAATTTATGAATAATTTAATCATTTTTTTTACTAATTTTAATATTTTTTTAGATTTTTCTATTGAAAAAACTTAAATTTAATCGAATTGAACTCTTTATTAACATGAGATGGTAAATATTTGGAGAAAGAAATATCTAAAAATGTTAAAAAAATGATTAAAATCATCAAAATTAATTTAAAATAATTAAAGTATCTATAAATATAATTATAAGATAATTAAAGTAATTCAATTTAAAATAAAATAACAAATATATTATACTTGTGAAAGTAAAGTAACTACAAGTTAATCTTTTCCTTTTCAATAATTAGATATTGATATTTGTATTTTGTTTCATATTCTTACTAAATTTTGCATATATATTTTGGGATTTGTAATTTTTCAATATCATATTTCATTCAAAGTTTTATTTATTTGACTATGTTTTAAAAAGTTTCTTTTTTAATACTAACAAAGTTCCTATTTAATATCCATATTTTTCAAAAAAAAAAAGTTCTTTTTTAGCAATAACACATAAAAACTCAACCGGGGCTTTTCGGGTAAGGATAAAAGGGAGAGTTTTTCACACTTTCTTCCTATATCTTTATTTTCCTATATTTTAACGCCATTTCAGTTCCTATTAGTACCATTTTTAGCTATTTACATATTCTTAAATTTAAAAACAGTTCTTCATCCCTCTTTTCTCTCTTCTTCATCTTATTTAATACTCAAATTTTTTATTATGTTTTATGTGATGCAAAAATGGATTAGTTCTTCCCCCCTCTGTTTTTCTGTTGCGAAAATAGAAACAATACAGAACCATTTTTGTTGAGAGATAATTAAAAACAAAGGGATTTCTTAACCCTACAAACTGAATTCATTCATTTGTATAATATTATAACTAGTTAGAAATTCTTAACTCAGTAATTTTTTCTAATTTATAAGTTAACCATGGGTGATCTGAATGGATGATTTATTTCCTTTGGTTGGAGTTCTTTAGATGAAATAACAATAAAAATTAAATTAAATAAATATTAAAAATAGGGTTTTTTGCACGTTATTAATCAAAAAGGATTAAATTGAATTTTTTTAAAAAATATGGGTATTAAATAGATTCTTTTCAATATCATAGATATCAAAAAGAAAATTTTAAAACATGGTTAATAAGTAGAATAAAACTAAAATAATTGTCATAAGAAAACTTTAATCTTAAAAACTATATTATGTAATAAAAAAAATTAGTTTTAATTCTTTTTACATATTAATTTAGAAAAGTGAATATATTTTTATTTAATTATCATTTTTTTAAATGAATGTTTTATTAAATTGTTTAATAACATATTGGGTAATAAGAAAAAAAATCCATTATTTTTTATAATAAATTCCTATTAATTTATTAAGTTTAGTAAAGTCTCCCTTGTTATGATTGATTAAAAATAATATTAAGTTTTTAGTTAAAATAGGAGGTGCCTAATTTAAAAGAAAATTCATGGAAGGTGGCTTACCATATTGTCAAAGATGTAGGTGCCTAACCTTTTTTGAATAAAGAATAGGAAAATTAGGTAGCCTAATTTTGTTGAATGAAGAAATGTTTGGCATATGAAATGAGAACTTGAAGGCTATAAATATGGCTTCATTTCTTCATTGATAATCATCCCAAAAATAGAGAAAAATTTGTATAAGAAGTTCTTAAGTGAGAGAATTTTGTGGGAAAATTTCTTGAACTTGTAATTACTCTTTGTCTTTTGGGTGTAGAAAATGCGAGAGTGTGGTTGTAACAATTTTCCACGTGGTGAATTTTTCTTTGGTTGTCTTTTGACAAGCGATTTTTCTACAATTTGGAGTTTCACTTTATAATTACATGTGTTGTGTATTATCTATTTCTTTGTAATTTGATATTCTACTAAGGAAGATCTTGGGAGTGAGAATTTGTGATTATACCATTCTATCCAAATTTCCTAACAACTGGTATCAAAGCCAATTTCAAAGAAAGAAGGAGAAATGTCAGGAATCAAGATTGACATTGAGTAATTTGATGGGAGAATCAATTTTGGCTTGTGGCAAATACAAGTCAAAGATTTGTTGATCCGATATGGAGTTACACAAGCGTTAAAGGGAAAGCACTTGTATTGGTATTGAGTCCAAGAAACCAATATAAGTGATGAAGATCGGGAAGATCTTGATCTAAGGCTAGTCAGAAGTTCGGCTTTGTTTGGCCAAAAATATTCTTGCAAACGCATGGAATATCTATAAAGAACTCGGGAAAAAGCTTGAAGAATTGTATCGTGCAAAGGCGTTTCAAATCGGGTGTATTTGAAAGAGCAGTTTCATACTTTGCGTATGAATGATGGAACTAATATGTCTTACCATCTAAGTGTTCTCAATGGTATTGCTACGGCTGAAACCATTGGAGTTAAACTTGATGATGAAAATATAGCTTTAAGGCTCATCTGGTCTCTTCCATCTTCTTATGATTACATGAAACCTATCTTGATTCATGGAAAGGAGAAAATAATTTTTTCAGAAGTTACTAGCAAGTTGTTTTGAAGAAAAAGATTTGAGTGGTGAAAGAAATGTTTCGCTGAAAACTCAAAGATTAGTAGCCGATAGAAAGAAAAACAATTTCATGAAAAGAAGATAGTGTCTTGGGGTGTGGACAATCCGGGCACCTCAAAGAAATTGTCCAAAGTGGTCGAGTGATCCTCGCAGCACTCAAATACCGACGCGGACGCTTAATAATATATACTGTTTTCAAAGACTATAAAGTGATCTTATTTGAAAAGAGCATATACATCCTCATAAGATGCCGCTAGTCTCTAAATATTGCAATGAAAGAGGGTGTGTTGCACTGGTCATGGTCCTGACAAGTTTGCACACGAGCATTGGCTTGAGTATAGATGCAAGGTGTGTGGTGGAAAAAGATGTCGATGGTGATGAACTCTTGGGAAAACCAAGTGTGAGAGTTTACCATAAATTTGACAAGTTTTTTTTTTCTACGTGAGTCGATATGAAATTCTTAGAATTGGTGATTAATTCTAAGTGGGTGTACTCTTTATGGTGGAGTATGATAATTCTCGGTGTAGAATTATGACCGTTGGAATAGACGGTGTTGTAGTGGTAACCATGTTTATTTTTAATCAAGGTGAGAGATTGTTATGATTGATTAAAAATAATATTAGGTTTGTTAGTCAAAATAGTGAGGTGCCTAATTTAGAAGAAAATTCATGGAAGGTGGGTTTACCATATTGTCGAAAGATGTAGGTTAGTTTAACCTTGTTTGAATAAAGAATAGGAAAATTAGGTAGCCTAATTTTGTTGAATGAAGAAATGTTTGGCATATGAAATGAGAACTTGGAAGGCTATAAATACGTGGCTTCGTTTTCTTCATTGATAATCATCCCAAAATAGAGAAAAGCTTGTATAAAGAAGTTTCTTAAGTGAGAGAATTTTTGTGGGAAAAATTCTCTTGGAAAGCTGTAATTACTCTTGTCTTTTGGGTGTGTGAAAAATTCGGGAGTGTGGTTGTAACAATTTTCCACGTAGTGAATTTTTCTTTAGTTGTCTTTTGACAACAAAAAGTGGTTTTTCTACAATTTGGAGTTTCTACTATAATTAACTTGTGTCACAGTATTATTTCTCTGTAATTTGATATTCTGCTAAAGAAGATCTTGGGAGTGAGAATTTGTGATTATACCATTTTATCCAAATTTCTTAACATCCTTGCCTTCTAATATTTACGTCTCCATCTTGGATGCAAAATAGAGACTTTAAGCCTTCTATTTTTTTTCAAAAAAATAAATGTTTGATATTTAAATTCTTTAATAACATTCGAAAAAATAAGAAAAAAAAAGTAAATCCCTATTAATTTGTAAGTTTAGTAAAGTCTACCTACATTATAATATTTACATCTCTATATAGGATCAAAATAGAGACTTTAGGCCTTCTTCACCTCCTTTCGTCTTCTTCTTTAATTAATTAAAGTTAATCAAACTCCAGTATAATTAATTATATATATTTAATGTTAAAAATTAAAATTTTACTTAAAAAATAAGTTTAATAATATAAATTGTTTTACATTTGTTACTCAATTTATTTTAAAGTTCTCTTATTCTTAACTTTTTATAATTTGTATTCTTTATCACTATATTATATTATTTCTTACTCTTTTATTACCAACTCATTCACTACGAAGATAATGATATTGATTCTATAGCTATTCTAAATATATGAGTTTTCGTGTTCATTAAAAAAAATATAATAATATTCTTAATATTTACTATTTGTCTATGTTAACTTCTAATTAAAAAAATATGTATCACAAAATAATACGTGGTTTTCTATTTGTGCATTTGATTACTCATGCTTCTTCTACACTTTTATATTTTTAATAAAAAATATCATTTGTGTAATAATAAATAATAAAATTATTAAATTAAAAACTAAAATTCTAAAAAACTTCATTTTTAATTATTTAACCACCTCTATATATATATATATATTAATATAATAGAAATAATGAATTAATTAGAAATTAAAAATTAAAATTTTAAAAAACTTCAATATTATTTAATCAATTCTTTGTTTAATATTTTTAATTAAAATTAATTATTTAGATATAAAATAATGGTATATATCAATTATGTCCCAAGATTTTGGTAATTAACAAATTACACCCTAAAACAATGTATAATGTTTTCTATCAATCATATACTAGGGATTTGAAAATTATCAAAAAAATCACATCATTATTGACAATATTATATTTCAAATATCAATTCATACTAAAAATGATATTATTTTGTTTTTAATGATATTATTTTCAAATTTGAGTATGGATTGATAATTAACTTAACCTTAAAAAAGTGGTTAATATTTATCGTAATAAATAATATACATAAAGAATTAATTAGAAATTAGAAACTATAATTTCAAAAGACTTAATTTATATTTATTTAACTGATATTTAGTAATTTTATTTTTTGTCAAATTAAAAAATTTATAGATTACTTATAATTATTTTTATTATACTTGTATAAAGCTTTAATATTTTAATTTAAAAGGGAGGATGATATTACAAGTTTATTAGTTATGACAAGAAAAATAGTTTAAACGTTTTTTTTTTGTAACAAATTTGTCGTTTTGTTTTTAAAAGTGACAACGTAAGTATAAATAGTCAATTTTTTCATGTTATTTTTATTTTTTCTCATATTTTTTAATTGTTAGTGATATCAATTTTATAGATTATCACTTTTTTATGACAAAATAACTAAATTTCAATCAAAATAGCAAATAAACTCAACTCAAGCTAACATAACTAAGGGACTCTGTATATATTTGTCTATATTTAAAACTACTTATTTTTAGAATAATAAATTATGAATTTAAAACTAGAATTTCAAAACACTTTGGATAAAATTATTTAATCAACTTTCATAATTTATTTTCTTAAAATTAAAAAGATTCTTAAAATTAAAAAGATATAGATGGCATGTAATTATTTTACTCTACCTCTTTAAAAATTTAATATTTTTAATTAAAATTAATTATTTATGAAATAATAAATAACATGCAATATGACTTAGTTAGAAATTAAAAATTAAATTTCAAAAAATTTCAGTTTGAATTATTTAATCACGATTTCATAATTCTTTTTATATAGAATCAAAATAGTTGCATATTTTATATAGTTATTTTAGTAAAAATTATTTTAAATTTTAATATTCTTAATTAAAACTAATTATTGTAGAATAATAAATAATAGGCATAATAACTTAGTTAAAAAATAAAAAAAATAGAATTACAAAACTATCAAGTTTTATTATTTTATAGCATTTTCTTAATTTTTTTTATAAAATCAAAATAATCAAAGAAGACATATAATTATTTAAATTATTTTGATGCATCTTTGATGCTTCTAATCTAACATGAATGATTATTATATATCTAACTTATTAAATAATATAGTCATGATTTTTTCCTCAAATTTGTTGTGAGGTTATTTGATAATTTTTTATATTAAATATGTTGTGTTATTCAAAATTATGACTTAAAACAAGGAAGTGAGTAATTATAGATGATTTAAGAATATAAGATGTGAAATTTTTTGAGTCAAACATTTTTTTTTCATTGTATTACATTTTTTTATTTACTTTAAAATATATAATTTATGAAACTATGAAAAACAAGAAAATTATCAAATTAATTAGATATTTTCTTGGTGGAGAAGTATGTCACTTGGGTAGAATACAGGGAACAGATTGATGAGAGCTATCTGAGAGCCTGCAATTAGTGTGGAAGTAGCTACGGGCGGTCACCAGCGAGGTAGAGGAAACTAGGGTCTAGGCCATTGTTGAGTACCTTGACTCTAACAAATATGTTAGAGTTGCTTTAAACATTTAGGCTTAAGGCTTTCAGACTACGAGGAGATGGTTCAAATGGGTCTACCCAGAGATTATCCATTCTAAGACTATTTTTTCTCCTTAGAGAGATGTGCTTCTCAGTATTATGTGGTCACCTCAAAGTGGGAGGATGATGGTTCTAACCATTATGGCAGTGAAGTCTATGAGAAGATTGAAGATGGTGATGCAATAGGTGGTGGTGTAGCTTAAGGTGCTACTAGGTGCAGATATAACATCATGTAGTTTGTTAATTCTTTTAGTATTAGGTTAGTCTAGAATTGATGTATCCCTCCATTAAAGTGCATATACTCAGTAGTTTTTCTTTTATTCTTAGACTTGACCTTTTGTATAAACGTTGGGCATGATTATGTCTATATTATTTCATTTGCTTTTGTATTACTTTATGCACTTTATTTTTTACTTGTACTTGTACATTATTTTTGAACCTGACCATTGTCTCATCTATTTGTGAGATCGTGGACCTTTGAGTCTACGTGTCAGTGTAAGGGGATGTACTAGTAGAGAGCGAAGTGCGATGCTTGGACTTGAAGTATGCAGAGGAAGGGGCACGATTACTTGACCTATGGCTCGAACCTATCTGCTTAGCCACATTCCCATATGTTAACTTTTCTAGTAGGACATATCTTGGCTAGCTAGCTACTCTTTTAGATGGCTATATTCCTGGTTGATCACACTACATGGCCATAATTTTTTGGTCTTGGTTGTCACATCTTGTCCTGGTAGGTCGGCGTATCTATCCGGGTGGCTGTTTAATATGTAGCCAATGTGTTGATTTGGTTGGATGATCGGTGGTTTAAAGTTTGGGTGCCTTTTAACTTGTATATTTATGGCCTTATTTTTGTGTTCAAACCTTGCTATGTTTGCTTGAACTTTTTCCATGTTGAGGATGACTTGTTGGTCCAATTGTTTCTTGGTTAAACCCTTTGGTCTATCAGCTCCCTACTTGGAGTACTTGAACTAAGTGGTCCAACATAAGATAGTTCTCAAATTAGAAAATTCTTGATCACCACTGATTTGTAGATATATTGTCTCACTGTCTGAATCATACAAACTTGAGTTTGCATTCTTGACACAGTGTAGGAACTTAAGGTGGTTCATAGACCTAGGACGGTGTGGCATTTGAGCCATGACTCTCTTTTATGGTCTATGAACAATTAAAAGGTAGTATGAGTCTCGTTAAGTTGTTCTCCATATTAGTTATAGTCCATATTGTATAGCCTATGATTAAAGTGTGTTTGATCTGTAACTTAAAGTTCCCAGCTTTTATGGACTATTCGATGGTCTGGTCTTAAAAGCATAAAGCTCATTTATTAGGATGCTTCTTATTCACTACTTTAACTCGAGTGCATATCCTCACAAGGTAATGAGGGTTTATTATGCAATCCAAGGATGGCATGGCCCATGAGCCACGGTCCCCTTCAAGGTCTATGGCTTGATTAAGAGGTGATTAGACCAATTTAAGTTATTCTCGACTTTAGTTGTTGTTTGGACTATAGAACCTATGATTATGGTACGTTCTTGCTGTGATTTAACACGCCCTAACTTCTATAGACCTTTCATTACTATAAGGTCAGATGGTGTGCCAAATTTCTTTGACATCCTTCTCTTGGCTGAGAAGTGAGACAAAAATTATTTTTCAAATTCCAAGAAGGAATTAATAGCATTGGGTTCTAAGGTATGATACCAGGCTATGACCTTGTTTGTCAATGTAGGATAGAAACCTAACACCTGACTATATTGGTATAGGTATAGAGGTCCATCCAACCTTTGAAGTTTTCCAAATTCACTAAGGGGTCTTTTGTGCCATCATATATGCCTATCTTAGGCAAATTGAACTTGTCAAAAAATGGGTTGGACAAGATCTCTAGGGTGAATAGGGATCTGGTATAGATCGTTAGGTTTGGGAAACTATTTTAGTTCAGTTTATGTTGAACCTCTTGAAATTATTCAACAAGTCGATCAATGGTAGGGCACATGATAGTTGATACTTTATCTATAAGCTGAATCTTAAGGTGAGCATTGGCTATTGAGGTTGCTTGGTTAGCATGGATGGCTTAAATAGAGTGTCCCTACCTGTTGGCCTTAAGATGATTGCATAGATTAATTTGGAATAAAAGGCTTTCAAGATTTCCCAAATTGGTCCAAGATGGATAGGTCAAGGTGCAACATTTACGTTTATGGTAGGCTGGTTGAGTTGGAAGGATTAGTGAATGGATGGCTTGTCGGTTGGTAGCCTGGACCTTCTAACTGTTGATGACTCTATGAAAGTAGAGTCATCAGTATACTTTTTTACTTAATATTTTCCTATTTTATTCAATAAATAGTATTTTTGGGTTAAAAATATTAAAATATAAACTTTCTAGTGAGAAGAGGTGAAAATATAATTTTTAAAATTTTTTGGGATTTTTCTGAATTTTTAACTTTGGACCAATCAGAAGTTGCCATGTGGATGCCATGTAAATAGAGGAGCTAACAGAGCAAGCCATATGGATGAAACGCAATCAAAGTAGGAAAATCATGCAAAGCCGTGTGTATAGAGTGATGTAGCACCTAGCCACGTGTCAACACCGTATTCATTCTGAGTTCACCGCTTGGTCAACGCTCTCGCCAAGCATCACATCACCTAATTCATCCATTCATTACACCCGAGCACCACGTAATACATAACTATGAATCATGTCCTGCCATGTGGCCTTGACTCATCATGCGTTGATTGAGACCAATCTCCCATGCCACGCATGGTGCGTTGATTCACCTTGTGAATACTTTGTGCCACATGTATCCCAATTGGATAGCACTATTAATTTTCCTCTTTTTCATCTCTACTCTTGATTTGAAGCTAATCTGGCAGTTTAGATTTGACTTGAGTTATATTTAACCCCTTAATTTCCCCAGGAACTCTAATAAGCCGAAATTAACATATTTTTTATCAGTTTTTGGAGCTAAGAAAAGAGAAAATACAAAAAAAATTAAAAGAAGATACAATTTTGGTAGAGATTCAAGAAGAGATTAGTACTATAATTAAAGAGATTGATTGTATTTCTTTTTCTACTCTTTTTTTATCAATTTTTATGTTTTTCTTTATGAAAAATATGAGCTTTATGCATAAAATTATGTCTAGTTAATTTATTAATTTTGGGATCTTATGAACTCAATTTTCACTATGTGATGATATAATATTTTATCCCAATTATGATTTCAATTTAATTATATTATGTAATCTTATTTTTATACTCTGATTAATTTTTGGCCAACAATTAATCTATAGAGGTAATTAAATAGATTTGAGAGAATTATTTAACTGTTTGTCTTGATTAAATAACATGCATAGTTTCTAGGCAAAGATGTATGATTCTTATGTATGTGATTCATAATTGATGAAATTAATGAGTAGTATGCAATTTAATTGACATGCGAGTGTGATTATGTTAATTATTGTACGGTGTATGGTTTACTTGAGAGAAGAACATATGCTATATTAGGTTCAATTGATCGTGTAATTGATTAATAATTATATTGGAAAGATTTTAATGATTCACATATTTAAAAAATTAGAGAATTAAGTATTCTTAAATATTTTCTCATATATCTTTTTAGCTATCAAATCTTATTAATTAATTATTTTTATTTATTTTTAATTTTGGTTTTTAAAATATAAAAACACCAAAAGAGATTGATTTTATATTTTAAAAATTAGTTTATAATAACGCAATCTTCATGAGAATGATTTTTTTATCATTATATTATTTGTTGCGATACGTATACTTGCATATTCATTGAACACAATTCGTGTCCGATCAACTGTTAGTTAGAGTATGAATGTTGAATGTAGTTCACTAGTACATGACCTCTCATACAAGTATAGAAAGTGAAGTTGATAACAATGGTGTACCAAATGAATATGAGGATTTCTATTTAGAAAACCTTATTGTTTCTTGGTCTATTTTCAAAGACTTACATGAATTTTTTATAGATTGAGAACTTGGATAAATTTTTTAAAAGTCCTACAATTTTTTGATTTTTCAAGTTGAGTAGAACACTCTTCTTTCCCACAAATTGTACCATATATTGATGCCAATTTTTTTTAACACTAGGTAAGACTGTCATTCGTGGATCTACGAGATGAGCAAATCATTACCACCATGTGAAGTATGGTCTTTGGTGTCCGATACTTAAGTCAGTAACAAGATGATGAAGATTAGAGGAGATCTATAATCTCATTCTGTGATTGAGAGGAAAGATAGTGTTTGGCTGTGATTCTTTTTTATGTGATTAATTTTTTTATTATGTATATATGTGAGTATATATAGAGCAAATAATTAACCTGATAGTTATTCCTTACCAAAATAGGATTGATTTGTTATAGCATCATAGACATATATCTATGATTATCTCTTTATGATAATTAAGGAATAATTATTAGGCATTTATCTCTTTATTGAGATTATCTTACAGTCATGCTTATATGATGATTCAACACTTATTAAGCTTAGCACTCAAGACTCTTTGTTAACTAGAACTACTCCTTGTTTGTCACATGGGATGTACAAATTTACATCCAATAGGTGGTATGCCCTTAAATATCTTTCTTGCTTACAACTCCAACTGGGATTCCAATCTTCGATTCTCATCTCTAAATTTTAACTATGAGACTATTCTCGAGGCATGCTTTCTTATAACTGGCTCTTTAGAGCCTCTGTTACCTCTAAGGCTCTTTTAGAGGCCTCAAGAGTTTACAAAGGTCCAAATATTTGTCGAGTGATAAGTATTGCCAAATTCCAAGTGTATAGACAAATTTTAGAATATGAATGATCGAGACCATTTTATACATATATTTGTGCATCAATTGCTAAATATTTACAATAAATTACTATGACATATATGTTTTATGTATTTATTCTGTGCTATATAAGTGTTTAGGGGCTAAATGAGCCAAAAGAGCTAAAAACATGCATTTGGAGCAAAAATAGGACACTCGATCGATGTAGCTTTGATCGAGATCAATAAAGTTTCGATTGAGATCAATCATGGAGTCAAGGAAAGAATGGTAAGCAAGGTTTGATTGATCTAAAAAGGGACTAAATGGATCAAGCTTCGAGCTCTCAGGTTGCAAATAATTTAAGATTAGATCAATCGAGAAGGGTATTAATCGATCAGGCAGTCTAGTCAGCACTCATATCTGGTTAATTTAATAATCTCATTATGGGAAATCTCCAAGCCCGAGACTATGGTTTAATTTGATGTTATGATAATTTTAGTTTCAATTCTTGATTTTTGATGTATTTAATTCTATATTTAAATACCAAAACTATGCATGTATGAGTTAGAGTAATTAATTAGTTTATTTCATGAATATATTTATATCTAATATAAGATTTTAGTACATAATTGCTAATATTCTTAATTGAAGTGGTATCTTATGGTTGTTGTCACAAGTGGGATTAAATGTCTATGTTAAAAGTTAAATGATTATTCTAATCTTGCCTAGTTTAGTTACATCTTTCTTGATCTTAAAGCAATGAATAAATTAAATCTAGTAAGCGTACCTCTAAGTTATTTAGGATTTAGGTTGATTAATAAGTGAACTTTTAATCAATTACATGGTAATAAAAAATGAAAAGTCTTAAGCATACCTATACTTCTAAGCTAAAGTTAAGAATTTAAGAATGATTTTAAATTATGAAAGTGATTTAGAACTTAAAAGATTAATTTTCATTCATGACATGTTTAATTAAATTGTAGGATAGTGGTGTGGATAGTCTCACGATCATATATCTTACATAATGCTTGTGCAATTCACTTGTATTACTTTATGTTGTTTTCTTCAAAAGAAACAAAAACTCCATTTTGTTAATTTTAATTAACTTATTAATGAACTAATAATTAGGAGTATATATTGTTACCAATCTTATTGGTATGAGAATCCTTGTTCTTAAATTATTTATCCCCTATACATGATCACATATACTTGTGGGTTCTTAATCGTATCTGTGAAAGGTGATGTGATATTGTAGAGAATATTATAGCAAAAAAGACAAGTATTTCCTAGTCTACCAAGGCCCCAACCATAAACATAGTTGAAGAAAAATTGTTTGAAGCACTAACATTGCTATGGAAGAATAACTCTTTCAAAAGTAGAAGATTTTCAAGGGCAACAACTACTTCTAGAAGAAAAGTACAACAAAAGAATAAATGTACAAGTACATCCTAGTCTACCAAATCACTAAGTTAAAGTTGAGCTACAAAACTAAATCCTAAGTATCATTATAGATGCCGTTCAAGATGACAATGACACCATAGAGTCCAAAAGTCTCTTTTGCACATTGCATGTCTTGATTTTCCTTAGCTAGCTAATCATCCTGTATAATAGCCTCTTGGGCTCATCAAGTCTCAAGGTATAGATGGTAAAGATTAATAACTATTTGAGAAGCAGGTCCAAGTTTGGATGTATTACTCCAACATTTATTATGGAAAAGTTAAAACACACATGCTTAGGTAGCATTGGTGTTGGTCAACTATAAGACTATTGGATTCAACGTACTCTTGTGTTGCCTATTTCTTAGCAGTTGTGAAGCTTACAATTGAATTTCATACTTATTTCCTCTCATGTGCTAGATCCATCTCTTATTAGAAGCAATTTCTCATAAGTAAAGATAGCTTGGTAGCATTTCTAGACTTCTTTTGAAAATCCATGGATTTCTTCATAGTCTTTGTAGTAGCCTTCCTATCCAAACAAATTCTACTACAAATTGAAATTCCCAGCAAAATTTGAGCAAGCATGAGAAGCACACTAGAAAATCACCAAGCCATTTCTAGAATTCTAGTTCCATCAAAGCTACACCAACCATTTTCCTGGTTATTTGGTTCAATTGAAGTTATACAAGTTGTTTCACTTAGTCTTCCTTTGGATTGCATTTAGGCATTCACTTGAGCATCGTACACACCCTTATCATCAAGAAGACAAAAGATCCAACTACTCAAAGATATTACATCCAAATTCTGGCCATCCAGATCCTACCATATAATACTTTGATAACTAACTAATAGATTTAAGGTGAATGTGACTGATCAAGGCTTGATCTATATATGAGTTCATAAGCTTATTCTCAACCATGCATATGAAAATTATCCAATGATTGCTACATAAATTGTGTGTACAATGAATACACAAGTATACGTATTGTAACAAGTAATATAATGATAAGAAAAGATTGTTCCCATGGAGATTATTTTTTTAGAAACTAATTTTTAAAACTAAAAAAAATAAAATTCAATCTTTTTTGGTGTTTTTATATTTTAAAAACCAAAATTAAAAATAAATAAAAATAATTAATTAATAAGATTTGATAGCTAAAAAGATATATGAGAAAATATCTAGGAATACTTATAATTATTAATTAATTATATGATCAATTGAATCTAACCTAGCATGTATTTCTCTTTCAAGTAAACTACACATCATATAGTAATTAATTTAATCATACTCGCATGCCAATTAAATTGCATACTACTCATTAAGTTCATCAATTATGGATCACATACATAAGAATCATACATCTCTGCCTAGCAACTATGCATGTTATTTAATCAAGACAAACACTTAAATAATTCTCTTAAATCTATTTAATTACCTCTATAGATAAATTGTTAACCAAACAATTAATAGCATACTAATCAAATTAAATAATATAATTAAATTAAAATTATAATTGGGGAAATATATGAAATCATCACATGGTGAAAATTAGGTTCATAAGATCCCTAGATTAATAAGTTAACTACCCATAATTGTGCTAATAAAGCTCATATTTTTCATAAAGAAAGACATAAAAATTGATAAAGAAAAGAGTAGAAGAAGAAATACAATATATCTCTTAAATTGTAGAATTAATTTACTTTTGAATCTCCACCAAAATTGTGTCATCTCTTAAATGTTTTTGTATTTTTCTCTCTTTTTAGCTCCAAATATTGACCAAAATTATGATAGTAGAAGCCACTTAGGGTTTATGTAGTGATTAAGGGCTTAAATATAGCTTAGATGTGATATGGACCATCAGATCAGCTTCAGATCAAGGGCTACGGTTAAAACAAGGAAAATTGAAAGCTCAAACCAATCACAACACGACACGTGGTAGGGGAAATTCATTGGGCGAATTAGGGAGCGACGTATGGCAGGGGAGACCGATCAGAGTCAACACTTGCTGAGTCAATGACACACAGCATGACATGATTCACCGAAATGGATGGCGTGGTGCACAGGTGGAACGCACAGAGAAATGGTATAGCGACACGTGGCATAATGCATTAACCGATCTTTGAACTCGGATTGAATACCGTGTTGACATATAGCATGCATTTTGTCCTCCTCACACGCGACGTAACGTGATTCACTCCCCATGCTTGCGTGGTTTTCCCAGTCAGCTCCCCTACTTGTGTGGCATGCCACGTGGTAACTCTTGACTAATCATGCATTAAAAATTTATAAAAAATGCAGAAAAATTCCAGAAAAATCCGAAATTTATATTTTTACCCCTTTTCACTAAAAAATTTATATTTTAATATTTTTGGTCATAAAAATTCTATTTATTGAATAAAAAAATTAAATATTAAGTAAAAAAATGTGCTAATGACTCTACTTTCATAGAGTCATCATCTAACTACTCAAACTATAGGAGATAATTGAGAATGTAATAAGATAGTAATCAGGATTGGGAAGTCAAAGTTTGTAGGATCCATGTTGACCTTTTATCAAAGTTTTGACCAATCATAACTTTCTAATTGGGAGTTTGATTAAGATATGGAAATAGCCATCGAAAAACTCAAAACTTCAAGTTTTCTACTTTGTAAAGATAATTATGATGGTATCAAGTTTCAATCAAGATGTTTCAAACCTAGACGAAACTATATTGTTGTACCCAAGTGAAGTAACTAGACCACTTCACTTAAGATGACCTAAGAAGCCTAAAGTCATGATGTTGGGGGAAATTCCACCAGTTATGCATAGAATCATTTGAAATGTCTACACCACTTTTGAATATTTCAATAGGTACAATCACTGCATAGTCAATACACAATCAATTGAGGTTTGAATTCAAATAGAAAGCCAAATATGATAATTTTCTTTAATTTAAATATTTATGATTTGATATCTTTAAATATGAAAAATAATACATTATATATATATATATATTATTTTATATTAATATATCAAAGCAATATTACGATATTGTCATTGATCCAAGCTTGCAAATAGATCCTCTTTTTCTTTAGTTAAATCCTTTGAGAACTTAGTAAAGCATCATAGTGGATATGACATCCCCGATATCTTTCTCCTAATTGTTTTCTCATCTATTTTAAGACCAAGATCAACAAGCTTAGTGGTAAACATAATGAGTGCATAAATTAGATTCAACATATTACAATTAGGCCCATTTTTAGCAATGGTATCAAGAATAATACATGTTGCACCAAATGTTTCAATTAACCTATTAACAGAAGCAAAATAAGATCTTTAACTTGTAATTCCAGATTGTTGTAAAGTACAAATTTGATTAGCCCTACTTCTAGTTTCAAGTTCTCTTAAGGCTAACAACTCTAGTAATTCATCTTTTCGCGCTAATTTTAGCTTTGAGTAATGCTTGATTGATGCTCAAGCAAGATTGAAAATTAAGATTAACTTTTAAAAGAAAAGATACACATCATGGTAATTTTTAGAAGCTACAAATAATGCTAATTAGAGCTGATGTGTAAAGCATTGAATAAGTGTGTAGATGGAGAATCTTTAATAAATAAAGCTTTCAATCCATTCCATACACCATGTATATTACTAGCACCATCATATCCTTGATCATTAATGTCCTTAACTAGAATATTATGTTTGGAAATAGAAATATATTTTCTCTTTAAGAAACAAAGCTATAGTTTATTGAACATGAGTGATATCAAAAAAGCACTATCAAATATATCCATCATAATCAAAACATCTTAAAATAATTTTCATCTTCTCTTTACTTAATGATCTATGTAGTTTTATACATATATTTGTGCATCAATTCCCACATATTTACAATGTATTATTATTTCATATAAATGTCATATGTTTATTTTATGGTATATAGACATTAGGGGCCAAAATGAATAAAAAAGACAAAAAAATGCATTTAGAGAAAAAAAATAGAGCATTTGATCAAGATCAATTGAGGAGTCAACACAAGAAGGAAAAGAAAGGTTCAATCGGTCCAAAAATGGTCTCATAAGATTGAGAACTCTTTCAATTGATCTAGTTCTCATTGGTTAGAAATCACAAATTTTGGATTGATTGAGAAAGGGTCTTGATCATTTGAGGCATCCATTCAACACTCAAATTTTGTATTGTTTATAACAAACTTTTAATCTTAGCAATTGGATTGAGAAAATTCTAATCCAACCCAAATTAAACTTTAAAATACACTATATATATATAATCTAAGGGGTCATCTAAAAATAACAATTGTTACAAGAAGCAAGAGAGATAAAAAAGAGTATAAATGGTAACTTTTGGAAGAGATTTTGAAGAAAATATCAAAGATCGAAGATTGGGGTCATATTGGTTTTATTCTCTACCCTTCATAAGCTTTTCTTAATCCTATTCTTTATAGTTATCCATGATTATAATGCTTATTCTTATAGAATTAATGTCTAGCTAATATTTTAATAATGTGATTGAGAGAAATTCCAAGCTTTAAGTCTGTTTGTACTTTCTGACTATGTGTTGGCTTTTCACGTGTAAAACATGGAGTTTGTATATTTTACTTAGTGTTTTATCTTCTTCTATGTAAAGTTAGTTATTATGAATCAGTAATGCACACATAGATAGAAACACTATGATTGAAAGTATATTTTTCACACATAACAAGATTAGTCATTTAGTATGCATGCTAGATCATGAGTGGTATTTTTTAGCTTGTTTTGGGTGGGGGTATATATGGAAATTACTTTAAAATTTTGGACCAAAAAAATGTCATTTTTGGAACCTCAACGAGGTGCTCGACAAGGACCTTGTTAGACCGCTTGATGAACCCTTGATGAGGTGGTCGGTGAGGACCTCAATAAAGCCTCGATGAGATTGGTTGGCAGTTGGTAGTTTTCTATAAATACCCCTACTATCAAATGTTTCAATTAATTTAAAAAACTTACAGGGCCTCGTTAGACCTCTCGATGAACCCTTGATGAGGTGGTCGGTGAGGACCTCAATGAAGCCTCGACGATGTTGGCTTTCCATTGGTACTTTTCTATAAATACCCATACTATTAAATGTTGTAATTAATTCAAAAAACTTACCGAAACTCTGCCAAAATTGTCTATCATTTTGAATTTCATCTTCACTAATTATCTTCAAAACATTTTGATAATTATGATACATTTGTGTGAGCATAAAATAGCATGGATGGCTATTTCACAAAGCTTATAAGAACTACTATGTGTGAATGATTTGAGCTAAACTATTGAGTTCTCATATCTTTGGATGTGTGCTATAAGTGAGATTACATTGGGTTATATTTTACAAATCATTTGTTATGTGCGATACGTGGTTGATTATGTGTCACTCATAGATGATTTTTGATTCATGGTTGAAAGTGATTCTCATGTGGTTATTGGTGGTTTATGATTGATGGGGGTCATCATTATTGATTGTTCATATTACACTTTACTAATCTATAGTTTCTGATAATATCATATCAAGTGGTATTGGCTTTAGAGGAGAGCTAGACTCATGTGTCAGACCAGGTTGTTAAGGAGGTAACAAGTGAAAGTAGTAATAGATAGTTCAGATAGTGGTCCAGTTGATAAAGGTATTGGTGATTTTATTTCTGTAAAGATTGTAACTATTTTATTACTTGTTGAATTATTTGTTGTCGAGTGATTACCATAAATAATCCAAGGATGTTACCATATAGATATAGTTTCTATATAGGTATATCTCAATAGTTGATTATGTTTGAATGATTATGGTGTTGTGAGTACAATCTAAGTCTTGATATTGTATGTTACCATATATAGGATTATAACTCTAATCGAAAAACTACTTAATTATATTTTGCATGCTTCATTCCATATGTGTGTAGCCCATAGTTTAATTTAATGTTAAAGTTATTAACTACGTATCTGAGATTACTTTACAATTTTTACTTTTGTTTTTTCGCTGCTTATAGAAATGAGTCCTTTAGAAGTTTGTATATCTTTACCCTGGTTGTGCAACAAGTCTCGCACTCTTTAAATTTGTATCAAAATGGTTACACCCATTTTGGACTTAATCACTTTGGTTTTGATCTTGTCCCTTTTCTCTAGGTTTAATTCTGTTAATATCGTATAATGCATAATTTGGAAGGCTCTGTTAGTGGACCACCTCATTTCAATGGCTTATGTTATTTTTACTAGAGATCTATAATATGTTACTACAAACAATGATGTTTGGTATGTAATTGAGAATGGTTAGACGTGTCCTATGCACGTTACATTATAAAGATTGGTGTTGCTGAACCTAAACCTATTGTTGCTTGGACTAATGAGGAGCATCATATCAACAATCCAAATTTTCAAGGGTTACATCTCCTCATCAATTCTGTTACTACTAAAGACTCTACTTTGATCTCTAAGTTCACCAGTTCAAAAGAAGCTTAGGACCACTTAGAAAAGAAGTATGATGGGCATTCTTCTCAAACTATTGGGTTTACTGGAAAAAAAGGGCAGTGTTTAATTCTCTTGATTCTTCTACTTTGATGGCTTTCTACTTTGAATCTATCCCTTTTAGATCCTCTTATTAGACTAGTGTTGGTGATGATGACAAGTTTTCCCTTCAAGATTTGTATAATCAACTTATGTATGATGATCTCAAACTTAAAAAGGTAATGACCAAAATCAACAACAGTTTGAAGGAAAAAGATAAGAAGCACTTGGACTTTTCTAGTTAATTGCTCAACTCAGTTTAGGTGTGAGAAGGAAGTGAAAACTTAAGGTTGAAGCTAGATAGATAATCAAATTAAGTCACCTCAAATCCTTCTTTGTGATAATGAGAAGTGTCTCGCTTACGTAAATGAGCTTCAAAAGACAATTTAGGATCTAGAATTCAGTGCACTCAAAGTCCAATACACCTCGAAGTCATCATTTTGCAGTTCAAATGTTACTACCAAACTTAAGAAAGATAGTTGTATCTTAGAAGATTAAAAGGCTATTTTTGAGTTTAGTTTGAAAGATTATGATACTGAACTGAATAAGCTTTGCTCATGCTGATGTTAATACTTCAAAAGTCAAACTTCTTAAATCCTGCATGCTTGGAAAGCATGAAATGGTTGAGGTGCTCCATCCTCAATAGTACGACTCTACAAGAAAAATTAAAGAGTTTTATGAAGTTGGTCGAATGTGGTCTATTGGAAATACTTGTTTTGAAAAGTTGTTGAAACTAAAGGATACTCATGTTTTTTCCTCCTCTACTGCAACTGTTGCTCAAGATCCTTCTCATGCTATTGAAATTTCCAACAATGATTGCACTATCATTGTGTTGAGTGTATTAAGCTTGTCTCTCTCTTTTGTTTTTGACAAACTTGGCTTCTTTTCTTCCTCTAATTCTATAAAAGATTCTCCAAACAATGACAAGAATGTGTTGAGTCATATAGAAGAATTGTTGAATCTTTATGTTACCATGACCAATGATGTCTTGGCTTTGCAAAAGGAAGCAATTGAGATTTTCAAAGGGTTTAAGTCTTCCCTTGGTAATTCTTTTGATGATCATAATCTAAATTGTAATGTGGTCCATATTACCCTAAAGACCTAAGCATCTAGTTGTTGGGACTTTGATAGTTGACATATGATTCTTCAATAAATTTACTCTCACTAATGATGGTTCAATTTTGTTTGGTGATGTAAATAAAGCTTTAATTTATGGTAGATGATCTATCAGTGCTCCTGAAATTCTAGAATTCAAAGATGTTCTTTATGTAAAAGGTCTTAATGTTAGCATTAACCAAACATGTAATAAGAAGTACACAGTCAAGTTCACTCAAAAGGATTACAACTGTGTATGATGATTTAGGAAATACTTTGGTTAGAGGAATCATATTGAAAGACAATTGTTATTGTGTGAGTACTCATCTTGAGGTGGTATGTAATAGATTAAGTCTAGGTACTAAAGAACTTTGATATCAATAGTTAGGTCACGTTAACTCAAACTATTGAAGAAAATTTCTAGTCCTATAATTGTTAGAGGTCTTCAAACTATCTCCTCTCTTCCTGACCATGTGTGTGGTCTTTATCAGTTAGTAAGAAAAGAAAAACCCTACATAAGAAAAATCAACATTTTTCTACTACAAACTTCTTCATATGGATCTAATGGGAGAAAGTACATCTTAGTTCTTGTTGATGATTTCTCTAGATATACTTGGGTTTTGTTTCTAAGAGAAAACTCTGAAGCTTTTGATAAGCTCAAAACCCTATGCATCAAGTTACAGAATGAGAAATTTGAATCTATAGGTAAAGTTATCAAAATTAGGAGTGACCATGGTAAAGAATTTGAGAATTTAAAGTTCAATGTCTTCTATGATAATATGGATATTCAACATGAGTTTTTATCCCCCAAGAACCTTCAATAAAATGGTATAGTTGAAAGGAAGAATAGAGTTATCCAAGATGGATAGGATTATGTTAATCGGTAAAAACTTAACATAACATTTTGGGCAGAAGTTGTTAACATTGCATAGTATATACTGAATCGTTGCTTCTTAAGGCTTAATACTTGTCAGTTTTCATATGAGCTTATGGAAGGAAAGAGACCTAATGTTAAGCACTTGTATGTGTTTTGAAGTACTTGCTATGTTTTCATATATAATGAGAATCTAAACAAGCTTGAGGCAAAGAATGACCTTGAAATTTTCATAGGATATTCCAACAACATGCTTACTGGCTTTATAATTTAAAAAATTTTGCTGTCATGTAATCAATCAATGTTATGATTGATGACTCATGTGTCACTAAACTTGTAGAGTCTAATGACAATGATATTTTTAGTGATTGGGGTTCTATTGACAATTCCAATAGATAATATTGAGACTCCTTCTACAATAACTCTAATTAATCCTCCTAGAACTTCTAAGGATGAGAAAGAAAATGATCAAGAAGATTTGTCTCTTCCTAAGTGGGTAAAAAGGCTCTTTCTACAGACAATATCATTAGTACATGCTGGATGTACAAAAACAAGGAAGATAAAAATGGGACAATTGCTTGAAATAAGTCTCATTTTGTTGCTCAAGGTTATACTTAAGTTAAAGGAATAAACTTCAAGGAAACTCATCAACACAATGCAATCCATAAGTATACAAGTTGTGCAAGTAATATAATGTACCTAAGTATAGATATCAATCTCACAGGGAGTTGTGTAACTTATAACCAAGTACCATTATAATTATTATGAATAATATTTGGATAGTAAAAAACTATAGAAACTAAAAAAAATAAATGATAACTAATTTTAAATTGAAAGACTCAATAGCTACGAAGATATATAAGAAAAATATCTAAGAATCTTTAATTCCCTAATTTCCAAACATGTGTATCACTAAAATTTTCCTTAATATAATCATCAATCAATTATATGATCAATTAAATCTTACCTAGTATGCATTTCTCTCTCATGTACAATGCACACCATATAGTAATTAACCTAACTACACTCTTATGTCAATTAGATTTCATTCTACTCATTAAGTGCATCAATTATAGATCATATACATAAGAATCATATATCTTTGCCTAGAAATTATGCATGTTATTACAAACAATTAAATAATTTTCTCAAATCTATTTAATTGTCTATATAGATCAATTATTGGTCAAACAATTAATATCATATTAGATTAAATAATATAATTTTATTGCAATAACAATTTGGATAAAATATTAAATCATCACATGTAGAAAATTGTGTTCATAAGACCCCTAGATTAATAAATTAGCTAAACATAATTATGTTCTTAAAGCTCATATTTTTCATAAAAAAAAGACAATACAATTGATAAAAAAAGAAGAAAAAGAAGAGATACACTTAATCTCTTAATTTGTAGCACTAATATTCTCTTGAATCCTTCGTAAAGTTGTGTCTCTTTTAATTTTTCCCTGAAAGTTTTCTCTATTTCTCTTCTTGGTAGATGTTAGGGTTTGTAATCTTAATTGTGTGTTTTTATGACCTCCCTATGGTGTTCTAAATAGGTTGAAATTGATCCTCATTAGACTAGTATTTGTATTACTATGATCCACTGGCTGAGATTGAAAGTTGAGATTTAATTTAATGCTAACACGTTTTAATCCACGTCACTTAATCAATGAAGCCTATTCTCGATCGATCAAGCAATGACTCCTCGATCAACCCACTTCTTTTTTATTTATCTAATTATAAAAATTTGATCGATCCTGTAAGTTTGTATTTATCCTCATTTTTGTCTATTTTTGATCCGTTTAATATCTTTTCACCTATATTACCATATTAAACACAAATTAAGCTTGTTTATGATATTTTAACACATAATGTGGTAAATAAGTGGCTTAAAAGTGGATAAATAACTATATTTTCATATATTTATCACACCCCCAAACTTAGCTATTAACTTGCCCTCAAGAAAAGCCAAGTCTATCTAGTTAAAAAGATATGGGTAGTATATTCATAAATACATATATATTAATACATGCATGTTTAATAAAATCTATCCCCTTCAAAAGTCATATAATTCTATGACAAAGAAGTTCACATATCCATCAATCAACATTCTATTATTTCAAGAATATGAAAGGTTTTGATGAATTGATTTGTGTGTGTGTTTCATATGATGTCATTGAATGTACTCATGAAATCAACTTATATGAGCATGCTAATCAACTAAGTATTAGAACAAGTTTCATAGGTTTATTCTCAAATCCCTCACCATTAATGTAAATATGCACATAGCTAAAGATCAATAGAGCTTTATATGTGAGGGTAGATACATGGATATATTTAAGCTTTTTCCACACCTCATCTCCCTTTTTATTCATCATACAATATTTAACTTCAATTGATCTTTCAATTGGTATTTTTGTGCACTCTATCTTACCTTTATTTTCATCCTTTTATTCCACATCTCTTCTTCATTTAATTTTATTTTTTTTAGCCTCACAACATCCCAAACTTATTTTTAATTTTATTCTTTTTGGTTTTTAGAGTGATAATTGTGTTGTGAGTTTTTTTTTAGAATGTAAAGAAGTAGGGTGCATTATATTCCACCTTGCTCTACATCATAGCACATGATTTCATTTTTCATACAATCTAAAGGCATAAAGGTAAAGGTAATGCTTATTGGTTAGGTTAAAAATGTGTCTTAAATATATGAATAGTTATTATTTAGGCTCAAAAGGTTAACTAAGGATATAATAAATGGTTATCTTGAAAGGCTCAATCGATCCAATAAAGGCCTAAATCATTTCTCAAGCCAAAATCTATTTAGGATTTTGCCTCAAAGGATGATCAAATATATTCAAAAACATGGTAGACCTCATCAACTAGCAAAACATAACCCAAATTTTCTCCCAATAAGAACACTAAAATTAATCATGAGCATATGCATAAAAATCTGAATCAATTTAATCAAAGCTAGCAAGCATGTCACATGATTAATATAAGTATCTTAATGAGAATGTTGCATTCCTTATCCTAGTCATGGAAACAAATTTTATCATTGGTTTTATATGTTTCACATCAAATATGCATGCATTTGGTTTTCATGTATTAATTAATTTATTTCTAAATCATGATAAAAAACATAAAAGAAGAAGAAAAATATACAAAAAATGTAAACTCATACTAAACACTAAGTAGAGAAAGTTATGTCCCCACACTTAAATTTTACATTGTCCTTAATATGTACATATGAATATAAAAAATATTGAAAGGAAAAAAAAACTTTCTTAACCTTGGCACACCATATCTGTCATTGAAACTGCTTAATCTTTGTTGTATAATTTCCCTCCACATTTATTCACCTACAACATAAAAAAATATAAGTAAATGGCATTGGGCTACCTCCCAACAAGTGCCACGTTTAACATCCTTGGCTAGACATTTATAGAAGCTCTTAAGGTGCATCCACCAAGGTCATCGTAGCTTTTTCATTTGGTAATGGATCTCTAGTTTAGTGCTTTACCTTGTTCTTACTAACCATGAATTGTTTTTTTTGTTCTCTAATTCATTGGTTCTATGATTGGTTAGAATTTTTGGGACCTCTTCTAAGAGATTATCAAAATCTTCTTCTTTATTATCTATCTCATTTTCAGAGATGAGTGGTGTTTGGACACACTATTGTAGTTCAAGGATCTGAACCCTTGTCTTTAGATCTTTAAGATCTCTTTTAGTTTGATTAATCTCTTGTCTGAGATCACTTACTGTTGGTTCCTGAAGTTCAAGAAGAGTATTCCTAATCCTTTTGAGGATTTCATTGAAGGAATATTGTTGCTGATGTCGCTGTATTTGAGCTTGTAATCCCTTTTGATTTTTTCTTTGAGGGACTTCTTCTTTAGCAACTTCTATGTATTTTGCTAAGGTTTTTCTCTTTTCTTCTGGATCTTGAATTTTTTCTATAATGTCCAGAATGAAATTTTCCTCTTTTGTTAAGAAATTTAAGTCTAAATCATTGATTTTAATGATGGCTTTATAGTAATCGTATTCATAGTTTTCTTGATCTGTTTCATCTTCTTAAGATGAAGACGATGAGGATCTACTATAGTCTTCTTCATTATCTTCTTCTTCAAAAGATTGCTCTGTTAAGAGTATTTGTAGAAACTATTTTTTAAGTTTCTCGTCAATATTTAATTCATTGACCTTTTGTTGAACTCTGCAATTTGGGCTATAGTGTCCCTGCTTTCCACACTTATAACAAGTTGGTATTTTACTTTTAGTAAATTGGGCTTCATTATTGGGCTTTTTAGTCCAATTAAATTTCTTAGATTTTTTCCTTCTTTTAGAAGGATAAGTTCTTGATTCTTTAAACCAAGGTTTTTTGTAAGCCTTCTGGGGTTTATGGACTTTATTTTGAGATATTCCTTTAAGGATATTTTGATATCCACACTGTTTGCAAAAGTCTCATAACGCTTGCTTGCTTTGGATTCTTTCTTTGTCCACTTGTCTTTTGAGCTTCATATCAGTACATAATGCTAATCCTTCTGCCATTATTTCAGCAGCTAATTCTCCAAATGTATACATACCATAAGGTATGGAACCACCATGCTTGGCTCGGAGTCTTGCACGAATTTTATCAGCAAATAGGGTAGGTAACCCTGCAATGAATCTTTCTTTCCAGAAGTCGCTATTAGAGTCTTCTCTTGTGAAAACTTTAGAGAAGAAAACGTCCTTATACCATTTGAAATGTGGCATGGTAGGACATCTTAAGCTTATAAGATGTTCATGACTTCTATCTTGTTGCAAAGTTGTACTTCCCACAAAGTGCAACAATATCGTGTAGACCAGTGTATTGACTGTGTCTTCTATTTGGAGAACATCACCATTTTCATTTACTTCTTGCTTAATTGAGCTAAGAATTGTATGACGTTCTTGAGGACCTAAGTGAGTATCCCACCAGCCTTGTAACTGACCAACAAAGCTAGCTATTATTGCTAATGCTGCCTACTTATATGAGTTCCCTTGAAACTTGATTGCAGTTGCATACATAAGCATATTTTTAATTACCCGAATAACTTGATATTCAAATAGTCCATCAATACTTCATTCTTGAATGGTACTACCAGAATATACTGTTCTGCTCAGTAATTCTTCTTCGATTTGTAAATCAACTGGAGATTGCCTAGGATAATAAGGCTTTGTTTTGTATACTGGAATTGGTTTTTCCAATTTATTCATTTCTACAGAATCATTTGTGTAAGATTCCTTTAGATATTGATAAATTTCATCTACTTCTTTTTCAGAGATCTCATTTAGATCTTCTTCAAGAATTCTTACAGATTTTCCTCTATCTGTCGTGTCTAATTTAGACATTTTTTCTAGTAATTCTTTTAAGAATTCTGAGTTATCTTTTTTTTAATTTAAAATATGGAATAGGTTTAAAGAAGGCTAGTTTTACTTCTTTCTTAGAAGTAGATGGAAAACTTTCAGTCTGCTTTTGAACCGATTTTTCAATTCTTGTTAACTGATTCCCAATTGTTTGTAAGAATAAGTTGGTGTAATTTCCCTGTTCTATAACTTGATTCACAGATTCGTCTGTGGCTTGTAACTCTGGTTTTGTTGAGTTTCCTTTGTAAGGAACAACTTATACCTTTTCTGATATCTTAATGACTGCTTCTGGAGGATGGGCTGCCATTATTTTTTCTCCAAATTCTAAGGTGTATGTCTGATGAACCTTTTCAAGGTTATGAACTTCAGGAATTATGATTCCATTCTTTTCAGAATATTTGATGATAAAGTCGAAGAAATTTAATTCTCCTTCTCTATTCTTCTTTTCTGCATAGTTTAAGAATGCTTTATACTTTTCATAGAACATTTTTTGTTGTTCTCTATTTAGAGAATAAAATATTTTTCTTTTTTCAGAATTTTCTGGATCATAAAACATCTCTTTTAGAGATTCATTAAATGAGGGTTTTTGTAACATCATAACACTTTGGAACCTAGTGTTCGATTCGTATCCCATATCAGAGAGTGTTGGACTCATCGGTCTTTCCATCTGCTCTTCAGATCTATTAGATCTTTCTTCTACTATTTCAGATCTTTTAGATCCATCATTTTGATAAACTGGTAAGTTTATTCCCATGGGAAGCCTCTGAGTTCCTTCAAAATCAGTTTCTTTTCCTCTTGAAGAATTTATAGAAACATTTGAGAATCTTTCCAAAACATTTAAGAATCGGTTGCTTGTAGTTGATGGTCTTGACTCAGATATTCTTACTTTTCTTGTTGAGTCAAACATGATTTCTACTGAGCCATCTTCATGTTCTATTATTTGATCGACTTCAATATTTTGAGGGATCTTAACCTTTTCAGGTTCTTGTTGTATTAACCAGCATTCTGGAAGGGTAATTTTGTCCCATGCTAACCTTTTAGGTGTAGCTAATTTGGTTTTTTCACTATTTGTTTGAAATAGTGTGGTTTCTCCTTTTCTATCAAGGTCATGAACACTATCTACCCAGATATCAACCTAAAATCTCTCATCAGAGATAGAAAAGGAGAAACCACACTATTTCAAACAAATAGTGAAAAAACCAAATTAGCTACACCTAAAAGGTTAGCATGGGACAAAATTTCCCTTCCAGAAAGCTGGTTAATACAACAAGAACCTGAAAAGGTTAAGATCCCTCAAAATATTGAAGTCGATCAAATAATAGAACATGAAGACGGCTCAGTAGAAATCATGTTTGACTCAACAAGAAAAGTAAGAATATCTGAGTCAAGACCATCAACTACAAGCAACCGATTCTCAAATGTTTCGGAAAGATTCTCAAATGTTTCTATAAATTCTTTAAGAGGAAAAGAAACTGATTAAGGAACTTTCAGGCTTCCTAATGTGGAATAAACTTACTACTTATCAAAATGATGGATCTAAAAGATCCGAAATAAAGTAGAAGAAAGATCTAATAGATCAAGAAATGGAAAGCATCACGTAGTCCAACACTCTTTGATACTGGGATACCTAATCGAACACTAGGTTCCAAAGTGTTAGCGATGTTATAAAACCCTCATTTAATGAATCTCTAAAAGAGATGTTTTATGATCGAAAAATTAAAAAAGAAAAATATTTTATTCTCTAATTAGAGAACAACAAAAAATGTTCTATGAAAAGTATAAAGCATTCTTAAACTATGCAGAAAAGAAGAATAGAGAAGGAGAATTAAATTTCTTCGACTTTATCATCAAATATTCTGAAAAGAATATAATCATAATTCCTGCAATTCTATGTTTGATCAACTAGTTTGTTGCATGAATATATTTATTTTTAGTTTAAGATGTTAGTATGTAATTACTAATTTTCTTATTTGAAGTGGTATCTTATTGTTTTTGTCATAAGTAGGATTGAATACCTACGTTAACGATTATCATGGTTTTAATCTTAGCTAGTTTAACTATAACAATTTTAAATCTTAATATAATTAATGAATTAAATCTAGTAAGTGAACCTCTAGGTTGTTTAAGATTTATGTTGGTTTATAATTATATTATAAATTAATATACGGAAATAAAATGTGAGAATTCTTAAGTAGACCTAAATTTCTGAAAGTAAAGTTAAGAATTTAAGAATAATTTTAAATAATGAATGTGATTTATAACTTAAAAAACTAATTTTCATTCATGACATGTTTAATTAAATTGTAGACTAATGGTAAAGATGGTCCTATAATCACATATATCTCACAATTTTTGTGCAATTAACTTTATTATTTGATTTTATTTTTGATTATTCCAATCAACCAAAAAACCTCCTTTTTTTCTAACTTTATTTAACTCATTAACGAACTAGAAATGATGAATAAAAATTGTTACAAATATTCAGGGGTATGCTAACCCTTTTTCTTAAATTACTTATCACTTGTGTATGCCCACATATAGTTATATGTGCTTAGATCCTGTTTAAGAAAAACAATATCAATCTTTTCAAGCTCATCTCTTTTAAATTTAGAATAATGAATTTCATCAAGATTTAGAGTATTAATAGATATATTTATTTTTGTTAGATTCTTTTATATTCTTTTAAAAAAGAACTAAGAGTTTTGGTTGACGTTGTGCTTTTATGTTGATGTTTCATTGTATTATAATCTAATATAAATTCATAAGTAATCAAGTCTTCTTCTATGTTTAAGAGACATTATAAATAAATTAATCAAATATAATGAGTTGGACAAACACAAGTGCTACATCAAGGTAAATAAAAGAAAGATACAAAACATTTTGAATACAAAAAAAAATCAATTATTAGCCTCAAATAAAAATAAAAATAAAATAAGTAAATAGCCAAATAGGTATTAAAATAAAAAATTGGAGACTAGAGAAATACATGTTAGAAAACACATATATGATAATTGAATAAGTGATGTCCTAGTGAGCAGAGGATAAGTGAAGAAAAAAAGTGAGGAAAATGAAAGAAAAGGAGAAGAGTGGGGTGAGAAATGAAATGAAAAAGGAAAGAGACAAGATAAAGAAGGTGAAAGGGAATGAGAAATAATAAGTTTATTAAGGTTTTAAATTTTTTAAAGTTGGGATAAAATTGAATTATTCTATTAAAAAAAGTCAAAATGTGAAATCATAATTTTAAAGAAATTTTGATATCTTACTTTGTTAATTTTGTAGGATTCTAAGGTACTATTTGAAAACTAGTACAATAAATTATAAGACTTGGTCAAAACTAAAAAAACTAATTCGTCACCACTCCCTCTTATTAAATCTAAACTTCTATTGGACATGTTGACACTAATATAAACATTAGCACTGGTTTTCATCGGTGGAAACTTGAAAATATGGGCCTGTAAAGGTTCTTAATAGTTCCAACTTTTGCTAATTTAGCAAAAAGAAGTTCTTAAGGAGTCCTTTTTGTGAACACAACAATTTTTTTTTCTAATAATTAATTCAAATACCATTTCAGCAACTGTAACTGTAGTTTCCTGCGAGTTCTCTATTTATATGACAAAATCCAAGCATCCCTTTTGGTTAGCTATAGACCCTTCCATGCCAATTCATGAATAAAAGATGAGTTTTTTTTTTTTTTCGCCAAGGGGTAAATGTAATTAACCTTTGGGATTTGTAGTGTTTTTGCTACAATTTCTTCAATATACACCAATGTGGGCTCCAATAGGTTGCACTAATGCACCATTACTAAATGACCTAAGTGAGTTTTCTTTTATTATAAAAAACAAAAACAAAAAACCAAAATGATCATCTTAGGGTATAATGCACATTGAAATATCAAGAGAAATTTGCAAGGAAAATAAGGAATGAGTGGAGACTATGATCCATTAGCTTAGGCCAAGTTGAAGTCCAAGAGCAGCATGTATTAGAAACAGTGTCATAATCCCACTTCCCAATATCCCATGAATATTTCGTAATCCAGGATTCCCCTGCCAAAAATGAGAAATTAAAGATGGAGAAAAAAGCAAAAACAATGAGACAAAAATTAGACAAGAGAAAGTTCAAATCCTCAAGAGCTTTGTAGTTTGTTTGCTACCTCAAACAATGTAGGTAATATGGTCTGAATCGTCAAGAGAGAAAGACCAATGAACCCTGTAACAGCATGTGGGCTGCAGAAAAAAAATGTACATCAGTTTGACACTAAATATGAAAAAAACATTGGGGTCAAGAAGTTCGAATCTTGTAAGCCTTACATATCAATTGATCTAAAAAAAAAGACGTCGAAGATAATGAAGCATTTGAATCATAGCAGGGTAGAACAAGCTTGCAAGCAATTGTTTTGAGTACTCTAAGAACATTTGATGTTATTAACCATGCAATAAGGACCTCTACCTTGGATTATTAGAATTTTAAACCAATGAACAAGCATTGAGAACCAACCAATGTAACAGGATCAGATATAAGGATGATGAAAACAAAAATTATACATTGAAGTCAAACAGAACACAAATGTCAACCTCATATATAAAGACATTGAAATAACCTCTCAAGGATAGGTTTATCTGAAGTGAGAAGAGAAGTTATTCCACCAGTTGCTCCAAGAGCAAAGAAGAAAAACATCCCACCTAAAAGCTTTGGATGTAAGTCTTTTGCATTTGCCTTTTCCTCCTGCATATTATAGCAGTAAATGTGAGATGAAAGTTACAGATTTTCTTTATGCTCAATTCGATAATATTAAACTTGTACATGTATTTTAAGGCCTGGATTGGATGTTTCATTCACTTACGACATCATCAGAATAACGTATCCGGAAACCCAAATAGGCTCCATATCCACCCATAGCAAAGAGCACAACTGCCTGAGTAAGTAAAAAAAAAATAGAAATGAAACACTGACATTGTGTATCTGATCAAGATAAAGACTTTATATATGGGCGATTCTGGAATATTTTTAAGAGATATAATACCATATTTCCAGGGTGACCCCAATGCACAAGCCACTCAGGAAGACTCCATGATTTAACGAGCTCCACGAAAGGTCCAAACAAAGATCTTATAGTCCCAGCTGTTCAACAATTATTTGAGTTTTTCATGAGCATCAGACAGCAATTATGCATCAGATATATTAGTAGATGTTCTACACAGACACAGAAATTTAACATACATGGGTAGAAGAGCAAAGAAAAATCCACTCTGAAATTACGAAAGAATCACAAAGCAATTATTATTTGTTAGAGACAAAAGGAGCAGTCACTACTACAATATATATCTTTGGTCTCGAAAATTTAGTCTCGATTTTTTTAAAAACCGAGGCCATAGGGTTTAAGTCACGGTTTAATAAAAGCTGAGACTATAGCGTATACATATAGCCTCGGTTTTATCAATAACCGTGGCCATAAGTTAAATTACAAAAATTATTTAAATATACATAAACTAATTTATATAGTTACGATTATTAAATGACCGTAATTATAATTAAAATAATAGAGTTTTTAATATTTTAAAAACCAAAACCAAATAATATACTATATGTTATTCATTTAAAAGAAATACAAAAATTACTCTACAGTTTTTTTTTATTAATTTAATTTCATGTATTTTATTTCTTTTATACTACATATCACAATTTTATATCAAATTTTTTCTTTTTTTCTCTCTTTTTTTTCTTTTTCCCTCTCTGTTTTTCTCTTTTTCTTTTCTCTCTCTGTTTTTCTCTTTTCTTTTCTTTTCCCCCCATCTATCGTGTTTTTCCTCTATCTCCTCGAGCCAACTCTCTCGCGATTTTCCCTCTCTCCCCCAACAGCTCCCTAGCGTCCACTCTCTCTTTTTTCTTTTATTTTCTTTTCCCCCAAAAGCTTGCTCGACTCAGCAGCTTCCTTTCCCCTCTTTTGTTCCTTTTCTCTCTGTTTTTTTCTTTCCCTCTTCCCCAGCTCACACCTCACCGACCGACCATTTGTATTTGTTGTTGCTCGCGACCCAGCTTTGGATATGTGTAATACCCTCTCTTTTTTACCATATCATTTCATGTATGTGTTGATTATTAGTGAAATTATATCTCTGCACAAAAAATATTGAATTAGGGTTATACATTTCATATATGTTTTTATATTTCTTATTATAATTTCTATTAGGGTAGGGCATTTTGTGCACATATTAAGCGTCAAGTATATATAATGAGTCATTTATGGTCTTGAATGAATAAGACAGATTCGTTATGCTTGGAAGAAGTTTGAGTTCTTTCCTTACGGTGGTCTCTAATAAACCTATTCATTTTCATGCCCGTGTATTGTGTTAGAACAGACTTGTAACATAGGCTGAAAGTGTTGATACATTATTTACTTCACTGTCTTTCATGGCTAATATTTCTTTAGGTCAAATTTACATTACAAGTTTGATGATCTTGAGGTTTCTAGGTGGTGTATTTAGGTTTAATGACTCCCAGAATCCAAATATTTGTGTTTGGACAGCTACAACTTTTATTTAGTCAATGCATTTACATTACAATTTTTAATTTGTTCCTGAAGATCATTTGTTAGAATATGTATTGTGTAAGAAAATGAGGGTGCATGTATCATATTTATGAATAAAAACCTTTAATTCCTGACCACTTTGGCAAGTCACTCAATGTTCATTTCCCTTTCTTCAACTAAAACCTGACTTGTATATAAGAAGATTCCAAAATTTATACAAGCAATTAATCCCTTCAAAACATCATCAATTCAAGTTGTAAGCTCGATCATATTTGGTATCAAAGATCCATAAATCATTAAATCACCTTGGGAGTAGTCCAATTCAAGAATTCTTTATTAGATTGCCTTAATCTCTTATCTCAAGTGCATGCTTGTCTTTTTTCCCTCTAAATTTCCTTTTAGATTGGTCTAGGGATTGAGTAATTTATAAGTTACATGTAGCTTTTTGACAAGAGAAATAAGTTTATAAAAATATATACTCGCCGATCTCATGCACAAGTTTTCTATTGGTTAGCCCGTTATGATATTGTACTAATTAAGTTAAAGTTTATACAAATTCATTAAAGCTATAGATTAAGAAAACCAAACTTCCTCTATGTAGCAACTTCATATGCATGTGAAATAACTAATTTTCTTATTCCGTAGATTTATTAAATTTGTGTTACGTTATAATTTCTTACTTTACTGTGAAAAGAGGCCAAATCAATTGAAATATAATGCATGTGGTCATAGTGTATATGTATTCTTGTACCGGAATAGAAAATATGGATCTTATGGAAATGTGCAAACCATGTGAGAAGTTGACTCTTAACTTCACGCTTAATTTTCATGAACCAATTTTGAAGTATAAATTTTTTTCTAACCAATACATGTGTTGTGTCATTTAGAATGGATAAGTCTTTGATGCATAAGTCAAGATTTTCACAAGATTATTTAGGAGTAGAAGCATTTTTGAAATTTTCTTGGTTAAATGCCGCAGACGATGAGTCTATTCAATGTCCTCATAATGATTGCATAAAATCATTTGTTGCTTGGCCTCCACATCTCGTCATATTAGGAAAATATTTAGTAAGGATATTTCTCTTACCTTTTATATATTGTTTTCATTGCTAATTAATTTAAAAATATATTCTAATTTTATTAGATTTCTTCGTATTGTGAATAAATAGGATTTGAGTAAGGAGAAATCTATCTATTACCATTGACAACAAAAAAGGAAGCTCAAACGAGAAATTGATAGACAAAATAGCTTCTAAGTAGCTTGCTTTGGTACCAACAAACCAATTTCATATACATATGATCAAACTAGTGGTTTTTCTAAGCATGTTAGATCCGGTTAGTTTATTTGATTTTAATTCATTTTTTATTTTAAGATTAGTTATAAGTTACTCATATACTTTATTATGATTGTTATTTTGTCAATAATTTGTGAACTTTTTTCATAGGTGATGCTATGATGAGTTGAAAAAAGAAACATTTGAATGATGTAATTAGATTCATTGAACTAATTTGGTTGTATGTCATTAAGAATAAGAGAGCACGTACTCAAATTGCGAGACAAGTGTTTGAAAGGATGCAAAATACTCAAGGAGAGATAAGTGAATTATTCCATATAATAAAGGGTAAGTGGATTATTATAATATTTATGAAATATTATGTTATGTAATCAAAGGCATTTACCATTATATATCTTATTATAAATTCATGTAAGTTCCATTGGATTCAAAAAGACCATTTATTATTTGGATTCAATGTAGGGTGCAGTGTTATTCGATATTGAAAACATTATGAATGAATAAATTATATTTTTTTTATTGATTTAATGCTTTTGAAAACATTAAGTTTAATTTATCTTCACAAGTAACTCTTATTTATTTTTCCTTCATTATATAGAGATCATATAATGTTGAATGGTCATCAAAGTCGAAGGGCTCTAAGGTTTGCCAATATGGTATAGAATGAGAGTAAGTTATAAATGTATGGTTTATTAAACTCCATAATTTCAAACTTGTTAGATTTTTCATATATATGTATATTCACTAGAAGTACTTACACTATTTATTAATAATCTCTATATATTAAACTTATAATTGAATTTTTGTTCTAATGTACAGTGTCCTAAGCAAAATGATTGTGGATATTATGTTATTATGTTTACGAGGATAATTATTGCTAATCCACTTACTTTTATAATTGACTTGGTAATAATTTAAGTAATTTTGTATATTTTCTTTTCTTGTTTTAATTTTGATTTTAATTTTTTATTTATCAAAATAAGTGGTTAGCTAACAATAATTTAAAATATGTCTACATTACAACTTAATCATGAAGGGATTTATATTGATACTGAAGTTGATGAAATGTGGAATAAGTGGGTAGAATTCACAAATCGATTTTTACAACTATATCTTACCATATAGTCAAATAAAAAGCTAAGATGAATATTTATACAGCTAATTTCATGTTACATTTAATGAAAGAGGCCCTGAGAACTGCATATATATATATATATATTCAACATGGGTGGTGTGAACTGAGAACTGCATATATATGTTCAGCATGTGCACTTCATTCATATTCTTTTGGTTGTTTCATTTTTCTGAGTCAAATGATAGTGTGTTTATACACTGGGGCTACAAAGTACCAATCAATATCCAAGAAATAAAACCTTATCTTTTTACGAGTTTGCTCATGTAGACCAACAATAAATAGGACTTGAACTAATTATAACACTATTAACAATTTAATTAACCATTCGGGAAGAATAAAAAGTGTTGGTTTAGAGAAATCTAAAATAGAAACAAATATCGTCATACGGTGTCATTTATTACAAACAGTTTTACGATACTATAATCATGGTTTAGCTATATATTAAGATTAAATAAGTAGAGATGACTCTTACTCTTATGCAAGGGCACCTTATACTAGAGACTCATTGAAATTAGGTTACTGTTTTATTGATATTTCTTTACTTTCTTTTTATTATTTTTTCCGACACTACTGTCTCTTTTTGAAGCTTCTTATACTAATGATAATAATGTTGCTGCTGTTATTGATATAAGTAGTACTAATTTCTTTGATTTGTCTCTCAAGTTTTCGTATTAGAGTACTAGAAATTTACTTGGAGGCTAGATATGCACTCCATCTTTTACTCTTAATCAAGTTCAAGAACTTACTATGGGTCATTTGTTGTATATGCAAGAATAGATATAGATTCAAGAACTTATTGTGAAAATCTGAGGTACTGTTTATATTCATGGAATCCAGATGTTGATATGCTCATAGTAGATGTTGCTTTTTTTATAAGGAAATTAACAATGCACATAATAGATGCTGTCAAGGAAGAAGATTTTCAAGAAAAACATTACAATGTGCCATGCAAAATATTTTCATATTGATTTAGATTGTAAACAATTTAATTAGTTATATTAGTAAATTTTTTGTATGTATATTTTTATATTTTGGAACACTTTAATTAGCTACTTATTTACGATTTTATTATGTTTTAGTATATATAAACTCTTAATTAATGTAATATCTCTCTTAATTTTAATACAATGACTCTTAATTTTCTCAATTTCTTAATTTATTTTAATTTATATTGAAAAATGAGGTTAATTGAGATATATATGGTCACAATTTAAGTGTAACCGAGACAATAGATATCATTTGATTATGTTTATGGACTCGGTTTTATGATAAATACATTAAGAATGAACTAAGTCGAAAACTTTACTTCTAAAAATTAGTCAAAAGAGGAAGTTTAATACCAATTTTAGTAAAGAAACAAAATATTGAAATTAAACATTTCGTATCCCATATCCAAAATTTTACATAATTAACCAAAGTAGTTCAATTATCATATTTGGGACAAAGAGTTTAGGGCATGCATAGCATTTGTCAAATTACAAGGCAAAAATCAAAACCATAAATGCAATTAAAGAAAAAGTAAAAAAGAAAAGTTAAAGCAACAGTACCGCCAGGTAAAGCAGCCACAAAGAAGAGTGGCAGAGGAGTGAAGGAGTACAAAACAGTTTCATTGAAATTTCTTCCCATCTCTTCTTCTTCTTTATCCATTATCTCGTCAACAGCTGCACAAGTTTCACTCTTCATTGCAAAAGAAGAAAGGATATATCTTTTTCTTCTTATTCTCATTATTGTAGAAGACAATGCCAAAGGGAAGCGACACCCAACATGGGTATTTAAGAGAGATGGTGAATTGGTATATGAAGTTGAAGGCAATACAAGTGAAGGAATGCTCATGCTAAGGGCTAAAGAAGAAGTAACTATAGCCATTTGTGCCCACAGGAATAGTAAAGAAAACAGGAAACAAAAGCTTGTGTGAAGTTTGGTTTGGTAAAGGTATTATAAAACGAAACAGTAAAGATAAAGTGGCCGAGGAACTGAAGAGAGTGGGAAAGGCGTGGAAAGAGACACGACTCACTCGTTAATAGCTTTCCACGTGGTCTCAACACGAGCCTACCTACTTTTCCGGAAGAAGAATGTCATTGGGGGAATTGATCTATCAACTATTTCTTTTATACAATTCATATTTACTTTAATATAATATTAAACGTTCAAAAATTAAATCTTATCGTACCAAATTATTAGTAGCCACGTATGTCGAGATAACATAGAGATGTATTAAATTGTAATATCTTATTTAATTTTTTTTAATAAATTCATAATACATTAATTCATCACTTTGTTTAAACAACATCTAAATTTATTTTATATTATTTATACTATGCTTATAACGAGTGTAACTTTAAGTATAATTTTTTATTATTAAATTTATATTATAAATTATTATCTATATCATATTTTTTATTATTTTATTATTTTTTACTCATTTCATTTAGTCTTATTATAGACAAATTAGATATCTTAATTAATACCGTTTGATTGTTATCTTATCTAATTAAAAATTAAGTGAGATAAGATGAGATGAGTTTTAAAAATTAATAAATTATCTTATAAATCTTATTAATATATCATCTCAATTTATACATTTATCATAAATATTTGTGAGTGGAATTAAGTGTTAACATATTGGTCTAGAACAATAATACAAGGATAGAGTATTATGAAAGATTAAAGGATAAAAGTTTTGTATTGTCCATGTATCCTGCTTTCTTTTATTTTTGTAAATTGTTATAAATTTGACTCATTATATGAGTTTTTCTTTTCCACCTATTATGGATTAGGGTGTTATTACTTAAATTTTGTAATTTCTTAATGCAATTTTCATTATATGCTAGATGTTTTGTTATGTGAATGGTATTTTTGAGTTTTTGGTGAATTTGAGAAGTTTGTATTTTTGGTATTCTTAAAGAGATTGAGTTGTAATTTTCAACAAATTTGACATCGGAGCAAGTTTTTTCATCTTTTACTAATGAGTCCCCTGATACATTTAGAGTTCATTAGGGTTTGAAAACAATCCTCGAGTCACTATGTATTCTGAGTCATGAAAAACCTAGGGCAGTCGAGGAAAGTAGTTTTTTTAGGTCCTAAAAGGTTTTCTAGGTGAGTCACATTCAAAAGTATTAGTAAGAATTTATTCTTTGAAAGTGAGTATTGAGTCATCGCTCCAACCACAAAGTGCTAGGTTAGTAAGTACTTTGGAAAAAGAAAATAAAATCACTCTTCACACAATAAGATGTACATGGTGCTCTAAACTCAAATCAGTTTCACGCTAAGGTCACGAATGATGGAAAGAAAAAGATAGAACAAAATGCCTTTGTAGCTGCACTTTTGAATATCTTAAATAAGATGCCCATAGAGGTTTCTAAGGAAACATCAAATTCCTTGATACTCTCTAAGCTTGAGGATTTATATCTTAAAAAGACTTTGTTTTGTAAAGTTCAAATTAAACATAATTTTACTCCTTTAAAATAGATCAATCTAAAATTTTGGGAAAAATCTAAATGATTTTATAAGATTAACTAGTGAACTTGTTTCTATTGATGATAAAGTTGAAGATGAAGCTTAAATTATTATTTTATTGAATTCCTTATTTGAAAAATATAAAGAAATTAAATTTGGAATTATATATGGTTGAGATGAATTATCATTTGATATGGTTATTTTAATTTAAGGTTAAAGTATTTAGAAATCAAGATCATTGAAAGATTCACTATTAATGATGATTTGAATGTAAAGGATATATTAGATAGAAAAGAAAAAAAAAGAAATAAAGGTAAGTTTAGAGGTAAGTCAAAATTTAGGACTAAAAAATTAGTAAGATGCTATTATAGTAAGAAAGAAGGACACTGTAGGCTAGATTGCCTAGCTTTAATAGGAAAGAATCAACATGGTGAGGGCTTTAGTAGTAATAGTGATACGAACTTAGTCTCTGAGAGGTATAAGAGTTCATAAGTGTTAGCAATTGATTCTAAAAGGTCAGAGAGTGAATGACTTTTAGATTCAAGGTGCATTTTCTACATAAGTCCTAATAAACACTAGTTTACAAACTTAGAAGACAACATTCTAGGTCAAAGTCCTTTTGGAGAATGATTACGAGTGTAAATTTAAAGGGATTGGACAAATTAAGTTGTATCTAGATGATGAAACTAAGAGAACTCTAAAATATTTTTAGTATGTCCCTAAATAGAAGAAATCTAATAATATTAGGAGTCTTAGATTCCCTAGGTTACACTATTAGGATAAATAAGGGAATAATGCAAGTTATAATTGGGTCACTTATAGCTCTTAATGTAAAAAAAGTTATTTGGCTTATGTTTTGCTAGGAACTGTGAGTAGAAATAAGGGTATTGTAGCTTTCATTCAAAAGGAGGATCTAGCTATGTTGTGAAATAATAGATTAAGACATGTAAGTGAAAATAGTTTGGATAATTGTTTAAGCAAGGTGTTCTAGGAGACAACCCTTTAGGTATTTTAAAGTTCTATGAATATCGTGCTTTAGAAAAACAAACCAGAGTTAATTCAGTAAAGGTAGTCATACCTATAAATATAACCTTAAGTACTTAGGTGGCTCTAGGTACTTCGTCTCATGATGATTCTAGAAAGTTTGAGTGTATTTTCAAGTCTTCGGATGAAACCATTATACCTTTTAAAATTTGGAAAAACCTAGTTGAAAAGCAATCTAGAAAAAAGACTGAAAAGCTTAGGACTTGCAATGGTCTAGAGAATTATAATGAACTTTTTGACTCTTACTTTAAGAAACATGATATTCTTAAACATAGAAATGTTACGAGAATCCTATAACAAAATGGTTTACCTAAAAGGATGAACATGATCATACTTGAGAGAGTTTAATGTATGTTTTCTTATACTAGTCTCCCCAAACAATTTTGGGATGATGCTATTAAAATAGCTACCCACTGCACAAACATACATCCATTATATGCATTAGAGTTTAAGACTTTTGAGAATGGGACTCATCCATTTACTATTTGAAATAGGGTATATTATGTCAGCTTCTAACCATTTTAGCACTTCCTTTTTCACCACTTCCATCACAATTGGGTTTAATCTTCTTTGAGAATCTCTCATTAGCTTTGCCCCATCTTTTATGATAATTTTGTGCATACAGACTGAGGGAAAAATAACTTTAAGATCAACGATAGTACACCCAATGGAATTTTTACATTTTTTCAAAACAAAGTATTTTTTCTTGTTGTTCTTGGCTAAGCATTAAGGAAATAATCACAAATAAGGTCTTGTTAATACTCAAATAAGCACATTGAAGATGGTTTGACAGTGGATTATGCTCTAATGTTGGTGGCTCTTCAATTGATGGCCTAAATTTAGGCTTCACCTCTACACACTCAAAATTTTTATTAGAACACAACACGTGAGACGTAGCCTCCATAAAATCTACTACTTTGCTAGTTTCATCATGTACGTAGAAATCGAGTGAAGTTTCATATAAATTAATAACATCCACATCATTTTCAAAGTCATCCATATACGATTTGTCACTAGCATCATGTAAATAAGCATTGAAATTAGAATAAACTATTTCAAAATTAGTCTCATGTATCACCTCATTAGTACTTCCCTAATATGAAATTAAGGTTTGCTTAGGATTAATATAAAAATTCAATGAATCATATTCTAAATGATCATCATAATTAGAGTTCTTAGGCATGTCTTTTACAATATTATCAATCACTTCAATACGAAAGCATTCGTCAATATCATTACTATTAATTGGGTGTTGTATGAATTTAAAGACATTATAAGCTACCTGTTGATCATCCACCCTTATAGTAAGCTCAACCTTTTATACATCAATCAATGCTCTTATGGTGGAAAGGAATGGTTGACCTAAGATAATGAGAATTTATTTATTCTTTTCCATGTCTAACACTATAAAATTAGTAGGAAAGATGAATTTATCTACCTTAACTAGAGCATCCTACGTCACCGTTTTAGGCCTCTTCATGGATCAATCATCCATAAGAAGTATTATATAATTTGACTTTGTTTACCTAAGTCTCAATTTTTTTTAAAAAAAATTGATAGTGGCATGAGGTTGTTTCTTGCTCCTAAATTGCACAAAACTTTCCCAAATTGATACGTTCTTGATGAGTGCTCAAAAAGCACTAAAATTACCATGATTTTATGCTCATTAATTGATTAAAAATATATATATTTATATGTTTTATCATATATTTATATAAATTTGTCTTTTTCGGAATCACGGGTATTTTTATTGTTTTTCAGGTATTTTCGCATAAAAACGTAACTTAAAGACTCAAAGAGGAATACTGGAAGTAATACATCACAATTATATTACTAAATAAATGGGGCAAGGTCAACAAATATGGAAAAATTGGACAAAATGGGACGAAAAGGTCAAAAATGTCAAAAAGGAGAAAATCGCGCCCGGAGTAGCCCATCCTTCTTTCTTTTGAACAAGATCGGTAGCCTGACTAGTGGGCGTGGCCAGCGGGATGGGCTACTCCGGGCGCGATTTTCTCCTTTTTGACATTTTTGACCTTTTCGACCCATTTTGTCCAATTTTTCCATATTTGTTGACCTTGCCCCATTTATTTAGTAATATAATTATGATGTATTGCTTCCAGTATTCCTCTTTGAGTCTTTAAGTTACGTTTTTAAGCAAAAATACTTGAAAAATAATAAAAATACCCGTGATTCCGAAAAAGACAAATTTATATAAATATATAATAAAACATATAAATATATATATTTTTAATCAATTAATGAGCATAAAATCATGGTAATTTTAGTGTTTTTGAGCACTCATCAGTTCTAATAGTGCATGAAATGTGAAATGTATCAGGGTCTTTCAACTTGAGTGGTTGCTTCAGTCAATTATATCATTACAATCCTATGTAAGGGAAATGGTCCCATAATTTTCAAACCTTCTCTTTTTGCATAGGATTTCCATTATGAATTTGACATATAAGGGCTTTTGTTCCAAGGAATCCATGAATGGATATTGATATGTAGCTTTTTAAAAATATCAAGAAACTTAGAGAATTGTTTGTCTAGCTTTTGCTTATGGAACCATTGTGGAAATTGAAGGTTAGGATGTAGACTCTCTCCTCGTGAGTGAGTCCTTCCTTAGGCTTCACAATTGCTTCTTCTTTCGTTTTCTCTTCTTTTTCCTATTCAATATCTCCATTCATGTTTTTCCTCTTCTCTTTCAGTGGTTTTTTCTTTCTCACTACCCCATTTTTTGTAATAATAGCCTTCGAGTGCTCCTTACCATATTTCTTTGTATTCACTTTGGTGTAACTAGAAAGCATACCTTGGTTCCTTGCTTGCAACATTTGTGCAAGCTACCTTATCTGCACTTTTATGATACTAGCACTACTGTTAGCTTTTCTTGTGATTAACTGTCCACCCTGTTATTCGTTGCATCCATCCTTGGCACCGCATAAGATAACATACTTTCCATTAATCTAGCCAATTTATCAAATTTTGACTCTTTGGCTTGTACTTACTATTTTTGTTATTAATTAAAACCAGGTGGATTGAAAGGTGGTCAATTATTAGGAACTCTACTTTAGATGTTATTATTCCATGAAAAGTTAGGATGATTGATGAGTGCTCAAAAAGCACTAAAATTACCATTATTTTATGCTCATTAATTGATTAAGAATATATATATTTATATGTTTTATCATATATTTATATAATTTGTTTTTTCTAATCAATGGTATTTTTATTGTTTTTCTCGGTATTTTTGGCTTAAAAACGCAATTTAAAGACTCAAAGTTAAGAATACTTGAAGCAATACATCACAAAAATATAATTAAATAAACGGGGAAAGGTCAACAAATATGGAAAAATCCTGACAAATGGGTCGAAAAGGTCAAAAATGTCAGTTAAAAACGCTGGCACGCCGCTTCAAATACCATGCGCCCAACGCTAAGCCACCCCATTTTTCACGGTAGCAGCCCTCGTGACGTCACGCCGACGTCATTGATGACCTCAAGATGTCCACTACACGCTTTTTAATTTTTTAATATTGTTTTTAACATTTTTTTACCTATTTTTTCTCTCCATCCTCACCTATAAATACCCCCTTCCATTCACTTCAAAGACACCTCAAAACCACACTTCTCTCTTCTTTCTTTCTCTCATTTCTTATTTTTGAGTTTTTCTTAGCTTTCTTTCTTAGCTTTCTAAGCTTTTCTTAGTTTTTCTCTGGCTTTTAGTTCAATTCTTCTTAGGTTTGTAGTTCTTCTCATGCAGAGGAACTTGTAATGTTTTTGTAAAAATTTAGATTTTTGATTCAATAAACTAAGTCAAATTCGCTGGTGCTTTCAAGCAACTTAATAGCGTCAAGCTTCTGTAGCGATTTTATTTTCTTTATAGTTATTTTTATGCTTTATTCTTACATGTTATATTTAATTGCCTCGCATTAAATTTAACCTACACGTTTATAATCATATAATAATAACGTTGTTATCCTTGCTAAATATTAAATAAATGAAAATTTCTAAAATAACCGATTTTATTTTTATTCAAGATTTTATATTAAGAATGTTGTGAGAGAAATATATTATTTTTCATTACAAACTTAAATCAAAATTAGATTTTAAGGTTTAGTTATCCTGCCTAATTTAGAGTAGTGCTTTTTATTTGTTTGGCATACAATCGCCCTAGCTTAGAGCTAAGCTCTATTTCAAAAGTTTTTATAAGCAATTATTATTCAAAACGACACAACATATTTTCAATAAATGCTTTAAACTTGGAAAGTTAAGACTGGATAACTAAATTCTCGCTTAATTGACACTGAATAAAGTTTAAATCGCCTAACTCACCAAAGCAAGTGATTTAAACTGCTCATTTTCAATCTCTTAAAAAAATATTAATTTAATTAACCAAATTAGTTATCAACCCCACCCATAAAAGTTAATTGATTTGCTTTAGTTAACAAAGAATATCTAACTCACCAAAGCGTGGTATTCATACAAAAAAGTTATATAATCAATAAAATATCAATTTATATCTTTAATAACCTGTAGATAATATGAAGAAGATAATTAATTTAGTTATTATAAATACTCCACTAATATAAACGATAAAATTCTGCATTTAATATTTATCAATCATATTTATATTTATTTATCAATTTGTATCTATGTTTATTTTTTTTATTATATTTAATTAATCCGTATATATGTTTATTTTACGTTATTAGATTAGGAACACAAAAACCAAACTATCGTGACGACGTTTAGTGATTTAATTTCGCTTTTAAAAGTTTGAATAATAAATTAAGAACCACATACATTCCTTCCTTAGATCGACCGGGAGATACTTATCATTTTCATTTAAACGATTCGCGACTTACAGAGTTTTACAAATATTAAAACCGAAAGTATTATGTAGGTATCCATTTTCGCTTACAAGCCATCAAGTTTTTCGCGAACTGCCGGGAAGAATGTTTTTAATTTATTTATCAAAATTTTAAAAATATTTTTGTGTTGTAAATAATTGTGATTTAAAAAAAAAATTAAATAAAAATAAAAAAATAAAAATAAAAAAATTTAATTAAATTTCAAATTTCATAAGAAATAAAAATAAAAAAAATAAAAAATAAATAAAAAAAAATAAAAAATAAAAAAATTAATTATAGCATAAATAGTAAAATAATTTAGAAATTTGAAATTTGAAGTAAAAAGTTTTTACCGTTAATGAATAGTAAAAAAAAATAAAAAATAAAAAAAAAAGAAGAAAAAATTTTTTTTTTTAAAAAATTGTACCGTGAATAATAAAATAATTTAGGAATTTAAAATTGAATAAAAAAAATTACCGTTCATGAATAGTAAAAAAAAAATTAAAAAAATTAAAGTTAATAAGAAATAGCGTGAATAGTAAAATAAAATTACCGTTCGTAAAAAAAAATTAATTAAAAAAATTAAAAAAATTTAAGTTAATAAGAAATAAGATAGTGAATAGTAAAATAAAATTACCGTCAGAAAAAATAAAAATAAAAATAAAAGGCATAGAAAAGTAAAAATCTAAGTGAGTCATTTCAGAGATCATTGCTTCAGGCTACTTTTTTTCTAACGTTGCTTTCGGGCCAGAGACCATGGTTTTATGAGCCTATCAGACCACCATTCTTTCCCGAACACTTTGGTTAATGATTATGTTATTTAAAAAAAAAATTTTTTAAAAAAAATTAAAAAATTAAAAAAAATTAACTAGTTTTGTCTAGTGTTTTGTATTAAATGCCATGGAAATTTTCTCTAATTTTTTATTTTCGTTGACATGAGTTTTAAATTTACGTTTAAAAATAGTCTACGTTGCAGAGAGATCTCAGGAAACCCCCTCTCACACCATATGTAAATAATATTCATAAATTTAAACAAGTGTCACAACAACATCGATTCTACCCATCAACCCGATTTCAGCCAAACATAGAACCAAGTCTTAATCCTTTACTAGAACCAAAAGAAATGGAGGAAAACCAACACGTTGGTGGAAACCACGATGAAGGAGTTTGCAAGACCTATGATTGGCACGAATCGCCGCTTATCCAGGGAGAGCGTCGAATTACGACCTTAAAATATTCATTTTTCTACGCTTCCTTCCTTTTACGGGCTACCTAACGAAGATTCTCTTTCCTTTATGAGAGATTTCTATGCTACGGTCCAAACATTCCCCTCGGTATTCTAAACGAGGATCAACTCGTAATGAGATGTTTTCCCTACACCCAAAGCGATAAGGCCAAAGCTTGGTTTCGATGTCACTTCCCCTGTGTTCTCTCGATGACACGGGGTAACATTTACAATAAATTCACGGGAAAATTCTATTCCCATCAAAAACATCGTAGGCCGAGAGAAAGATTGCTACTTTCTCTCGTATGGAAATGAGAACCATTCCACGAAGTCAGATAGTTCAAAATGTTTCTCAATTAACGTCCCCATCATAGCTTTTCCCGCGCTTGCAGAACCAATTCTTTACGATGGACTTACACAACAATGTCACTCATTGTCGACAACGCTTATGAGGAGCACAGTGAGAAAAGACCGTGACGAGAAACGTATAACCTCTTGAGATGTCAAGTAATTCCCAAGTAAAAGCTCCCGAGCGAGAAAAGCCGGTGTTCATGAAATCGACTCAAGAATGAAGTTCAACAACAACTTGTTCAACTGACTAAGCAAGTCAGCTCCTTCTCGCTACACAAACCAACACCAATAATGAACTATGGTTCAGGACAAAGAACACGGGACATGGGTAATCAAGCCTGGCCCATATCAAGGAGATACAATTGGACCATCTGAGTGTTAATGTGTCGGGAGCATATCAACAGAGACCAAGGTTTGATCCCAATTCAAATACCTATAATCCTGGGTGGAGAAGTCATCCAAATTTCTCTCGAGGCAAAATAACCCTCCTTTCACTCAAAGCTCAAACCAGCAAAGCGAAGCAATTCCACCCACCTATTCCAAGAAGCATTCCCAATAAACCAACCTCGAGGACAACTTGAATTCTTTTATTCAAGTTTGTAGATAATCAATCTAAAACCAATCAACTATTGGACTCTCATGGGAAGCTTCTATCAAAAGGTGGAAGTTCAAGTTGAAATGGGGCTAGTTGAACATTTGCAAAAAGGCAAAGACTAATTTGAAACTTAAATGAATTCAACGTAAGAGGAGACATTGAGTTTTTCATTCCGCAATCTCCAAGCAACGTCTTACTAGAAGACGATAAATTTTAGTCCCTACTTTGAGGTCACCCATTATTGTATTTTCCTTTGTTTTAGTTTCTATGTAATAAAAAAAATTTCAAATGAAATAAATTCGTTTGTTTCAAAAATTGTGTCCCTTCGTTTAAATTAAAAATTAAAAAAATATTAGGTTCCTTGCATTTTTTTTAGAGATATCTACTATTGTTTTTAAGCGCAAAATGTTGATTCACAATAGAGGAGGATCATTTTCAACTACAAACAACCATGGGAGAGCCGAAGATAGGCGGAAAAAGATGAAAGACTATACAATGCCAATCATTGGCAATGTAATTTCCTAAGATCCAATTACAAGAGGCTACAAGGAATTATGAATTGAAAAAGATTCATTATTCTTTGTTACCTTCCTTTACGGTATCCCTAATGAAGACCCTTTGCATTTCATTCGAGAATTCTACGCTATTGTCCAAACCTTTCCACTACATGCAATTAATGAAGATCAACTTAGACGAGGTGTTTTCCTTACACTCTCAAAGATAAAGCTTGGTCATGGTTCATTACTCTACAAATGTGTTCTCTTAAAACTGGGAGTGCAGTCTATGAAATTTTTGATGGGTAGGTTCTATTCCCATCAAAAGATCATTGATTCTAAGAACAAAGATAGCAACATTTTCTCAAATGAATGAAGAGTCTTTCATTTAAGCTCGGGAACGATTCAAACTCCTTTTCATTCAATGTCAAAATCATAGCTTTCCATTACAAATGTACAAAACCAATTCTTTTACGATGGATTGACACTACAGTAGTCAATACATGGTTGATAATGTCACTGATATGCAGTCAGTAGAGAAAAGACCGCAGAGGAAACCTATAATCTCTATGAGCTATCGGGTTCTAATTCCCAACAAAGAGGTGGTGAAGGAAATCAAAGGTCAACGAAGTCGGCTTTGATAACGAGATAACCTCGCAACTTGTCGAATTGACTAAACAAGTGAAATTCCTCACATCTCACCAAATTTCAAATCAAGAGGTATGTGAAGTGTGTTGTTCAATTAGGTACGGTACTCATAATTGTTCAAATACTTGTGATTCTAGTGTCGATGCCATGAGAAGTCCAATCTTTTCAAAAGTATCATACAAACACCTATAATCACCCAACCTACAACCACCCTTACCCACCAAGCCAATCTTTTAAACCAACGTCAAGATAGCTTGAATGCTTTTATTCAAGTTAGTCGTGACAACCAATTGATGACTAATCAAAGGTTGAACACCATGAGGCTTCGGTTAAAAGAATTGAATCTAAAGTCAGGGCAACCGGTCAGAAAAATGCAAAAGAAAGAACTGTGAAAGTTGCCCTACCAACTGCATCAAGCAAAAGATGTTAGAACCCTTCAAGTTGGTAAGGTAGTCAATACCGCTTTACCCGAAATTCTAACAAACTACCTTGTAGTTCATGTAACAAAGAAGGCGATATTCTAATCTCGCAAAAAGGAGAAACAAGTGTTAAACTTAACAAGCCTTCTCAAAATCCTCATCGGGTCATCCGACACCCCCAAAATTCAAAAGACAAATGAACCACACCGTGATGCAAGTACCTTTTCCCCACCTATTGAAAGAATCCAAACAAGATAAGCAATTCAATGATCTTTTTAATATGCTCTCTAAAGTAAATATCAATTTACCATTATTAGAAGTGATCATGAACGTGTTCTCATATGCCAAGTTTTTCAAAAGAGTTGAACACTAAGAAAAGCGAGGTATGAATCCGAATGAACGAGTAGTAGTATCGTAAATTTCTAGCTACTGCATACTTCAAAGACAAACTACCCCTAAGTTGAAAGACCCCGGAAGTTTTATTATAAACATAACTATGGGGATGTGGCTGTCAAGTAAAGCAATGCTTGATTTAGGTGCTAGTATAAATTTGATGCCCTACTCTATATTCTTACAGCCTCAATATGGGGATTTAAAACCCAATAACTATGTCCCCGCAACTCACAGCAGACAGACTCTTTAAATATCCGTGAGGAATAGTTGAGGATGTTTTGGCACAGTAGACAAACCGATAATACCCGTTGACTTTGCGAGGTTCTCGGATATGCAAGAAAATCCTGCAAGATTGGATGCAGAAAGTATACAATATTGCTCGTAGACCATTTATGGCAACTACTAAAACTATTATTGACGTTCAAGATGGAAATTTGACAACGATACCTTGTGAGAGACTGCTCATTTCAAAGTTTTTGATTCTTCACCTTTCCCTTCTATTTCGCCATCGATGAAATATTCGAAGTTGGATCCTTTGGATAATCTTGTCCAAAACACCTTTTTCCAAACCAGAATGAAGACAAGCTTGAAACCGTTCTTACACTTGAAAAGGTCAAGAAGATTTAGACGAAGAAATTAAGGGTACCTTGAACAACTAGACAATAATGAAGTGATGACAAAATCTAGTACACTTTTAAATCTACCCAGCTTCTTCATCTTTAAAGAGGCCAATCCACCTGAATCCTGAACTCAAAGACTTACTCCGAGCACTTAAAATATGTGTTTCGGGAGAAGGAGAAACATATCTGAAGGATAATTTCTTCAACCTCGACCAAACCACAAGAAAAAGAACTCATCAAAGTTGCTTAAACAGCTTAAGAAATCTATAGGTCGGAGATAGGGGATATAAGAGGCATTAGTCCAACAATGTGTACGCACAAGATCAACTCGAGGATGGTGCTAAACCCGTACGTAGGCCCAAAGAAGACTAAACCCAAAATGCAAGAGGTAGTTAAAAAGGATATCCTTAAATTATTAGAAGAAGTGGATTATCTATCCTATCATGGATAGTAAGTCGGGTTAGTCCAAAGGTACGTGGTGCTAAACAAATCTGGGTTATCAGTTGTTAAAAATGATAAAAGTGAATTAGTGGCCACTAGAATAATTACTGGATGGAGAATGTGTATAGATTTTAGGAAACTAAATTTATATACGAAAAAGGATCACTTTCCTCTTCCATTCATTGATCAAATGCCGGAAAGATTAGTCAAGTACCTAATTTTACCGCTTTTTGGATGGACCGTCTGGATATTATCAAGTACCCATAGCACCAAGATCAGGAAAAGACCACATTTACATGTCCTTTTGGGACATTTGCTTTTCGCAGAATGCCATTCGGGTTATGCAATGCCCCGCCACTTTCCGAGATGCATGATATCTATTTTCTCGACATGATGGAGAAATTCATTGAAATTTTCATGGACGATTGCCTTTTGGTAACTCATTCGATGATTGCTTACATAAATTGACTTTGGTTTTAGAAAGATGCATTGAATGCAATCTAACCCTTAGTCGGGAGAAAAGTCATTTTATGGTTCAACAAGGGATAGTTTTAGGACATATAATTTCAAACAAGTGGTATTGAAGTTGATAAGGCAAAAAGTTGAATTGATATCCAAACTACCTCCCTACATCCGTGAAGCGGGATAAGAAGCTTCTCGGGACATGCAGTGATTTTACAGACGCATTTATTAAAGATTTCTCTAAAATAAGTCGTCCCTTATGTAACTTGCTATCCAAAGATGCTGATTTTGACTTCAACAATGACCCATTATTTCCTTTAATACCTTGAAAGAGAAACTAACATCTACCCCCGTTATAATGGCACCAAACCGGTCTTCACCTTTTGAAATAACGTGTGTGACGCTTTCCGATTATGCAATAGGAGCAGTCCTTGGACAAAGAGTTGATAAGCGTTTACATGTCATCTACTATGCTAGCAATACACTCAATGATGCCCAAATGAATTACACCACCATCGAAAAGGAATTCTTGGCTATAGTATTCTCTTTAGACAAATTTCGGTCTTATTTAGTAGATCTAAAGTGATCAGGCATTCTCGATCTACGCTTTAAGATACCTATTAAGTAAACCAAATGCCAAGCCAAGATTAATCAAAGTGGTCTTACTCTTACAAGAATTTGACCTAGAAATCAAGGATAAGAAAGGCAAAGTGAAAACTTAGTAGCCGACCATTTGTCTAGGTTAATTTCTCGACTTCAATTCTCTTAAAGATGAGAGTAATGACGATATAGTTGAAACCTTTCCCGATGAACAGCTTATTTTTCATAGTCCGAACCTGGTAATGCCGATATTGTAAACTATCTTGCCACCGGTGGTTTGCGACCTAACACTTCATATCGTAGACAAGAAAAGGTTTTTTAAAACTATTAAGGACTATTTCTGGATGACACTTATTTATACAAGATTGGTCAAGATCAAGTCATCCTGGAGATATGTACCGGGAAGAAGAACATAAGAAAGCATTCGACTTTTTGTCACGAACTTCATCATGTGGTCATTTTGGGAGGTGAAAAGACGTAAGATATTACCGGATTCTTTTGGCCCACTCTTTTAAAGATGCTCATATGTTTTGTGCACAACGTGATAGATGTCAAAGAACAGAAACATAAGCAAAAGAGATGAAATGCCTTTGACATCTAATTTAGTTGTTGAACTTCTTTCGATGTACTGGGGATTGACTTCACGGGTCCTTTTCCCCCCCATCTAATGGTTTTCAATACATTTTGTCATGTGGGATTATGCGTGTCCAAGTTGGTCAAACTATCCCCACCAAACCAATAATGCTAATGTTGTTGTGAAATTCTTGAAAGATTTCATATTCAAGAGGTTCTAAGGCTCAGAGCTATAATAAGTGATGAGGTAGCCATTTTTGTAACAAACTCTTTGATGGAGTACTAAACAAGTACAACATCACACATAAAGTAGCTACTCCATTATCATCCTCAAACTTCCCAGGTTTAGTGGAAGTGAGTAATAGGCAAATTAAGTGGAATACCGGAACGCACCGTGCGTCCGTCAAGGAAGGATTGGGGCATTTAAGCTAAATGATGCCTTACGGGCATACCGCACTGCTTACAAAACACCTATTGGGACGAGCCCTTACCGTGCTAATCTGGGAAAGCTGCCACCTTCCGCTTGAACTTGAACACAAAGCTTATTGGGCAATTAAAGAGTTAAACATGGATTTAGATAAAACAGTGTGAAAAACGATTACAATTTTCACGAGTTGGAAGAAATTAGGAATGAAGCCCATGAGAATGCCAAATTATACAAGGAGCGTACTAAGCGCTATCACGACAAGAGGCTAGTTCCTAAGACTCTTCACCCTGGAATGAAAGTTCTTTTATTTAACTCTCGTTTGAGATTGTTTCTGTGAAAGCCGAGATCAAGACGGGATGGACCATTCAAAATAGTTCAAGTATTCGAACATGGAGAGTGGAACTATTGGACTCCAAGACACAAAAACGCTCAAAGTCAACGGCCATCGTGTCAAGCCTTATTTAGAAGAACCAAACAACATTGCCGAAATGGATTACATTTGGCCGAGTAACCCCTTAGAATTAAAAAGATACGTCTTGCTAAGACGTTAAACTAAGCGCTGGATGGGAGGCAACCCATCATTTTAGGTAAAAAAAAACAAAAAACAAATAAAAAAAAAACAAAAAAAACAAAAAAAAAAATTTATTTGTTTTATTTACTTAATTTTATTGTTTATTTCATTTTAATTACATGTGAATAATTTTTAAATTGTTAAAACTAAAAATATTTGTTGAGATGTTAAAAGTTTACAATGACCGTCTCGTATACACTTTAATGATGAATATTTATGGATGCACTGCATTTTCCATTACTACTCGACATTCTCAGGAAATAGGTAATCTTTCTTCTCTTCTCTCTTTGTCTTTAATTTACAGTTGTTACATTGAGGACAATGTAAGTTCTAGATAGGGGTGGTGAAAAGTTACCATACTTAATTAAAAAATAATAATAAAATAAAAAAAAATAAAAAATAAAAAATAAAAAAAAAACTTTTCTCACAAAAATTTATCATTTCTTTAAATCAAATTTAAGTAAATAGTTAAGTCTTTTGTACTGTTAGATTAATTTTTGAAAACATATCATGAAATATTTTGTAATTATTTTTGATAATTAGTTAGTTTTTGTCATAATTAGTATTTCTTGATAAGATGTAGAAATTATATTAAACCCAAAATCGGTATTTATGAGTTTTTTTTAGTGGAGACTACCTTTGTGAGATATAATTTGAGCCTAATTTCCTTTATTCAGAGTGAAATATATATTTTTTCTACTCCAAACACATTTCTTATTTCTTCAAATTTTTAGATGATCTCTATAGGTATTAGCATTGAATGTATGAATTTTTTTTCTCATTTTAATAGAGTATCATATATTTTTTTTATTATTTTTTCTTTGATTAAATGATTTGAAAGTGTAAAGTTGATAGTATATGCTTATATCTCATTTATGCATGACTACTACAAAAACAAAAAGACATATCTAGGGTTACCTAAACCAAGATCAAAATGTAAAAGCCACAAAATTAACCACTCACCAAAAATCCAAAATATGTACAATCATGCATAATGGGTTGACTCTCTAAAATACATATATTGAGAAATATCTTCAGAAAAAAATAGAGAGATAAATAATATATAGTATAATCTACATACTATAACCCACATTGCCTACAAAGTCAGAGTAAAGGCTAATTACAAAAGAAGGATAGGAGATAATTCCCTAAAAAGTCATTGCACTCTCTTCATTTGTAAAAGGCATATATCTTGAAATTCTTTTCTTAATGAGTTTGATTAATGCATGAAAATAATTTTTATATATGATATCTTTATAATTTATACATTTGATTCCTTTCATGAGATCAATGTTAAAATAACACTTTGAGCCTTTATTCTTTATACATACGCGAACATATTAGTTAATTTCTATACATCAACTCTTTCGCATATAAATTAGTAAGAGTGTTCAACCCATTAGGATTCAAGTGTTTTGAGAGTATTGACTTGTGAGAAATGTAGTCGGTTAATTCGATTCATTATTAATCGAAATCGGGTGAAATTAAATTGATACATTTTTGATATGAAATATGAAAATGATTTTCGACTAATTATTATAATAAATCATGATTGTTTAAAGAGATTAAAATAACTTATGCTTGAGATTTTAATTATGATCTTAAAGGAGATTAAAAAGTATGAGACATTTTTGTGAGATGTTGTTAATTTGTGATTTTGTTGTAAATTTAATTTTTAATTTGTTTGTTTTTTATTGTTTCTTTTGATTTTTACATTTAGTTCAATGTTCAGGGTATCATTACCGAAAACCCTCACGAGACTCAAACTCGTCCACTAGGGCAACCTCAGTGGTTTAACGGCTTGTTGCATAAGCTAAATACAACCGTGTCAATCTATCGAAGTGATTTAGGATAGTTTAATTTTTAGTTTTTATCGCTTCTCTTGCTAAGAGACTAGCAAGCGTCGGTCGTTGGGTCAGGATTTAGAGTGCTCAAAAAGCACTAAAATTACCATTATTTTATGCTCATTAATTGATTAAGAATATATATATTTATATGTTTTATCATATATTTATATAATTTGTTTTTTTTCGAATCAATGGGTATTTTTATTGTTTTTCGTATTTTGGCTTAAAAACGCAATTTAAAGACTCAAAGAAGAATACTTGAAGCAATACATCACAAAAATATAATTAAATAAATGGGGAAAGGTCAACAAATATGGAAAAACTGACAAAATGGGTCGAAAAGGTCAAAAATGTCAAAGCAAAAACGTCATACTAAACCGCTCACTGCCGCTACAAAGACTCACCCGCCCAACCGCTGGTAATGGTTTCATGGGCAAAGATCGCGCACATACTGTTTCATGCTACAAGAAAGATCACGGGTTATCGCTTCCCCTTGGCAATGACAATGAATGCTGCCGCGTTAGCAGCTGCCAGTCACGCCTCCGCGCGCCCAATGCCACCCCATTTTTCACGTGTACAGCCCTCAGGACGTCATGCTGATGTCATCGATGACCTCAGCATGTCCACTACACGTTTTTTAACTTTTTAATATTGTTTTTAACATTTTTTTACTCATTTTTTCTCTCCATACTCACCTATAAATACCCCCTTCCATTCACTTCAAAGCACACCTCAAAACCACACTTCTCTCTTCTTTCTTTCTCTCATTTCTTAGTTTTTGAGTTTTTCTTAGTTTCTTTCTTAGTTTCTAAGCTTTTCTTAGTTTTTCTTAGTTTTTAGTTCAATTCTCTTAGGTTTAGAGTTCTTCTCTTTTGAGAGGAACTTGTAATGCTTTTTGTAATAATTTAGATTTTTGATTCAATAAATGGAAGTGCAAATTCATTGAGGTTTTCTAGCAAATCTAGAATAGGCCGAAGTCTCGTAAGGATTTTATTTTCTTTATAGTTATTTTTATGCTTTATTCTTACATGTTATATTTAATTTGTCCGTGATTAAATTTAACTTAGTCGTTTATAATCATGATATAATAATAACGTTGTTATCCTGCGAAATATTAAATAGGTGAAAATTTCTAAAATGAATTGATTTTATTTTTATTCAAGATTTTATATTAAGAATGTTAGAGAGAAATATATTATTTTTCATTACAAACTTAAATCAAAATTAGATTTTAAGGTTTAGTTATCCTGCCTAATTTAGAGTAGTGCTCTTTTTATTTGTTGGTACAATCGCCCTTGTAGTTAGAGTGAAGCTCTATTTCAAAAGTTTTTATAAGAATTATTATTCAAAATGTATTGACAACATGTTTTCAATAATGGTTTTAAAACTTGAAAGTTAGTACTGGATAACTAAAGTCTTGCGTTTAATTTGGACACCTTGAATAAAGTTTAAACTGCCTAACCCCACCAAAGGAGGCATTTAAATGGTTCATTTTCAATCTCTTAGGAAAAGGAATTAATTTAATTAACCAAATTAGTTATCAACCCCACCCATAAAAGTGTTAATTGATTTGTTTAGTTAACAAAGAATATCTAACCCCACCAAAGGTGGTATTCATACAAAAAAGAGAGAATCAATAAAATATCAATTTATATCTTTAATAACCTAGATAATATGAGCAAGCATAATTAATTTAGTTATTATAAATACTCCACTAATATAAATGATAAAATTTGCATGAATATTTATTGAATCTGTATTTATATTTATTTATTGAATTTGTATCTATGTTTATTTTTTTTATTATATTTAATTAATCTGTATATATGTTTATTTTATGTTATTAGATTAGGAACACAAAAACCAAACTATTAGATTAGGATGTTTAGGATTTAATTTCGTTTTTAAAAGTTTGAATAATAAATTAAGAACCACATACATTCCTTCCTTAGATCGACCTTGGGAGTATACTTATCATTTTCTACGAAATGATTCGTGCACTTGCGAGAGTTTTACAAATATTAAAACCAAAGTATTTGCGAGAATCGGCGATGCCGGTTTTCGCTCATCAATGATTCCTCTAACTTGGATTAAATGTATTTGAATAAGGATTTTCTTGGTAGTTTTATTTTTTAATATAATTCACGACCTCAAGATTTCTTCCACTTGTATAACTAGGACGAGATTCATTATAGTGCTTGTAAACAATAAAAGAGATTTACACCATATTAATCCTCACAGGTCTAACATCACACTTATTTGATAGCCCTAATAACAATGCACTTGTTCGTGCTTGTAAAGTTGTAAGGGCATCCACATCTACTATTTCAATAGCTCTTTTTAGATTTAACCTCTCTACTGGCCATTGACAACTGCTAGAAGCCATATCATCAATTAATGTAAAAACTTCAGTTTTATCTTTTTCCATTAAAGCACCCATGACTACAACATCAAGTATAGTTGGTTATTGCCTTACTAATCCACCATAAAATGTTCGAAATGGTAATCATGGAAAGATATCATGATCTGGGAATTTTCTCAGTAGATATTTGAATCGTTCAAATTCCTCATAAAAATTTTCTTCATCTAGTTATTGGAAGGAAGTGATAACATTATGATATTTGGTTACCTTTGAAGGTGGGAAATATTTTTCCAAGTATTTTAGAGCCAAGTCGTCTCAATTGGTGATGGATCCTATCAGTAATAAATTTAACCACATCTTTACCTTATCCCTAAGTGAGAAGGGGAATAAGAAAAGACGTATGGCATCTTCTTATACTCAATCATTTTGAAGGTATCATATAGCTCAAAGAATGTAGCCAAGTGGGTATTAGGATCCTCATTATCAACCTTGCCAAATTGATTTGTTTGTACCATTTGGACAATAGTAGGTTTTAGCTCAAAGGTTTTTTCATTGGTGAGAGTCTATTGATGGATGATTGAACCTGCATCCACTTATGGTACTATGAAGTCCCAAAGAGATAGGGATGAGGATATCGTGTTGATCTTCTACATTTTTCATAAGTCCAAGATAAGGTTGTTGTAAGCTTTTTCTGCTTAACCTTCTCTCTATCTCAAGATCAAAAGGTTCAAGATTAGCACCTATCATCCTAGGTATTTACAAATCAAAAGAAGATTAAATTGCCTATTTTAGTACTTCTATATTAATATTGATATTAATTATAAAATAAATTGACATTCTCCAACAATGATGCCAAAAATTAGACAGTGATTTTGCAAACATATAAGTTGTACAAATAATAAAGTACGATGAACCATGAGTATCATGCCATAAAGAATATTGTATTTTATAATTAAGAATCAACATGTAGTAATCACAATACCATATAGGAAAGTAATAAGAGAGAAATATCTAAACTAGGAATTAACCTAAAATGAATTAAAGTAATAAATAATTATCAAGTAAACATTTTTTGAGAACTTAGGATTTATGAATCTCTTAACTACTACACATGCAATATAAAATAATGTTGAATTGTTTCTCTGCTTAATATATTGGCTATATATTCTTATGTGGCTATAAATATTTGTCAAGCATTATGTTGGCTATGTGCAAATAATCACATTGTCATGTTATTTCATTCACACATCTTATGCTCAAATATAACATGCCACACATTCATCAATCATATTGTTGTATCATTTTAATTCATGCAATAATAATTCCATAACTAATTCAAATACCTACTTTGTCAAGCTAAGACATGAATCTCAAATCATGTAATTTTTAGCCAAACAATCAAAGCATTAAGATTAACATTATTATATCAACTAATAGTAGAGAAATTTATTCAATTAAATAAAATCAATCACATGATTCATTGCTAAATTCATAAAAAAATCAAAATAAGAACCTAGCCACTCAAAGCTCTAAAAATAATCATTAAAATATATGATTGCATAGGATTACAATTATGATGAAGAAATGAATTAAATCCAACTTTGATGAAGAATCCAACTCCATCTTCAATCTCTCTTTCTAGCTATTTGATTGCCTCTTTAACTTTGCTCTCCTTGATTTCTCTTGTTCCATTAGAGTTCACTTATGTTCTAGTTAATGTTTCTAATTATGGCCTCACAATAGTGTTTAAGTAGGTTGAAAATCATCATAATTGGTTTCAGATTCGTATTACCTTTGATCCAATGGTTGACATTAATAGTTGGGTGTAAAATCAAGGCTAATGTGTCAAATTTTGCTCCTCTCAATAGATCAATCATCCCTTTCTTAATCGGTCTACTAAGGAAATTTTCCAACCTGATATCCCTCAATTGATGCTTAATCCAGATCGATTGATCTAATAATGTTTTCCATTCATCATTGTGCTACCCTACTTCCCCAATCGATCGAGCCCTTACTCGATCGATTGAGAGGGAACTTGACATATCGAGCCTTGTTGATCTTGGGTTGTTCCAATTTGCTTATTTTTTCTTATTTTCATGTTCTTTCACCTATATTAGCATTGTTAAACATAAGATAGCACCTTTTAACAATGTTGATTCTAAAGTAAAAAAAAGTAGCTAGATTGAAGTGTCTAAATAATTATACTTTCAAAGAGTTATCCCTTGGGATCTTGTTCGAGATGTGCTACCTTATTCATCTTTTTAGGATTTTTTATTTGACGATTGAGGAAGCCTCACTTGCTAGAGGTGTAGAAAACTGAGCCATCGTTGGGTGATAGTGACTATGGTATGCATGTATTCATCTTGTTAAGCAATGGATTACACAAGATGATTTTTTCTAATCTCCAATTGGGTTCAGAGACTCGGAACTTGAATATTGATTCTTGGAAACATAGAGGATTGATTCTGGTAGAGACTTTGTAGATCAAATGGATGGAAGGCCTTCTTTTACAAAACCTTACAGAATGCTAGTCTCTTCCAAAGTTCTATATAGTTAGTGTAGTAGAAAACTTATAAAAAAAACTTATGAACGTTGTACTTAAAGATTTGATTTTTCAACCTAACAAAACACACTTGTTTCTCATTGACGGTGCCAGATATTGATCCAATTTTTTGTTAATAGTAAATAGGACTATTGTATGTGTGAATGTGTATAATAGTAATATATATAAGGAATAGAATTAACTTGGTATATATCCCTTACCCAAGTAAATAGACTTATATTTAGCATAGTGATTATCTCTCAATATTTATATCTTTTATATTGTTATTGGATAATTACTAATCACTTATATCCTGATAGAGATTATCTAATCATCATTCTTATCCAATGACTCAGTGCTTATTAAATTGACTTATAAGACTTTCTACATATTGAGATCACTCATTATTCACCTTCTGATATATCTTACATTACATGCCAAATAAAACTATTTTTTTAAAAGCTAGTTTTTGGAACCGTGATGAATAAGTTGATAATTTAAATTTAATAAATATATAATAATATTAATTATTGAGCAATAATTGTTATTATTTTAAATTCTTTATTTTATTAAATAAATAAAAAGTAAGTCTTTAAATATAAATTTTAAGTTACCTTATTATAATTGAAAATTGATGTTAAAATGTTTTATACAATGGTTTGCAAAAATATTCTTAAAAGTAATAATTAATTAATTTGTTATTTTAACGATGAAAAATATATAATAATAATTATTTCATAAGCAATAGAATTCAAATATAATATAAACATGAGTTATTTACCACGATATCAATAATAAGAACATAACTTTATTTAATATATAAGTCAAATATAACATGAGAATATATGAACTTATTTAATTAATATTTTTATTATATGATCTATATGAATAATATACATGATTTGATTGAATTTAATGAGCACTTTTGTTTAAAATAATTTATATTAACTATTTTTTAATTGATATGAGATATAATATGATTTCGATATAAAAATTACTAGTTCAATAAAAATATGATATGTTCATAAGTGAATTGATTAAAAACTCATTAAATGTGTAATCATATATTGTATAAATTATCACCGTTAATATAATAAAATAACTATTAATTAAAAATATTTATTATGTAGATATTTTGGTATTTATTGGTGTAAACAACTAACATAAAAGGTAAAAATATATTTATTATATGAATATTTTTGTTATTCATCGGTGTAAAGAACTAAGGAAAAATGAAATTGGGTTTATAAGTAAGTTGATAGATAATCTTAAACGGTATAAATTTTTAATTTTAATGTAATAAAAATAATAGATTATACAAAATAACTATTCATAATTTATATATATATATATTGATATTTATTGGTGTAAAAAGTAAAAAAAAAATTATATTTTTTATAAGAATATTTTGATATTTATTAAAAAAAAAAGTAAACTGATGGTGGCACAAAGATTACTCTTTTATATAAAGAAATAGAATTCGTTGTTTACGTGTAGTTTCTTTTGTTCTCTCTTGAAATTATGTCTCCTCCAATCGTCCACATATATCTCTATTTGTTATTGGACAGAAGCAAACGTTTTCCTACTAAGTTAATACGATTTTAGAACAATCTGTGTATATTCTAGCAAATATGCGAATATTGAGAACATCAATCAACTTCATTAGTTACTTGAATGTCAGATGTGAATTTTTTTTATGTAGCTTTAACACTTGGCATGGATCTTTACTTTTCTCTTCTCTGTCAATTAACAATAATATATATGTCCATTCTTTCAAGTGTTTGCTTTTCTGCATAAAGTAGCCTTTTTGGAATTTCAACCTGTTTGGGTTGATCCGATTTATTGAAAAAAAATTTAAAGATAAATTAAGATATTTAGTTGAATATGTGAATTTCACGAAAAATCATTAATATAAAAATAGGTATTTAAGTCGATATGTAAAGTCGGTTTTTGAAAAAAAATGACTTATAATAAATTTATAAGTCGGTTTGGTGTAGAACCGACGCTACGTCCTACGTGAATAGCGTCGATTCACCACGTCAACCGACGCTATATACGAAGTGTAGCGTCGGTTGACACCTAGAACCGACGCTACACACGTGGATACATTCTTTTCTTTTCTTTTCTTTCTTCCCTAGACAGAAACTATTCCAAGCGTTTCATAACTCTCAAAAACTCAAAACCTATTCTACTTCTTCTCCACTCTTTCTCATTTTCTGGCCACCTACGACCACCATTTTCAGTGCCGGTTAGTGGGTTTTCTTCCTCTCTAACTAATCTTTTAGATTCCTTATTTTTTAAGCGAAATACTCAAATTTTTTATACCCATTTCTCACTTACAAAATACAATTTTTTCTTCATTTCCTTCATTTTGTCACTTCATTTACTCTTGTAAGTATTTTTATTAATTCTACTCACTTATTATTCATATTTTTTCTGTTATTATGTGTTGTTATTTATGTGTATAAATTTTTGTATTATATATGTAAGTTTGTATTATAACATCAAGAGAAGAATACACCATGGTAATTTTTCTACTATTAATTAATATTTTATTTTTTAATTATTTGTATTATTTAAACTATTTGTTAAACTGATTTTGGTTTTTTTGCTCGAATACAGGTTTTTATTTGAGTATAATAGAAAATGAGTAAATTTAAAAAAAAAAAATTTAAGTTGGTTCACGCGTTGAACCGACTTTACATTTTAAGTCATTTCATTTAAAGTCGGTTCAGCGAACCGACTTTAATGCCCCTTTTTATAGTAGTGAATTTATCTATTTATAGAATATTATACGTATAGGTGTCGATCACACATATATATGAGTGTCAAAGGGATACATTCGATATAAAAATAAAAAAATTTATGTATCAAGCTCGACCCTAGGCTGAGATGGTGGTCGACCCTATAGGGGAAGTGTCCTCTAGGATAGACCTTCTACTTCGTGGGTGCATTTAAAGTGTAGAGTCAGATACGTTAATCATGGTATTCCTTCTCATGGTTGGGTCATCTTTCATAGGCTCGGTCTGATGACAAGAGCTCAAGCTGCTTATTTTGATTTCGATCGACCTATAGGTCGGTCCTTAGTCTTGAGCCGAGCTACATATCTTAGTTTTTCATCTCAGGCTGGGCTACAGGTCTTGGTCTTTTGTCTCGGGTCGGGCTACAGGTCGGTCCATATGTCCAAACATCAAGTCCCCTTACTCTTTCATCTTGAGTTCTAGACTAAGGTGGAAGAGTAAATACCGAGTAGAGGATATGAACCGTTCAATTCCCCTAATAAATGCATGTTAGTTGATTGGAAAGAGAAAATAGGTGTCTCTATACAAAGAGATTTTTGGGCTAGGACTTATCATCATTTCTACGCAGTAAACAAATAGTAAGAAAAAAGCACTCTATCATGTTAGCATGAGTTATAAAAGGTTTCAGTCTAGTGATAAGATTTCAAGTTGGACTAGTTTTGTTTGTTCGAGTTTTTATAGTACAAGCTTCGAAAGTCTAACACTTTTCTATTTTCTTTTTAGGTTGGTTTTTAAAGAATCACTTCCTTTCATTTTCAAACTCGACTATAAGTAATCACTTCTTCTTGCATCTTACCCATCATTTTTCTTTTTATGTTTTGTGGATATTTACATAAATGCCCAAAGAAGATACATAAACCTTGAGATTGGGCTCCTGGGAAAGCCCTCAGTATCCTAGTGCTAGTAAAGACTCGAGGTCTTCTAGATTGGGCTCTTCTAGTGAGGCAAGTTGATCTCTGCCTCAACCCTTTACCTATATCCCTCATCCTCAGACCACTCCAACCATTAGAGTGAGTGTGCCCCAGACTCAAATATCAGTGGCTAGGTTGCGAAGGAAGAAAGAAAGGAATATAGGATCTGGGGAACCAACAGGTTGTACTAGGGGTTGGTCGGCCATGTCTTAGACTTCTGAATTGATACCCCATGATGATGAAAGGTTAAGAAAAACCTATAACATCCCTTCCTCTATTCAGACAATGATTTCTCCAGAGGGGGCCTGTGATAGTGATCAATCCCAATCTAGTAGGAGTGTCTTTCATGAAAAGACGCTATGGTTAGGAGTAAAGTTTCCTATATACCCTCTCATTAGAAGATTTTTGGTTAGGACACAGTTCTCGCTGGGACAATTGATGCCTAATGGGCATAGGTATATATTATGCCTGACGTTGATTTATTTGGAACTTGGGGTGGACTTAGAGATGACCGAGTTTAATGAGGCTTATGTCTTGAAGCAAAACCCTACTGATCCGAGGAGAGTATATATGTTAGTGAATTGATAACTGTATTTTATATAGTTATTTTCATCAATTTTAGTAATGATAATTGATATGTTCTTTAAATATTTAGTGTATTTTTGTTAAATAAATTAATATTTTCCTTTTATATGCTAAAAATACATTTTTAATAAAATTAAATAAATCTGTATCGAAAATGTACTTAATTTCATATTTCTGTCCACAAATATAATTTTAGATAATATTGTTTCTTAATTACAATTTATAAAAATCGAAAATATAATTTAAATTAAATTTGGGCTTAAGTATAATTATTAAAAGTTTAAATATTTAATTTAAAATTAGCACGAACCTTAAGCGTAATTTAAGAAAGTTTAAAATGTAATTTGAATTAAATTTGTGGGTGAAAATATAATTAATAAAAGTTTAATTTTAGCGTGGGTGAGATAAGGCCACGCAGCCCTGCTAGTCAGCTTGATGGCGTGGACCGTTCGATCAGATAAAGACACGGTTGAGGTCGCGCGTGTAGATCAAAACCAGCGAGGAGAGTGGAGTGAGGAGTTCTTTGTCTGTAACGCGGTGGCGTGCTAGTGGGGCCCTTTGCCGCGGCAGGCGGCGTCGCAGTGGGATCACATGTAATTTGCCTTGATTCCCGCCGAGATGCGGTCATCGATCACGTTGGATGAGATGAGCGGTCAGATTGAAGCACGTTGAACGGGCATCGCGCGCGTACCGGCGCAAATCCGGTGTGACGCGGTACATCGAGCCGCGTGCACCCTCGTGTTTCAACGGAAAATGAGCAGCCACGTGTCACCGTAAATATTCCGGCGAATAAGATGATGACACGTGGCATGTGTTGATCAAATAAAAGCGAGAAGCGCGCTTCCGGTGTTAACCACTTTCCCGACGCGGCGAAATCACATGCGATGCGTTCTTATGCAACCGACCTTACGACCCGATGAAAAGCGGCCATATGTCAACGTATTTCTCTCGGCGAGATCCGTGGTGACCGTGGCATCTGGGAAAAAGAAAAAAAAAATCAAAAAATCGTAGATTGTTCCAACGTCTTGCTCCCCATGTATTTTTTTTGTTCCCGTCGCACGCTATAAAAAAATATAAAAAAATTAAAAAAACAAATAAAAAAAAATTAAAAAGGGGGAGATATATTTGTACGCGTTTTTTGGGACGAAATTTTTTTTTCAGTTTTGCATTTTTGTTTCCTTTTGTTTTCTCTTGCAGTTCGTGCGAGTTTCTTATTTTCTTTCTTTGATTTCTCTCGTAGTTCTTGCGAGTTAATGTTTCTTTGTATCATTTTCATTAATTTTTCTCTCTACGTGTTACACAAAATACGCAGAGACGTTTATTTAACATTTTATGTTGTATTTTCTTAGGAAAATTACAGAGAAAGAAGACAACAAAGAAGAAGAAAAGGGAAGAAATTTATTTTTCATTGAGGAATCGTGAAAGAGTTTTTTTTATCTATTTTCTTTTAATTTTTTGCTTCTACTGCAATGTTTTATTTTTGTTGTGTTGTAATTTTAAATTACTGCTATGAACTAATACATTTGTTCTAGGATTGCGATTAATAAGCGTAAATTATGAAATTTGAATTAAGTATTTTTGAATGATTTATGGAACTGTTTTAAGTTGTTTATTTTATCTGTGTTTAATGCTTTTAATTATCGGAAAATTAATTAACTAATATGTGACACTTAAATAAACTTGAAAAAGGCATTTTTGTGTCTTTGCTTTCGTGATGAAATAACGTATATACATAAGAGATAGAAATATACTTTTATTGTATGTGTAGCGTTTGAGAACTTCGAACTTAATAAATCTGGTTGAATTTAATTACGTAGGAATATAGTGAATCATTTTAACTAGATATTGTGTACGTATGGAGCTCGGAAGAGATATATATGGATAAATTAGGAGTTCTTGGTTAACAACTTAAAATACGATAACATAAATCAAGATAAAATATAATGATTCAAGTGGATTAATTTGGTGAAACCATAATCCTAGAATTTTCTTGCAATCTGTTATAAAAGTTAGTTAGTCAAACTGCATCAAATTATCGACTGTTTGGATAAAATTAGGTTGAAATAATTTTAATAATTAACGAATACTAGTAACAAATCTCTGTGGGAACGATATTTTACTTATCATATTATTACATGTGACCGTGTATACTTGCACGATTTTCTGTGTGTTGCAAAACACAACAACATGAATCAAGATCAAGGTATGAACATGTCGCTCCTTGAGAATGAGAAAAACTAGAAGGAGTATTTTTTCTATGTTTCAGGTTGGTGGGAGTCTCCTACCAGTGACACCAAATTAATAAGAAGTATTTGGAACAATACTATCATTGTGATAAAGAACATGGATTCTTTAATCACGACCTTGAGCCTTGACACGAAGCCACAGTTTGCTAATATCAAAAACTATCTTCTTAATAAACTGTACTTTGTCATGTGTGAGTTGATGATACATGGTGCAGTGGATCTTTTCATGACGACTCTATGAAAATAGAGTCATTAACGGATTTTTTTACTTAATATTTACTTGTTTTATTTAATAAATAGTATTTTTATGGCTACAAAAATTAAAATATAAACGTTTTAGTGAAAAGGGATAAAAATAATTTTTGGAATTTTTATGGATTTTTTAATGCAGCACCAATCAAAAGCTGCCACATGATATGCCACACAAGTAGAGGAGTGGAATGGGTAAGCCATGCGGACGCCACGCAAACACGGAAAGCCAATTACGTCGCGCCATGTGTGAGGAGGATGAAACACGTGCCACGTGTCAACATGGCATTCAATCCAAGTTTAGAAATCAGTCAAAGTGCCATACCACGTATCACTACACCATTGCTCCACACGTTCCACCCGTGCACCACGCCATCCATTCACACGAATCACGTCACACACGTTAAGTTGACTCGGTGAGCCTTGACTCTAACCGGTCTCTCCTGCCACGCGCCCCTCCCTGATTCGCCCAATAAATTTTTGATGGCACGTGTCGCGTTGTGATTGGCTAAAACTATCAATTTTGATTATTTTGATCATAGCCCTTGATCTGAAGCTAATCAAACCATCTAAATCGCACTTGAGCTTTATTTAAGCCCCTAATCACTCCATAAACCCTAATTAGCCTCGATTATCATAATTTTGGTTAGTTTTTAGAGCTAAAAAGAGAGAAAAATACAGAAAAATTCAAGAGAAGACACAATTTTGGTGGAGATTCAAGAGGAAATTAATTCTACAATTAAAGATATTGATTGTATTTCTTTTTATACTCTTTTCTTTATCAATTTGATGTCTTTCTTTATTAAAAATATGAGCTTTATGAACATAATTATGTGTAATTAATTTATTAATCTAGGGATCTTATGAACCCAATTTTCACCATGTGATGATCTAATATTTTTCTCAATTATAATATTAATTTAATTATATTATTTTATTTAATTTTTATGCTATTAACTGTTTGGCCAACAATTTATGTATAGAGATATTTAAATAGATTTGAGAGAATTATTTAATTGTTTGTCTTGATTAAATAACATGTATAGTTTCTAGATAGAGATGTATGATTCTTATGTATGTAACCCATAATTGATGAACTTAATGAGTAGTATGCAATTTAATTGGCATGAGAGTGATTAAATTAATTACTATATGGTATGTAATTTACTTGATAGAGGAATACATGCTAGGTTAGATTTAATTGATCGTGTAATTAATTGACATTATATTGGTGGGATTTTAGCGATTTACATGTTTAGAAAATTGGAGATTAAGTATTCCTAGATATTTTCTCATATATCTTTTTAGTCACAAAATCTTATTTAATTAATTATTGTTATTTAATTTTAGTTATTTTTATTTTGCTTCATTAAAATATAAAAACACCAAAAAACAATTTATTTTTATTATTTTTAGTTTTAAAAATTAGTTTATAATAAAATAATCTCCGTGGGAACGTTCTTTACTTATCATTATATTACTTGTTGCGATACTTATACTTGCGTATTCATTGCACACACAATTTGTGTGGCGATTAAGTTTTTAGCGCCGTTGCGGGGGATTATAAATATTAGAAATTAATTATATATTTTTTTACTATTAATGTTTTTTAATTTTTTTCTCTTTACTTTAATTTTAATCTTAATTTACTTATTTTATTATAGTGACTTATTTATTTATTTATTTATTATAGTGACTTATTTATTTATTTATTATAGTTAATTTCTTTTATTTATTTTCTTTACTTATTTATTTACTTTTTACTTTAATTTATTTATTTAGTTGTTAATTTATTTTATATTTTTTTATTTCATTTTATTTATTTGTTTTAGTTTTTATTTAAACAATCTTCTTTAGCATTGTACAAACACAGTTGAGTCTATTGCATGAGCAGAGTTCGTGAGGGAAAAATCTTACCTTTAGATCTTGAAATTGAGCATACTTTGAGATCAATTAGAAAACAACAAGTCACCTAAGCGGAAAAAATGGCTAATAAATTAGAAATAAACAACAATGAGCTAAACTTGAACAATCAAAGTCTTTTGATGGATGATAGAAATAGAGCTATGAATGAATATGCAATACCTACTTTGGAAGGGATGAATCCAAATATTACAAGGCCAAATATTCAAGCTAATCAGTTTGAACTAAAGCCAGTGATGTTTCAAATGCTACAAGTAGTTGGACGATTCAGCAGATTACCAACAAAGGATCCTCATCTTCATCTCAGATTATTTATTGAAGTTGTAGATTCATTTAAGTTCAACGGTGTGACAAAGAAGGCATTTATGCTTAGATTATTCCCTTACTCATTGCGAGACCATGCTCGAGCCTGACTAAACTCTTTGCCACCTGATTTCATTACAACTTGGAATGGTTTGGCGGATAAATTCTTGATGAAATACTTCCCACCAACAAAAAATTCCAAGCTTAGAAATGACATTACTTCCTACCAACAACATGAAGGATAATCTCTATTTGAAGCATGGGAAAAATTCAAGGAATTGCTAAGGAAATGCCCTCATCATGGTATTCCTTCTTGGATTCAAATGGAGACTTTTTACAATGGTCTCATTGCTCAAACAAGGACTATCGTTAATGCATCGGCTAATGGAGCTTTGCTAGCCAAATCTTACAATCAAGCTTATGATTTACTTGAGAAAATGGCTAGCAATAATTATCAATGGCCAATGGACATAATGATAGCTAGAAGAAGAGTAGTCAGAATGCATGAGATAAATGATATCATAGCACTTACAGCTCAAGTGTCATCTTTGGTTAATCTTTTGAAGGTTCAAAACTCGCCAGTGAGTATAAACTAGGTCCAAGATTCAGGAGTGTCTGTGTATTTTGTGGAGGAGCTCATTTGTTTGATAATTGTCCAAATAATCATGAATCCATTTGCTACGTGGGTAATGTGAATCGAAATAATAATCCATACTAAAACACATATAACCCAGGATGGAGAAAACATCCAAATTTCTCTTGGAGTAACAACAATCAAGGTGGTAATCAATTCAACCATCAATCTTTTCAACCACCTCGTTTTCAATAACCACATCAATCGCAAGCCCAAGAAAAGAAGCCAACTACTGAGGACAATACAAATGCCTTAATGAGGATGATGAAAAACTTCATCCAATCAGTAAATACAAAAGTGTCCACTCAAGAGGCTTCGATTTGAAATTTGGATAACCAAATGGGGAAACTTGCCCAAGATATAAGCCAAAGGCCTCAGGGTAACTTTTGAAGTGACACATTCATAAACCCAAGAGGAGAAGGGAGGACCATTGCAATGCTATAGCCTTGAGGAGTGGTAAAACACTAAAGGGAGATGAGACTCAAAAGGATAAGAAGAATATAAGACTAAAAAGGATAAGGAGGAACCGAAAACTAGAAAGGATGAAAAGGAACTAGTGGATAAAAAGAGTAATGGAAAGGAAATAATTTAGACAAAAAAGAAAAACCTCTACAAACCCACTATTCCTTTTCCTCAAAGGCTGTAAAAGCAAAATGCAGATACACAGTTTTCAAAATTTTTGGAAGTCTTCAAGAAACTGCACATAAACATTCCATTTGTAGAGGCACTTGAACAAATGCCATCTTATGCCAAATTCATGAAGGATATACTATTAAAGAAAAAGAGGCTTCGAGATCACGAAACAATAATTCTGATTGAAGAATGTAGTGCCATTCTTGATAGAAAACTACCACAAAAACTAAAAGATCTAGGTAGTTTTGACATCCCTTGCACTATTGGGAACATTCATTTTGGCAAGGCACTGTGTGATTTGGGTTCTAGAATTAACCTCATGCCATTATCAGACTTTTAGAGATTGGGGGTTGGCAAAGCCAAACCCACTTCAGTAACATTGTAGATGGCAGACAGGTTAATTAAAAGACCCCAATGTGTGGTAGAAGATTTGCTAGTAAAAGTAGACAAATTCATCTTTCCGGCGGACTTCATTGTGCTAGACATGGAAGAGGACTATGACATTCCTATCATACTTGGTCATCCATTCTTAGCAACCGGAAGAGCACTCATTGATGTACAAAAAGGTGAACTTACAATAAGAGTTCAAGATGAACAAGTAACATTTAATGTGTTCAAAGAAATTAATTTTTTTGATAATGATAATGCTGGTGATTGCTTTCGAATAGATAGCATTGATGAGCTAACCACTGATGTGCTTTATGACATATGCTCTATTGATGCTTTAGAGCCTGTGCTTGCTAATTCTATAAACACACATACTAATGAATACAAGGACATGTATGTAGGCGTACAAATTCATATCGCTATCCTAACAACACTTGTTGAATCACCCCAACTTATGACCTTAACACATGATGCTATGAACAAGGACATAATTTTGGTAAACCCTAATTTACCTCTATTAGCATAATTTTGGTTAGTTTCTAGAGATAAAAAGAGAGAAAAATATAGGAAAATTCAAGAGAAGACATAACTTTGGTGGAGATTCAAGAGGAAATTAATTCTACGATTAAAGATATTGATTGTATTTATTTTCCTACTATTTTCTTTATCAATTTTATGTCTTTATTTATGGAAAAAAATATGAGCTTTATGAACACAATTATGTGTAATTAATTTATTAATCTAGGGATCTTATGAACCCAATTTTCACCATGTGATGATCTAATATTTTTTCCAATTATAATATTAATTTAATTATATTATTTAATCTGATTTTTATTCTATTAATTGTTTGGCTAACAATTTATCTATATAGGCAATTAAATAGATTTTAGAGAATTATTTAATTGTTTGTCTTGATTAAATAACATACATAGTTTATAGGCATAGATGCATAATTCTTATGTATTTGATCCACAATTGATGAACTTAATAAGTAGTATGCAATTTAATTGTCATGAGGGTGTGATTAAATTAATTACTATACAGTGTGTAGTTTGTGATTAAATTAATTACTATACGGTGTGTAGTTTACTTGAGAGAGGAATTCATACTAGGTTAGATTCAATTGATCATATAATTAATTGATATTATATTAGGGGAATTTTAGCGATTCGCATGTTTAGAAAATTTGGGGATTAAGTATTTCTAGATATTTTCTCATATATCTTTTTAATCACAAAATCTAATTTAATTAATTATTGCTATTTACTTTTAGTTATTTTAATTTTTCTTCCTTAAAATATAAAAACACCAAAAAAATTGATTTTTATTATTTTTTTGTTTTAAAAATTAGTTTCTAATAAAATAATCTCCGTGGAAACGATCTTTACTTATCATTATATTACTTATTACGATACATATACTTGCATATTCATTGCACACATAATTTGTGTGGCGATCACCTCCTTTCGATCATTCATAAACCCTGAGCTCTTCCTAAACCTCGGAATCTTCTAAAATGTAGATGTGATTAACATAACATATCCTCGCTCTTAATTTGTAGATCCCTTGGAAGTTATGGTCGCCCAACTCTAATCTCATTTGAAGAGAAAGGTTACTTCTACAGGCGCGAGCTCCTAGATGGATACACCTCCTATTCTTGGGGGGATATCTTCTATAGGTAAGAAAAATGGTAAGGACTATATTCATAAAGGTGGCCCTGCGTCCCTGAAGAAGAAAAGAAGAAGGTGGATGTTGTTGAACCCGCACTCAGCCTAAAGCCATTTAATGTATATGCATCTCTATCCTCCCTACAAGAGAAACATATGACTCCACCCCTTACCTGGGTTTTAAAGAATCTAGTGATCCTATACAAGATTCTAGGAAGGGGAAGGCCATCCATGATCTCACAATCGATGCAGATATGGTAGTTTTAAATCACAGTATGGTGCCAAAGCACCTTGATTATTGTCTAAATCACCTTTATGTTGGCAAAAATGAGAAGCAGCTCGAGATTATTTGTGAGGGTGTAGATTCTGACGAGGTCATCCGTGGCAAATTATACCAGGTGAGCTACCTCACATTCTATGTTTATTTATGACTATTGTTTATACAATGTTTGAGCTCGAGACTTATTTTTTTAATCTCGTAACTTTATTTTATTTAAGCTAGTATTGCTTTATAACTTTAACAGGGATTGAAATGTGGGTTCTTTAAAAGCCCAACTAGTGTAGGAGAAGCATATTCATACTTCTACTCATTCAAGATACACCACGATCCTAGAGAGGTCTAATAAATGGGAATAAAAGGCAATTAATAAGGAGGAGAAGTTGACAAGGACCATCACCGAGCTGAATGAGTATGCCCAATGCATTTTTAAGTTTGAGGAGGCTCAAAGATGACTTGAGGAGTAGACCAGGGAAGCCTAGAAAAGAGCTATACATAGGAGGTATGAGCTGACCATGGAATCCTTTAAGACGGAGGCTAAGCAAAAGGGGTCTAGATGAGTATTATTATCTCATTCTAGATATCTCGATCACTTATCCATGCATGTAGGCTCCATTTGTGGAGGGGGAAAAGGAGAAGAATTAGGCTCTAGTAGGGGTGAGGAAGGTCCCGAGGCATCGAGTGCATGAGTAGAGCATGTGGCTCACTGAAGTTTAAGGACTTGATCCCTTTTTTGTTTTTTCAAGCTCGATGCTACTTCTATTTGTGTGTTCGTGAGCTTAAACTTGTAACACATTATTTTTTGAAATGAAAAATCAATTTTATTTATCAATGAAAAGGTAATTTTCCAAAATTATTATGTATTTATGATGTTGAGCTACCCATTTTTTGGGAAATTTTGTTATTTTCCTTTTTAACATCAACCTTCATCTCCTATAAAAGAGGTCAAGAACACTTGCTTAATCCGTGCATTTATGGAATTTTTTCCCATCGTACTTTATGAATTCTGATCGAACCAATAGGTGCTAAATTCGAGCTTTGAGAGTTGAAAAATGGTAGACTTAAGGACAAGGTTAAGGTGCTTGAAGTCGACTTGGTTAAACTTGAGAGTGAGGTTAAAGAAACCAAGTGTGAGCTTGTGTCCTGTAAGGAGAAATTAATCCAAACTTAATCTCAAAAGAAGAGGACCTTGACTAGTATGGACACTCTCATAGATAGTGAGTCTTATTGGGTGAGCTTCTATAAGAAGTGATCTAAAAGATTGTTCCTTAAGGTGATGAAGGTTATAGAAGAATTGGAGCGAGGAATGCTCATGATGAGGTTAGCTCATTCTGAGCCCATGACCTATGCCCAAAAGAGAATTATATAGATTCAAACCGAGTTATTTCCTTTAATGGAAAAAACTAATGATCTAGACACTGGTCATATGTCCAAGCGTTTTAAGAGTTTTTAACCTCCTGAAGGGGCTGAGCTTTATATTAATAAGTATCAAAAGATTTTTAATTTCAATAAATGAAACCATTCTTAATGGCATGTACTTATAATGCTCTAACATAATATATTTATTTCTTTTACTAGGGTGTAGGACCTATAATTATTAAGATTAAGGAGCCTTACCTAGTTTTTAACCAAGGCCACCAGTGCTTAACGTATAATGGTGGGAGAGGGAGCTTTACCTGGTTCCTGACCGAGGTTCTCATCTATCCCTTCAATGTTAGAGTGCTAACTTGGTTTCTAACTGAGGTGGACAACTTTTTGACTTTTGCATGTGTTAGGGTACTGATGGGCAGAATCGGGATTGCCAAAAACTTTGATTCCATCCCCGGCAACGGCGCCAAAAACTTGATGAGCGAAAACCGGCATCGCCGATCCTGCCAATACTTTGGTTTTATATTTATAAAACTCTCGCAAGTGCACGAATCATTTCGTAGAAAATGATAAGTATACTCCAAAGGTCGATCTAAGGAAGGAATGTATGTGGTTTTTAATTTATTATTCAAATTTTTAAAAATGAAATTAAATCCTAAACATACTGTCACGATATTTTGGATTTTTTGTGTTTTAATCTACTTACATAAAAATAAACATAGATTCAATAAACATTTATGCAAACTTTATCTTTTATAAATAGTGGAGTATTTATGGATATAATAACTAAGTTAATTATGCTTGCTCGTATTATTTAGGTTATTAAAGATATGAATTGATATTTATTGATTCTCCCTTTTTTGTATGAATACCACCTTTGGTGGGCTTAGATATTCTTTGTTAACTAAACAAATCAATTAGCACATGTGGGTAAGGTTGATAACTAATTTGGTTAATTAAATTAATTCCTTTTAATAAGAGATTGAAAATGAACCATTTAAATGCCACCTTTGGTGGGGTTAGACAGTTTAAACTTTATTCAAGGTGTCCAAATTAAACCTTAGAATTTAATTATCCGAGTACTAACTTTCAAGTTTTAAAACCACTACTGAAAACATGTTGTCAATATATTTTTAGATAATAATTCTTATAAAAACTTTTGAAATAGAGCTTCACTCTAACTACCGGGCGATTGTACCAACAAATAAAAGAGCACTACTCTAAATTAGACTGGATAACTAAACCTTAAAATCTAATTTTCAGATTTAAGTTTGTAATGAAAAATAATATATTTCTCTCTAACATTCTTAATATAAAATCTTGAATAAAAATAAAATCAATTCATTTTAGAGATTTTCACCTATTTAATATTTCACAAGCATAACAACGTTATTATTATATCATGATTAAAAAGAGCGAGCATAGTTAAATTTAATCACAGACAAATTAAATATAACATGTAAGAATAAAGCATAAAAACTAACTGTAAAGAAAATAAAATCCTTACAGAACTTCGATGCTATTCCCGTTGCTGGAAAACCTCCAAGCAGAATTTGCACTCCCATTTATTGAATCAAAAAGCAAATAAATTACAAAAACATAACTAGTTCTTCCCAAAAAGGGAAGAACTCTAAAACTAAGAGAAATGAACTAAAAACTAAGAAAACTAAGAAAAAAACTAAAAACTAAGAAATGAGAGAAATAAAGAGAGAAGAGAATGTGTTTTGAGGTGTGTTATGAAGTGAAGAGAAGGGGGGTATTTATAGGTGAGGATGGAGAGAAAAAGTGAGTGAAAAAATGTTAAAAATATGTGAAAACGCGTAGTGCAATTGTTGAGGTCATTGATGACGTCAGCATGACGTGGGGTGGCTGTGCGCGAAAATGAGGCAAAACGGGCGTGGGCGCGAGCGGAGGCAGCTGGGCGCGCGCATATGAACAGTACCAACGCGCGCAGCTTGGGGCGGATGAATAGTACCAGCGTGCGCATCTTTGCGCGGATGAATAGTAGCAGGCGCGCTGCGGAAGAACAAGAAGAAGGCGCGCAGCTGGTCGTATGAACAAGACCGCGCATTCGCGCTGCATATGAACGATCAAGAACTTTGCACGGATGAACAGTAGCAGCTCGCGCGGCGACGCAATTTTCTCCTTTTTGACCCATTTTGTCCAATTTTTTCATATTTGTTGACCTTTCCTCATTTATTTATTAATATATTTGTGATGTATTGCTTCCAGTATTCCTCTTCGAGTCTTTAAGTTGCATTTTTAAGCCAAAATACCTGAAAAACAATAAAAATACCCGTGATTCCGAAAAAGACAAATTTATATAAATATATGATAAAACATATAAATATATATATTTTTAATCAATTATTGTGCATAAAATCATGGTTATTTTAGTGCCTTTTGAGCACTCATCAGGCACTCTTCCTGTTTCTTATCCGTCGTGATCAACCTGTGACATAAATCAGTGGGAATATGAGCTATACCTGGCTCTTAACTAAGGTGCTCCTATTTCCTTTCAATGTCAAATCACCGCCCTGGTTCTTGGCCATGGTGGACAACTCATGATTTTTTATGTGTTAAGGCGCTTTACTTGGTTCTTAATCGAAGTGATCAATCCATGACGTATAACGGTAGGAATAGGTGCTTTACTTTTTTCCAGATCGAGGTGCTCATCCTTCCCTTCCATGTCTGAGCACCAACCTTGTTCTTGACTGAGGTGGAAAACTAGTGACTTTCGCATGTTTTAGGGCACTCTATAAGGTTCTTAACTGAGGTGATTAGCACATGTCATATAACGGTGGGACTGGGATCTTTACCTAGTTCTTAATCGAGCTGTTCATCCTTCCCTTCCATGTTAGAACACGGACCTCGTTTTTGAATGAGGTGGAAAACTCATGAATTTTGAATGTGTCAAGGTGCTCTACCTGGTTTTTAACTGAGATGATCATCCGGTGACATATAATAGTAGAGGGCTTCAAAAAAAGATCCATTGTTAAGAGGCGAAGTAATTCCATTGATATGCCAATGACAATATTACATAAAAGATAAATTATTATACATTAGAAGTGATATTTTTTCAAGTTCCTACCATTCCAACTTGTGCCATATTCAATTCCTTCAATGTTTTTAAATAGATAGGCCCTTTTTGGTGTTGTTTCAATTATTTGGTAAGGTCCTTCCCAATTAGCACCCTTTTTTTTCTGGCCATCCACTCTTTCTTATTGGTTTTATATTTATAAAACTCTCACAAGTGCACGAATCATTTCGTAGAAAATAATAAGTATACTCTCAAGGTCGATCTAAGGAAGGAATGTATGTGGTTTTTAATTTATTATTCAAATTTTTAAAACGAAATTAAATCCTAAACATCCTGTCACGATATTTTGGGTTTTGTGTTTTTAATCTACTAACATAAAAATAAACATAGATTCAATAAATACTTATGCAAATTTTATCATTTATAATAGTAGAGTATTTATGGATATAATAACTAAGTTAATTATGCTTGCTCATATTATTTAGGTTATTAAAGATATGAATTGATATTTATTGATTCTCCCTTTTTTGTATGAATACCACCTTTGGTGGGGTTAGATATTCTTTGTTAACTAAACAAATCAATTAGCACATGTGGGTAAGGTTGATAACTAATTTGGTTAATTAAATTAATTCCTTTTAATAAGAGATTGAAAATGAACCATTTAAATGCCACCTTTGGTGGGGTTAGACAGTTTAAACTTTATTCAAGGTGTCCAAATTAAACCTTAGAATTTAATTATCCGAGTACTAACTTTCAAGTTTTAAAACCACTACTGAAAACATGTTGTCAATACATTTTCAGATAATAATACTTATAAAAACTTTTGAAATAGAGCTTCACTCTAACTACCGGGCGATTTGTACCAACAAATAAATGAGCACTACTCTAAATCAGACTGGATAACTAAACCTTAAAATCTAATTTTCAGATTTAAGTTTGTAATGAAAAATAATATATTTCTCTCTAACATTCTTAATACAAAATCTTGAATAAAAATAAAATGAATTCATTTTAGAGATTTTTACCTATTTAATATTTCGCAAGCATAACAACGTTATTATTATATCATGTTTACAAATAGCCAGCACAGTTAAATTTAATCACATACAAATTAAATATAACATGTAAGAATAAAGCATAAAAAATAACTGCAAAAAAAATAAAATCCTTACAGAACTTCAATGCTATTCCCGTTGCTGGAAAACCTCCAAATGGAATTTGCACTCCCATTTATTGAATCGAAAAACAAATAAATTACAAAAACATAACTAGTTCTTCTCAAAAAGAGAATAACTCTAAAACTAAGAGAAACTAACTAAAAAAATCTAAAAACTAGAAAAACTAAGAAAAGAGAGAAAGAAAGAGAGAAGAGAATGTGTTTTGAGGTGTGTTTAGAAGTGAAGAGAAGGGGGTATTTATAGGAGAGGATGGGAAGAAAAAGTGGGTGAAAAAATGTTAAAAAATGGTGGAAATGCAGAGTAGTGCAATAGATGACATCAGCATGACATGGGGGGCAGCCGCGTGCGAAAATAGGGTGAGATGGCAGCGGCGCGCACGCGGGACTGGGCGCGGGCACGCGCAAGACTGGGTAGCTGGGTGGTGCGGCGGTGCGATTTCCTCCTTTTTGACTCATTTTGTCAAATTTTTCTATATTTATTGACTTTTCCTCATTTATTTTTGAATATATTTGTGATGTATTGCCTCCAATATTCCTTTTTGAGTCTTTAAGTTACGTTTTTAAGCGAAAATATCTGAAAACAATAAAAATACCCGTGATTCCGAAAAAGACAAATTTATATAAATATATGATAAAATCATATAAATATATATATTTTTAATCAATTAATGTGCATAAAATCATGGTAATTTTAGTACTTTTTGAGCACTCATCAATGGTCCTATTGTAATAATATGATACTTTCTTCTTTTGCTCGGTCATCCTTCGTAGAGTTTCGTTCCTTTTCTCCTCTACTAGGTTAAGTTTGATTGCTCTACTTACCTTATTTTTGTTTCTCTATTAAAACCAATATGGTAGTAGGTATCGTGACCTCGGTTGGTATTATTGCCTCTATCTAGTATACCAAGGAGAAAAAGGGTCTCGTTAGTTCTTCCTCAAAGACTAGTCCTGATGGCCTACAATTTTCCAGGTAGCTCTTCCATCCATATTCCTTTTTCTGCATTTTCTAGCCTCTTCTTTCATAAACTGATGATTAGTTTGTTAGAAGATTTCACTTGACCATTGGCTTAAGGATATACATTTTAATGTTCTACTTGAGAGCGAATTCTTTGATATTGTATCCTATGAACTATCTCTTATTATATGTGACAAGCTTTCTAGGTAGGTTGAAACATAAAATTATGGACTTCCATATAAATCAAATCACATCTTCCTCTTGTATTCTATCGAGAGGCTCTACTTTGATCTATTTTGAAAATTAATTAGTAGCCATAAGTATAAACTTCTTTTGACCCTTTCCTCTAAGTAGGGGTCAAACTATGTCAAGCCCCCACTTATAAAAAGGCCAAGAACTCACCACATCTTTCATGGTATTTCTGGGAGTGTTTGACCAGGGGAAAACCTTTGGCATTTATTGCATGTTTGGGTGTATTTTGTGCAAGCTTCCAACATAATGGGCCAATAATAGCCCTATCTCATTAGCTGCTGCGATAACATCCTCCCCCATGAATGTTAACTATAAACTCCTTCGTGTGCTTCGTATATTAATCTTTTTGATCCCTCTTTGGCTATGCAAAAAATCCATAGACAGAGTAAAGTTTTCTGGTACAATTTTCTTGATTCTATCATATAACGACCTTACTTAGCCCTAATTTCCTTTGTTGACCTTCTATCCTCTAGCAGCTCTTCCCTTTCCAAGAAGTAATAAATTGGGGTATACTTTGGGATAATAGGAGTGTCTATACATCTAACTCTCTTCCAGCAACCTCTAAGGAGTCTTCTTACATGATTGTTACCGATACTACTAAATCGTTCTTGGCCTCTCGTACTGATGCCATCGACGTTACCATTATCCTTTCGAGCTATTTGCTTGATCTCAAACTTTAAGAATTTAGAGCAATACTTCTTTAACCTTTCTAGGTACCCTTTCATTTTTCCCTTTCTAACTTCAAATGTCCCTAAGAACTAGTTGACCACTAGCCTTGAATCGCTATATAGGGTGACCTTATCCACTCCCAACTTATTTGTGGTCATGGCCCTAAATATAGCCACCTTATATTTTGCAATATTATTGGTAATATGGAAATCAAGTCTGACTGCATACTCAAAACAATTATTGTTGTGGTCTTCTAAGACTATTCCTAGCCCTACACTAGTGAAATTATGTGCACCATCAATAAACACTTGCCAAATTGTGCTATCTTTTCGATCAACCACACAAAATCTATGTTGCTCCTCATTGTCAACAACTTCTAGCTTTTCACTAAAATCAACCACAAACTCGACCACTACTTTCCTTCTGATGGCCATTCTAGCCATGTATTTAATGTCATATTCCCTCAATTATATGGCTATATGTGGTAGCGTTCCAGCTACATCTAGCCTCGTCAAGACATTCTTGAGTGGATGAGAAGTGAGTACCACAATTGTGTGTTAGCCGAAGTAATTCCTGATCTTTTGTGCACTAACTTTGAAAATGAATGCTAACTTGTCAAATGTTGGATACCTACTCTAGGTATCTATCAGAACTTGGCTGACGTAGTACATAGGATGCTAGACTTTGTTTCTTTCAGCTAGGAGTACAGCGTTGCACATATGGGAAGTCACAACTAAATACAAATAAAGAATCTCACCCATATGAGGGCTAGCTAAGATAGGGGTTACTTAGATATTTCTTGATTTCTTGAAAGGCTCTATTGCATCTCTCATTCCAAAAGACTATTGTTCCCTTTCTCAACATTTGGAAGAAAGGCAGACACTTATCAGTTCATTTTGAAATGAACTTGTTCAAAGCTACTATTCTTCCATTTAATTACTGAATTCCCTTAAGGCTAAAAGTGGTTTCCTATTTATCAAGTCTTATATCTTGTCTGGGTTGGCCTCGATCACTTTGGCTAACACGACGTACTGATGAGCGAAAACCGGCATCGCCGATTCTCGCAAATACTTTGGTTTTAATATTTGTAAAACTCTCGCAAGTGCACGAATCATTTCGTAGAAAATGATAAGTATACTCCCAAGGTCGATCTAAGGAAGGAATGTATGTGGTTTTTAATTTATTATTCAAACTTTTAAAAACGAAATTAAATCCTAAACATCCTGTCACGATATTTTGGGTTTTGTGTTTTTAATCTAATTACAGAAAATTAAACATAGATTCAATAAACATTCATGCAAATTTTATCTTTTATAAATAGTGGAGTATTTATGGATATAATAACTAAGTTAATTATGCTTGCTCGTATTATTTAGGTTATTAAAGATATGAATTGATATTTATTGATTCTCCTTTTTTTGTATGAATACCACCTTTGGTGGGTTTAGATATTCTTTGTTATCTAAACAAATCAATTAACACCTAAAGGGTGGGGTTGATAACTAATTTGGTTAATTAAATTAATTCCTTTTTCTAAGAGATTGAAAATGAACCATTTAAATGCCACCTTTGGTAGGTTAGACACTTTAAACTTTATTCAAGGTGTCCAAATTAAACCTAAGAATTTAGTTATCCGAGTACTAACTTTCAAGTTTTAAAACCACTACCAAAAACATGTCAATACATACATTTTCAGATAATAATTCTTATAAAAACTTTTGAAATAGAGCTTCACTCTAACTAGGCGATTGTACCATCAAATAAAAGCAGAGCATCACTCTAAATTAGACCTAGGATAACTAAACCTTAAAATCTAATTTTGCATTTAAGTTTGTAATGAAAAATAATATATTTCTCTCTAACATTCTTAATATAAAATCATGAATAAAAATAAAATCAATTCATTTTAGAGATTTTACCTATTTAATATTTCTAAGCATAATAACGTTATTATTATATCATGATTATAAATACAGTAGCACGCTTAAATTTAATTGCTTGAGACAAATTAAATATAACATGTAAGAATAAAAGCATAAAAATAACTCAGAAGAAAATAAAATCCTTACGAACTTCGACGCTATTCCCGTTGCTAGAAAACCTCCGAATTTGCACTTCCATTTATTAAATCAAAAATCTAAATTATTACAAAAACATAACTAATTCTTCCCTAAAAAGGGGAGAACTCTAAAACTAAGAGAAACTAGCTAAAACATAAGAAAAACTAGCTAAAACATAAGAAAAACTAAAAAAACTAAAAACTAAGAAATTGAGAGAAAAGAAAGAAGAGAAGTGTGGTTTTGGTGTGTTTTGAAGTGAATGGAAGGGGGGTATTTATAGGTGAGGATGGAGAGAAAAATGAGTAAAAAATGTTAAAAAAATATTAAAAAAATAAAAACGTGTTTTGGACCTACCGAGGTCATCAATGACGCCAAGACGCGCGGGCAAGTTGCACGTGAAAATGGGTCAAAACGCTTGGCGCGCCGGGCTGGCTGACCGGCGCTGCGGCTGCGAATAAGGCCTCACGCGGGCGCTACGCGATTGCATCAGCCACTGGCGGCCATGGCGCCGGCGCTGTGGCCGGGCGCGCGCTGTGCGGCGCGCGATATTAAAATCTTTGGACATTTTTGACCTTTTTCGACCCATTTGTCCAATTTTTCCATGTTTGTTGACCTTTTTCCACTTATTTATTAATTTATTTGTGATGTATTGCTTCAAGTATTCTTCTTTGAGTCTTTACATTGCGTTTTTAGGCCAAAATTTCGAAAACAATAAAAAATACCCGTGATTCGAAAAAAGACAAATTTATATAAATATATGATAAAACATATAAATATATATATTTTTAATCAATTAATGTGCATAAAATCATGGTTATTTTAGTGCTTTTCGAGCACTCATCACAACTCCCCAACCTTCCTCGCTAGTCCTCTAGCAAGAGAAGCGATAAAAAACTAAAAATTAAACTATCCTAAATCACTTCCGTGGATTGACACGGTTGCATTTAGCCTATGCAACAAGCCTTTAAACCCCTAGGTTGCCCAAAGTGGACGTAGTTTGAGTCTCGTGAGGGTTTTCAAGAGAATTTATACCCACAAACATTGTACTAAATGTAAAAACAAAAGAAACAATAAAAACAAAACAACTTAAAAATTAAATTTACAACAAAATCACAAATTATCAACATCTCACAAAAATGTCTCATACTTTTTAATCTCCTTTAAGATCATAATTAAAATCTCAAGCATAAGTTATTTTAATCTCTTTAAACAATCATGATTTATTATAATAAATTGTCGAAAATCATTTTCATATTTCATATCAAAAATGTATCAATTTAATTTCACCCAATTTCGTTGTCATGAATCGAATTCGCCGACTCTATTCCTCACAAGTCAATACTCTCGAAACACCTTTGAATCCCATGGGTTCAAACACTCATACTAATTTATATGCTAAAGAGTTGTTGTATAGAAATGAACTAATATGTTCGCATATGTATAAAGAATAAAGGCTCAAAGTGTTATTTTAACATTGATCTCATGAAAGGAATCAAATGTATAAATTATAAAGATATCATATATAAAAATTATTTTCATGCATAAATCAAACTCATTAAGAAAGAATTTCAAGATATATGCCTTTACAAATGAAGAAATTGCAACAGGGAATTACTTCTTATATCTTTCTTTTGTAATTAGCCTTTACTCACAACTTTGTAGGCAATGCGGGTTATAGTATGTAGATGTGATACTATTTTTATCTCTCTCTTTTTTCTCGTAGATATTTTTCAATATGTGTATTTTTTAGAGAGTCAACCCATGTACAGATTGTACATTGTTTTGGATTTTAGTGGTTAATTTTGTGGCTTTTCTGTTTGATCTTGGTTTAGGTAACCCGAGACATGTCTTTTGTTTTTGTAGTAGTCATGCATAAATGAGATATAAGCATATACTATCAATTTCTACTCAAATCATTTAATCTAAGCAAAAATAATAATCAAAAATATATGATACTCTATTAAGATGAAAAAAAATTCATACATTCAATGCTAATAACTATGAGATCATCTAAAAATTTGAAGAAATAAGAAATGTGTTCGAGTAGAAAAAAATATATATTTCACTCTGAATAAAGGAAATTAGGCTCAAATTATATCTCACAAAGGTAGTCTCCACTAAAAAAAACTCATAAACACCGATTTTGGGTTTGATATAATTTCTACATCTTATCAAGAAATACTAATTATGACAAAAACTAACTAATTATCAAAAATAATTACAAAATATTTCATGATATGTTTTCAAAAATTAATCTAACAGTACAAAAGACTTAACTATTTACTTAAATTTGATTTAAAGAAATGATAAATTTTTGTGAGAAAGTTTTTTTTTTCTTTCAAAAATTACTAAATCACACAAAATAGAAATAAAACCAAACACACAAAAAATGAAAAAGTAAATTTTTTTTTTTATTTTTTTTATTTTTTTTTATTTTTAAATTGTTAAAACTTTTTTTTTTAATTAAGCATGGTAACTTTTCACCACCCCCAACCTAGAACTTACATTGTCCTCAATGTAACAACTGTAAATTAAAGATAAAGAGAAAAGAGAAGAAAGATTACCTATTTCTTGAGAAAGTGCAAGTAGTAATGGAAAATGCAGTATCCATCATATTCATCATTAAAGTGTATGCATGTATCACGTGAACTTAACATCTCAACAAATATTTTTAGTTTTAACAATTTAAAAATTATTCACATGTAATTAAATAAATGAAACAAATAAAAAGAAAATTACCTAAAATGATGGTCATTTCTCCCCATCCAAATAAGTAGTTTAACGCCTTAGCAAGATTTAACTTGGGATTGCATTTTTAAGTAAACTCAATGTCCCCCTCATCATCGAGTCAATCAAACCTGCAGTAAGACAAGGTTGTCTTCCTATACTTTTTCACCATGCCCTATTGATTTTCGCATTTCTTTCCGTACTTAAAACTAGAGGCATACTTTTGACGGTTTTAGATAACCCACATCTAAAGTGCAAATCAAATAATTAAGTCATTAAAACACATTGTACCTAGATCAAACAAAGCAACTAACTCCTTAGATTCTAATTAAAACATTAAAATTTTGGAGATAGTTGATTTTTTTTTTAAAATAACATAATCAAGATAACCAAGATGCTTCCGTGAAAGAACGTATGTGCAAAGCTCGCTTAAAAACCATCCTCCTAGACAACAACGCTTCCTGTGAAAGACTAGTGGCACAAAGGCTTCCAAGAACTAGTCTCCTGTATTAACTCCCTTTAGATCTTTACTTTTCATGTTATTAAGTTAAGTTAAATAAAACTTTTAAGTTAATGAAAATCTAAGTTAATTAAGTTTAAAGAAAAGGTCAATTAAGTTTAAAAAATCTAAGTTAATTAAGTTAAGTTAAAAAAATCTAAGTTAATTAAGTTAGTAAAAAGTTAATTAAGCTAAGTGAAGTAAAAAAATCTAAGTTAATTAAGTTAAGTGAAAAAAAAAATTAATTAAGTTAAGTGAAGTAAAAAAAATCTAAGTTAATTAAGTTAATGAAAATTTAAGTAAAAACCTAAGTTAATGTTAAAAAAAATCTAAGTTAATTAAGTTAGTAAAAAAAAAGTAAGTTAAGCAGGGTAACTAAAAAACAATAAAAAAAAAAGCTAAAGAAAGAAAATAATAATATAAAAATTGAAAAAGGTAAAAGAAAAAGAAAAAGAAAAATTAAAATTATGATTTAAAATAAATAAAAAAAATAGTAAAAATTAAACTCAAAAAATTAAAATTTTGTTTTTATTTTATTTTTTATTTTTTTTATTTTTTATTATTTTTTATTATTTTTTATTATTTTATTATTTTTTTATTATTTTTATTATTTTTTTATTATTTTTTATTCTTTTTTATTTTTTTTATTTTTTTTATTTTTTTTTTATTTATTTTTTATTTTTATTTATTTTTTATTTATTTTTTTATTTATTTTATTTTTATTTAAAATTTATTAAAAAAAAATTTTTTTTATTTTTTTATTTTTTTATTATTTCTTATGAAATTTAAAATTCGAAATTTTTTTTATTTTTATTTTTTACAAAAACAAAAAAAATCACAATTATTTACAGCACAAAAATATTTTTAAAATTTTGATAAATAAATTAAAAACGATATTCCTTCCTAGCAGTGCCAAAACTTGATGCCATCGCAACGCGCCAAAAACTTGATGAGCGAAAATCCAGATCGCCATTCTCGCAAATACTTTGGTTTTAATATTTGTAAAACTCTAGGTGTATACATCAATCATTTCGTAGAAAATGATAAGATATCTCAAGCGCCGATCTAAGGAAGGAATTTACGATGGTTTTTAATTTATTATTCAAACTTTTAAAAACGAAATTAAATCCTAAACATCCTCGTCACGATATTTTGGGTTTTGTGTTTTTAATCTAATTAGAAAATTAAACATAGATTCAATAAACATTCATGCAAATTTTATCTTTTATAAATAATGGAGTATTTATGGATATAATAACTAAGTTAATTACGCCGTCAGTATTATTTAGGTTATTAAAGATATTTAATTGATATTTATCGATTCTCCTTTTTTGTATTTAATACCACCTTTCATGGAGTTAGATATTCTTTGTTAACTAAACAAATCAATTAACACCATGTACCGATAACTAATTTGGTTAATTAAATTAATTCCTTTTTCTAAGAGATTGAAAATGAACCATTTAAATGCCACCTTAAGGGTTGGGATTAGACTTAAACTTTATTCAAGGGCCCAAATTAAACCTAAGAATTTAGTTATCCGAGTACTAACTTTCAAGTTTTAAAACCACTACCGAAAAACATGTCAATACATTTTCAGATAATAATTCTTATAAAAACTTTTGAAATAGAGCTTTCACTCTAACTACGAGGCGATTGTACCATCAAATAAAAGAAGACTACTCTAAATTAGATCGATAACTAAACCTTAAAATCTAATTTTCAGATTTAAGTTTGTAATGAAAAATAATATATTTCTCTCTAACATTCTTAATATAAAATCATGAATAAAAATAAAATCAATTCATTTCGTAGATTTTTACCTATTTAATATTTCATGTAAGCATAACAACGTTATTATTATATCATGATTATAAACAAATAGCAATTGTAAATTTAATCACGCTGCATAAATTAAATATAACATGTAAGAATAAAGCATAAAAATAAGCGTAAAGAAAATAAAAATCCTTACGAACTTCGACGCTATTCCCGTTGCTTAGAAAAACCTCCAAGCGGAATTTGCACTTCCATTTATTAAATCAAAAATCTAAATTATTACAAAAACATAACTAGTTCTTCCCTAAAAGAAGAACTCTAAAAACTAAGAGAAACTAGCTAAAACATAAGAAAACTAGCTAAAACATAAGAAAAACTAAAAACTAAAAACTAAGAAATGGAGAGAAAGAAAGAAGCAGAAGTGTGGTTTTGAGGTGTGTTTTTGAAGTGAATGGAAGGGGGTATTTATAAAGGTGAGGACGGAGAGAAAAAATGAGTAAAAAAATGTTAAAAAATATTAAAAAATAAAAAAACGGTTTTGGACCTACTGAGGTCATCAATGACGCCGCGATGACGGCCACGGGCGGGACGTGAAAAATGGGTCAACGCTATTGGCGCCAAGGCTGGTTGGCGCACAGGGCTATCGAGCTAACAAGGCCACGCTGCCGCGGTATGGCGCGCTGAAGCACGTGCATCAGCTGGCTGGGCCAAGGCTGGCTACTGGCGCTGGCTGGCAAGGCGCTACTAATGGGCGGCGTATTTTCCGTCTTTTGACATTTTTGACCTTTTCGACCCATTTTGTCCAATTTTTCCATGTTTGTTGACCTTTTTCCACTTATTTATTAATTTATTTGTGATGTATTGCTTCAAGTATTCTTCTTTGAGTCTTTACATTATGCGTTTTTAGCCAAAATTCACGAAAAACAATAAAAATACCCGTGATTCCGAAAAAGACAAATTTATATAAATATATGATAAAACATATAAATATATATATTTTTAATCAATTAATGTGCATAAAATCATGGTTATTTTAGTGCTTTTTGAGCACTTATCACGTACCTTAAGAATTTCCCTACGACAACACCAAATATGCATTTTTTAGGATTTGACCTTATACCGTGTCTTCGAATTACTGAGAATACTTCCTCTATGTCTTTAATGTGGTCCATGGGTTGAGCTGATTTTACCACCATATCATCCACATAGGCATCTAGGTTTCTTAACCAACTGTTCTTCAAATATTTTGTTAAGTAAAAGTTGATATATGGCACCCACATTCTTCAATCCAAACGGCATCCTTTTATAACAGAATGTTTCTTCTTTCATTATACCAATTGATCAATACTTGGGAGGGCAAACAATCCTTAGGACATGCCATGTTTAAATTTGTGAATGCTACAAACATATGAGATGAACTACGTGCTTTTTTTATTAGGATCACATTTGATAGCTAGGAGGGATAGTTGACCTCCCTTATGACCCTTACTTCTTTAAGAGTATCCACCTGGTCTTTGATGATCTCATTCTTTTCTCTTGGGAATTTTCTTTTTCATTGTTATACGAGTCTAGCCTTTGGATTGTCGTTTAATTGGTGTGATATGAATTTTGGATAAATTCTAGGCATGTTAGTTGGAAACCATGCAAACACATTCGAGTTAGTGTTGTAGAATTGTGAAAGTTGTTCCTCTAGTCCATCGTTAAGTATTCACCCAATTTTAAGGCGGTGGCATTCACCTTTTACCTCTACTAAGAGGCCTTTTACTTCATTTAAGTTGATCAATTTTGCAAGGCCTTTCCTCATTGGATTCCTTTGAGGGATGCCTCTCGGTAACTACTATTTATGGGCCACCTTCTTCATAGTAGCATTATAGCAGTTCCTAGCCTTCTCCTAATCTCCTCTAATCTTCTCTCGACCTCTATCAGTGGAAAATATGATTACTTAGTAGAAGGTGGATGGAATTGCCCTCATTTTTTGTATCCAAGGTCTTCCTAAGATGGCGTTGTAATGAGTTGGGACATGGATGATTACAAAAGTGCTCATTACTATTACTCATTTTGTCATAACAGGCAGCACTACCATTCCTTTGGCATTAGTATTACTACTATTAAACCCTACGAGAGGGAGCTCCGTCTTGAAAATATTAGGATCCTTTATACCTGGAGCTTTTGTTGTGGTCAAAAAAGGAAGTCTATCGAACTCCTTGTATCAATAATTATTCTACAAACATCATAAGATCCAATCCTTAAAGTGATCACTAGAGGGTCCTCATAATGAGAAGACCTCTTTTGCTTCTCATTGAAAACTATTTCAATGGTAGGTCTCCTTTTGTCCAAGGCATATACATGAGGGGTACTACGCAATTCTCTAGCAAACCTTTTGTATGAGTTGTTGGAATTTTTGTTAACTCCTAGCCCTCCATATATGGTGTGTATGGTTCTGAAATTGGTTTCTCTATGAAATCCTCTTCATTGCCTATCATGATTTTTGTTTTTGGCACCTATAGCCTATTTTGGTGATTTCTCCAATATCCATTTTTTATGACGAGGTTCTTCAGATATTCCCTTATCTTCCATCTCTTTCTTGAGGTTTCTACAATCTTTTGTCTCATGGCCCACGTCCTTATGGAAGGCACACCATTTGGATGTGTGATGAGTGCTCAAAAAGTACTAAAATTACCATGATTTTATGCACGTTAATTGATTAAAAATATATATATTTATATGATTTTATCATATTTCTATATAAATCTATCTTTTTGGAATCACGGGTATTTTTATTGTTTTTCAGGTATTTTCGCTTAAAAAAAGTAACTAAAAGACTCAAAGAAAAATACCGGAGGCAATACATCACTAATATATTCATAAATTAAATGAGGAAAAGTCAAAAAAATATGGAAAAATTGGACAAAATGGGTCAAAAAGGAGGAAATTGTGCACGCAGCCGCCTAGCCACGCCAGCCAACGCTCACAGCATGCCTAGCCGTGCCGAGCAACTGCGAGCATCGCCAAGTCCGTGCATGCCCGTGCTCATTAGCTCCCAGTCTGCGCGTGCCCACGCCCATCAGCACCTTATCCGCGCGCGCCGCTGCCCATCTGTGCGCACCGCCGCGCCCTACGTTAGCATGATATCATCAATGGTGTAATCATGCACTACTCCGCGTTTTCACCATTTTTAATCATTTTTTCACCCACTTTTTCTTCCCCTCCTCACCTATAAATACGCTTATTCTCTTAACTTCAAATCACACCTAAAACCACATCTTCTCTTCTCTTTCTTTCTCTCCAATTCTTAGTTTTTAGTTTTTCTTAGTTTTTTAACTTTTCTTAGTTTTAGAGTTCTTATCTTTTTGAGAAGAACTAATTATGTTTTTGTAATTTATTTATTTTTTGATTCAATAAATGGGAGTGCAAATTCCGTTAAGAGGTTTTCCAGCAACAGAGTTAGCATCAAAGTAATGTAAGGATTTTATTTTCTTTACAGTTATTTTTATGCTTTATTCTTATATGTTATATTTAATTTGTCTGTGATTAAATTTAACTTTGCTGGCTATTTTTAAACATGATATAATAATAACGTTGTTATGCTTGCGAAATATTAAATAGGTAAAAATCTCTAAAATGAATTGATTTTATTTTTATTCAAGATTTTATATTAAGAATGTTAGAAAAAATATATTATTTTTCGTTACAAACTTAAATCTGAAAATTAGATTTTAAGGTTTAGTTATCCGATCTGATTTAGAGCAGTGCTCTTTTATTTGTTGGTACAATCCCCCGGTAGTTAGAGTGAAGCTCTATTTCAAATTTTTTTATAAGAATTATTATCTGAAAATGTATTAACAACATGTTTTCAGTAGTAGTTTTAAAACTTAAAATGATAAATTTTGCATCAATATTTATTGAATCTGTATCTATATTTATTTTTATGTTATTAGATTAAAAACACAAAAACCCAAATATCGTGACAGGATGTTTAGATTTTAATTTCGTTTTTAAAAGTTTGAATAATAAATTAAAAACAACATATATTTCTTCTTTAGATCGTCCTTCGGAGTATACTTATCATTTTCTACGAAAGGATTCGTGCACTTGCGAGACTCTTATAAATATAAAACCAAAGTATTGGGAGGATTAGCGATATCTGTTTTGCTCATCAAGTTTTTGGCACCGTTGCGGGAGAAGGAATATCGTTTTTAAATTATTTATCAAAATTTTAAAAACCTTTTGTGTTGTAAATAATTGTGATTTTTTTATTTTGATTTTAAAACAAAACAAAAAAAATAGCTAATAAAAAAAATTTGTTGTTCGTGAATAGTAATAAATAAATTAAAATTAAAAGAATTTTTTTTCATTTAAAAAAAATTCGAATTTAAAATTTTTGAAAAAAATCATATTTCAAATTTCATAAGAAATAAAAAAGAAAAATTAAAAAAATTTAAATTAAAAAATAATAATAACAATAATAATAATAATAATTATAGCACGAATAGTAAAATAATTTTGAAATTTGAAATTTGAAGTAAAAAATAATAATAATAATAGTAATAATAATCTTAACGTTCATGAATAAAAAAAATTCAAATTTCAAATTTTATAATAAAAAATAAAAAAAAACTTTAATAAATTTTAAATAAAAATAATAATAAAAAGAATAAAATAATTTTTTTGTTTAATTAGTTTCTTTTTTAAAAAAACATAAAAATAATAAAATAAAATAACTTAGGGCTTAACTAGTTTTCTTTAGTTTTTTGTATTAAATATGATGTAAATTTTCTCTAAATTTTTGTTTTGACTATTTTATTATTTTTTAGAGAGAAGTTTTAAATTTATGTTTTCAATAGTCTATGCGTGGTAGGAGATCCTTAGAAAACCCCCTTAGACCATATGTAAATAATATTCATAAATTTTAACAACTGTCAACAAGACTGGATTCCAACCATCAGCCAATTTTTGAGCCAAACATAGAACCAAGCCTTAATCATTTACTGGAACCGAAAGAAATGGAAGAAAACCAACATGTTAGGGAAATCACCATGAAGGAGTTTGCAAGACCAGTGATTGGCACGGCAACTACCGCTATCCAACTGGGTGAGGCTGCTCGGAATTATGAACTGAAAAATATTCATTTTTCTATGCTTCCTTCCTTTTATGGGCTGCCTAATGAAGATTCTAATTCCTTCATTGGAGACTTCTATGCTACAGTCCAAATCTTCCCCCTCGGTATTCTAAATGAGGATCAACTTAGAATGAGATGTTTCCCCTACACCTTAAAGGACAAGGCCAATGCTTGGTTGATGTCACTTCCCCCAAGTTCTCTGATGACATGGGAGAACATTTAAAATAAATTCATGGGAAAATTCTATTCCCACCAAAAAATATCAAAGTTGAGAGGAAATACTGCTACTTTCTCTCAGATGGAAGGAGAACCATTCCATAAAGCTTGGGATAGGTTCAAAATGTTTCTCACTCAATGTCCCCATCATAGCTTTCCCCTATGATAACTGTATTTTATAAAGTTATTTTCATCACTTTTAGTAATGATAATTGCAATTTTCTATTAATATTTAGTTAATTTTTGTTAAATAAATTAATATTTTCCTTTTATGTGCTAAAAATACATTTTTAATAAAATTAAATAATTTGTATCGAAAATGTACTTAATTTCATATTTCTGTCCACAAATATAATTTATGATAATATAGTTTCTTAATTACAATTTATAAAAATAGAAAATATAATTTAAATTAAATTTGGGCTTAATTATAATTATTAAAAGTTTAAAAATTTAATTTAAAATTAGCAAAGGGCTTAACTGTAATTTAAGAAAGTGCAAAATGTAATTTGGATTAAATTTGTGGGTCAAAATATAATTAAAAAAAGTTTAAATTTTCTGCACAGGAAAAGAATCGCACTCGTACAAATCACGACGTTCATCACCCATCATCCGATCAAAGCAGCAACGGTCCACATTTGGCGAGTACAACCAGACGAGGCAAAATCGCGTGTAAAATCTTCGCACGGGTTCTGGCGTGCCTTCACTGGCTGCCTCACAGTCGCATCGTAAGATCGGGAATGGGACCCACATGCCGGGCCAAGCAGATTCCCCGAGGCGCATCGCCGACCGTTGGATCTTTCGAACGGTCCCGCATTGAAGCACGTGGAACCAAGTTTCGCCGCGCACGAACCATTCGTGTAGCAACTGCCCGCGACCCCGTTACGCATGCAGCTGGGCATCCTCGCTTTGCTGCACAAGAATCCGCCACTCTGTCCCACTAATATTTAAGCAAATCAAAGTCCGACACGTGGCTATTTACAATGCGCGCGACCGCGCCGGATCACGCCCGTTTCCAAATAGCCGCTCTCACTTTCTCGCGCCCAATCCTCGTGCTTTAGTTTCTCGCGCGCGCCTCGTTCCTTTCAACGAATGAGATGCGGCCACGTGTCCCACTATTTGTTTCTGGCCGAATCGCACGGCCGACACGTGGCATGCATAAAGAATTAAAAAAATGCAGAATCGGCGCCCCTGTCTCATGCATGAATTAAATAATATTTTTCGATACGAAAATCGATACGCGTGATTTTTGTTTTTCGATAAAAATTATTACGTGGTTTTGATAAAAAAAATGTAATATTTTAGATGTATTTTTTAGCTATAAATAGGTGATGTTATGATAGAGTTTAAGAGTTTTTTTTAGTTTAGAATTTTTGTGGTGTTCGGTTTTGGACTGCAGAACACGCAGAAGCAATTTTTTGGCTTTTGTTGTGTTCTACGTGTGCCAAATATTTTCGTTACTTGATGTTTCAATTTTCTTCTTGTTCTTCTAATTTTTCTGCATCTGTTGTAATTTTAATTTTTAATTAATAAAGTAATTTAATTTTTCTAGGGTTGCATTTGATCTAAATTTATGAAGCTTTTATTTTAATTATTTTTGAAAGATTTATAAGACGTTCGATTTTTTTTCATTCTGTTTTGTGCTTAATGCTTTTTGATTATTTACGAATTTTATCAAAACGATTTGTGGCATAAAAATATACTTGAGAAAGGCATTTTTGTGTATATTACTCATAAATAGAATGACATGTATGATAAAAGCGATAGGAATATACCTTAATTGTATGCTGTAGCCATTTGAAAATTTAGAACTTAATTAATCTTGGTGAATTTAATTCTCATGTAGATATAGTGAATTAATTTAACGAGGTGTGTTTGTAATGAGCTCTAAGAGATATATGAATAAAAAAAAGAAGTTTTCGGTTGACAAATTAAATGTACTAAAAAATATAAATCCAAAGAAAATAATATGATTGGAGTGGATTAGTTTGGTGAAAAATTGCAATCCTAGAGTTCTCTTATTTTATTTTTAAACCTTTTTCCATATCAACCATTATTTTGGATAAAATTAGAGAGATACAATTTTAGTACTCAACAAACTATAGTAACAAATCCTCGTGGGAACGATACTCTACTTACAAATCTTTATTACTTGTGACCGTGTATACTTGCACGATTTCTGTGTGTTGAAAAAACACAACAATACCCTGCAGTTGCAGAACCAATTCTTTTACGATGGACTTACGCAACAATGTCAGTTCATTGTCGACAATGCTGCAGGAGGAGCAATGGGAGAAAAGACTGCCTCAGAGACGTACAACCTCTTTGAGATGTTGGGTGCTAATTCCTAACAGAAAAGCACACGAGTGAGAAAAGCTGGAGTTCATGAAATCGATTCCAGCAATGAAGTTCAATAACAACTTGTTCAATTGACCAAGCAAGTTTCCCTTTTCACTACGCAAACCAACACCAATAATGAACAGTATGGTTTGTATAGCAACATGGGACATGGTACTGAAGCCTGTCCATATCAAAGAGAAATAATAGCTAGACTTGAACAGGTTAATGTATTGGGAGCATATCAACAGAGACCAAGGTTCGACCCCAATTCAAATACCTACAATCCTGGGTTGAGAAATCATCTGAACTTCTCCTAGAGGCAAAACAACCTTCCTAGAGGCAAAACAACCTTCCTTTCGCTCAAAGCTCAAATCAGCCAGGCCAGCAATTCCACCCACCTATTCTAAGAAGCATTCCCAATAAATTAACCTTGGAAGACAACTTGAATTTTTTTATTCAAGTTTGTAGAGATAACCAATCTAAAACCAATCAACGGTTGGACTCTATGGAAGCTTCTATCAAAGAGGTGGAAGTTCAAGTAGAACAATTAGTTAAACATTTGCAAAAACAAAGCAAAGACTAATTTGATGGTCAAATAGGGTAAAATAAATTCAATGAAGAGGAGTCATTGAGTTTGTCATTCTACAATCTTCAAGCAACGTCCTACTAGAAGACAATACATTTTAGTCCTACGTGGGAGGTCACCCATTATTGTATTTTCCTTTGTTTTAGTTTTATTTTGTGTGTAATAAAATTCAAATGAAATAAATTCGTTTCTTTCAAAAATTGTGTCCATTCTTTAAATTTAGCATTAAAAGAAAAAAAATTTAGATTTTCTCTTTACTTAATTTTTTTTATTCTAAAAAAAACAATAATATGTACAAAAAAAATAAAAAATAAAAAATATAAAAAAGTTAGGTTTCCTACACCTTTTTGCTTTAAGCCTATACATTTTGTCAAGTAAGAAATCTTTCTTAGAGATATCTACTATTTTTTAAGAGCTAAATGTTGATACACAATAGGAGAAGGATCAATTTCAACTACAAATAACCATGGGAGATGCTGAAGATAGGCGGAAAATGATGAAAGACTATACAATGCCAATCATTGGCAATGTAACTTCTGGCATACAATTACAAGAGGCTGTAAGGAATTATGAATTAAAAAAGATTCATTATTCTTTGTTGCCTTCCTTTTACGGTGTCCCTAATGAAGACCCTTTGCATTTCATTCGATAATTCTATGCTATTGTCCAAACCTTTCCACTACATGCAATTAATGAAGATCAACTTAGGATGAGGTATTTTCCTTACACCCTCAAGGATAAAGCTTGGTCATGGTTCATTACTCTACAGTCGGATTCTCTAAAAACTTGGGAGGTAGTATATGAAATGTTTATGGGTAGGTTCTATTCCCATCAAAAGACTGTTGATCTAAGGACAAAGATAGCAACATTTTCTCAAATGTATGAAGAGCCCTTTCATGAAGCTTGGGAACGATTCAAACTCCTTTTCATTAAATGTCATAATCATAGCTTTCCATTACAGCTACATAACCAATTCTTTTATGATGGATTCACACTACAGAGTCAATACAAGGTTGATAATGCTGTTGGAGTTGTTGTAGGAGAAAAAAACCGTAGAGGAAACCTATAATCTTTATGAGCTGTTGGGTTCTAATTCCCGACAAAGAAGTGCTAGAAGGAGAGCAAGAGTCAATGAAGTTGGCTCCGATAATGAGATAACCTTGCAACTTGTTGAATTGACTAAGCAAGTACAACTTCTCACTACCCACCAAATGCCAAATCAAGAGGTGTGTGAAGTGTTTTTTTCAATTGGGCATGGTACTCATAATTGTTCAAATACTTGTGATTCTAGTGTCAATGCCATGGAGGAAGTCAAATCCTTTCAAAGGTATCATCCAAACACCTATAATCACCCTAACCATCATTGGAAACAAAACAATTACCCAACCTACACCTAATGTCCAACACTAAGGTCGAATAAAAACCACCCTTACCCACTAAGCCAATATTTTAAGCCAACCTTAGAGGATAGCTTGAATGCTTTTATTCAAGTTAGTCGTGACAACCAATTGATGAATAATCAAAGGTTGAACACCATGGAGGCTTTGGTTAAAAGGATTGAATCTAAAGTTGGGCAACTGGCTGAACAAATGCAAAAGAAAGAGCCAGGAAAGTTGCCCAGTCAACCTGAACAAGCAAAGGATGTAAGAACCCTTCGAAGTGGTAAGGTATTGAATACCAGTTTACTTGAAATCTCTAACGATCTACCTTGTAGTTCAGGTAACAAAGAAGGTGATATTTTAGTCTCGCAAAAAGGAGAAACAAGTGTTAAACTTAACAAGCCTTCTGAAAAACTCATTGGGGAGTCATTTGACATCCCCAAAATTCAAAAGACAACAGAACCACACCAGCTGCAAGTACCTTTTCCATACCAGTTAAAAGAATCCAAACAAGATAAGCAATTCTATGATCTTTTTAATATGCTCTCTAAAGTAAATATCAATTTACCAATATTAGAAGTGATCATGAATGTGCCCTCATATACTAAGTTTTTCAAAGAGTTAAACACTAAGAAAAAGAGTTATGAACTGAATGAACTAGTAGTAGTATCAGAAATTTCTAGCGTTGTACTTCAGACAAACTACCCCTAAGTTGAAAGACCTTGGAAGTTTTATTATAAACATAACTATGGGGGATAGGAAGGTTGTTAAAGAAATGCTTGATTTATGTGCTAGTATAAATTTGATGCCCTACTCTATATTCTTACAACTCAATTTAGGAGATTTAAAACCCACAACTATATTTCTTCAACTTGCAGATATATCTCTTAAGTATCCAAAGGGAATAGTTGAGGATGTGTTTGTACAAGTAGATAAACTGATAATACCTGTTGACTTTATGGTTCTAAATATGCAAGATCCACCCTTGGATAGAGATCACACAATATTTCTTGGTAGACCGTTCATGGCAATTGCTAAAACTATTATTGATGTCCAAGATGGAAATTTGACAATGACAGTCTTAGGAGAGACTATTCATTTTAAAGTTTATGATTCTTCATCTTTTCCTTCTATTTTTTCCATCGAAGAAATATTTGATGTTGAACCTTTGGATAATCTTGTCCAAAGCACCTTTTCCCGAACCATAATAGAATACAAGCTTGAAACTGTTCTTACACTTGAAGAGGTCGAAGAAGATTTAGATGAGGAAATTAAGGGGTACCTTGAACGACTAGACAATGATGAAGTAATGACAAAATCTAGTACACTTTTAAATCTTCCCAGTTCTTCATCTAGTAAAGAGGCCAATCCACCTAAACTTGAACCGAAAGACTTACCTGAGCACTTAAAATATGTGTTTTTGGGAGAAGAAGAAACTTATCCAGTGATAATTTCTTCAACCTTGACCAAAACCCAAGAAAAGGAACTTATCAAAGTGCTTAAATAGTTTAAGAAAGCTATAGGTTGGAGTATCGAGGATATAAGATGCATTAGTCCTACGATGTGTATGCACAAGATCAACTTGGAGGATGGTGCTAAACCTATACGTGAGGCCCAAAGAAGACTAAACCCAAATATGCAAGAGGTAGTTAAGAAAGAAATTCTTAAATTGTTGGAAGAAGGAATTATCTATCTTATTGCTGATAGTAAGTGGGTTAGTCCATTGCATGTGGTACCTAAGAAATCTGGGATAACAGTTGTTAAAAATGAAAAAAGTGAATTAGTGCCCATTAGAATAATCACTAGATGGAGAATGCGTATAGATTTTAGGAAACTAAATTTATATACTAAAAAGGATCACTTTCCTCTTCCATTCATTGATCAAATGTTGGAAAGATTAGCTGGGCACAAATTTTACTGTTTTCTAGATGGATTGTCTAGATATTATCAAGTACCCATAGCACTAGAAGATCAGGAAAAGACCATATTTACATGTCCTTTTAGGACATTTTCTTTTCAAAGAATGCCATTTGGGTTATGCAATGCCCCTGCCACTTTTCAGAGATGCATGATATCTATTTTCTCGGACATGGTGGAAAAATTAATTGAGATTTTCAAGGACGATTTCTCTGTCTTTGGGAACTCATTTAATGATTGCTTACATAAATTGACTTTGGTTTTAGAAAGATGCATTGAATGCAATCTCACCCTTAGTTGGGAGAAAAGTCATTTTATGGTTCAACAAGGGATAGTTTTAGGACATATAATTTCAAACAAGGGTATTGAAGTTGATAAGGCAAAAGTTGAATTGATTTTCAAACCACCTCCCCCTACAGCTGTGAAGGAGATAAGAAGCTTCTTAGGACATGTAGGATTTTACAGACGATTTATTAAAGATTTCTCTAAAATAAGTCGTCCCTTATGTAACTTGCTATAAAAAAAGATGTTTATTTTAATTTCAACAATGACTGCCTTATTGCCTTTAATACCTTGAAAGAGAAACTAACATCTACCCCTGTTATTATGGCACCAAAGTGGTCTTTACCTTTTGAAATAATGTGTGACGCTTCTGATCATGCTATCGGAGCAGTCTTGAAACAAAGAGTGGATAAGTGTTTGCATGTCATCTACTATGCTAGCAAAACACTCAATGATGCCCAAATGAATTATACCACCACTGAAAAGGAATTCTTGGCTATAGTGTTTTCTTTAGACAAATTTAGGTCTTATTTAGTAGGATCTAAAGTGATTGTGCATTCTAATCATGCTGCTTTAAGATACCTATTAAGTAAACCAAATGCCAAGCCAAGATTAATCAGGTGGGTCTTACTCTTACAAGAATTTGACCTAGAAATCAAGGATAAGAAAGATAGTGAAAACTTAGTATCTGACCATTTGTCTAGGTTGATTTCTGACTTCAATTCTCTTAAAGATGATAGTAATGAAGATATAGTTGAAACCTTTCCTAATGAACAGTTATTTTCAATAGGTCCGAACCCATGTTATGCTGATATTGTAAACTATCTTGCCACTAGTGTTTTGCGACGTAACACTTCATATCAGGACAAGAAAAGGTTTCTTAAAACTATTAAGGACTATTTCTAGGATGACCCTTATTTATACAAGATTGGTCAAGATCAAGTCATCCGGAGATGTGTACCTGAAGAAGAACATAAGAGCATTCTAACTTTTTGTCATGAACTTCATTGTGGGGCCATTTTGGTGGTGAAAAGTTACCATGCTTAATTTCAAAAAAATAAAAAAAAAAAGATTTAACAATTTAAAAAATAAAAAAATAAGAATAATAATAATTTTTTTCTTTTTTATGTTTACATTTTCATTTTTATTTTGTTTGGTTTTATTTTCTTTCTTCGATTTAGTAATTTTTGGAATTTTAGAATTAACTTTAAAAATTCTCACAAAAATTTATCATTTCTTTAAATCAAATTTAAGTAAATAGTTAAGTCTTTTGTACTGTTAGATTAATTTTTGAAAACATATCATGAAATATTTTGTAATTGTTTTTGGTAATTAGTTAGTTTTTATCATAACTAGTATTTCTTGATAAGAGGTAAAAATTATATTAAACCCAAAATTGGTGTTTATGAATTTTGTTTTAGTGGAAACTACCTTTGTGAGATATAATTTGAGCCTAATTTCCTTTTATTCAGAGTGAAATATATATATTTTTTCTACTCCAAACACATTTCTTATTTCTTCAATTTTTTAGATGATCTCTAGAGGTATGAATGTATGAATTTTTTCTCATCTTAATAGAGTGTCGTATATTTTTTTTTTCCCTAGAATAAATGATTTAAGTAGAAATTGATAGTATATGCTTTTATCTCATTCGTGCATGACTATTACAAAAAAAGAAAGAAAGACATATATGGGGTGACCTAAACCAAAATCAAACAGAAAAGCCCCAAAATTAACCACTTACCAAAATCCTAAAAAAATGTACAATGTGTACATGGGTTGACTCTCTAAAAATTATATATATTTAAAAATATCTTCAAAAAAAAAGAAAAAAATAGAGAGATAAAGAATATATAGTAAAATCTACATAAGGAATTTTACATTTCTCATTTTTCTCAGCTAACTTCAAAGCTTGGTCTTCCTTCTTATTGGCTTCCTCTAATGATTGAAAGCATGCTTCCCAACTCTTCCTTTTCTGAACCCATTGTTCTTCACCAGGTCTTGCCGAGCTAGAAATGGGATTTCTTTCATCCTTCTCCTCTGAATGGTGTGTCTCATGTTGTCCTTGTCTTACTATGTTTTTGTTAATCAGTTCTACTGCTTAGTCTTCCAAGGCCCTTCCCCCTAATTGGGACCGTAGTGCCTTATTTTCTCTTCTAGTTTCCTCAAGCTCTCTTTTCAGTTCTAGTAGTTGGTGAACCATCTCTTGGTGATGTAGGCTATCTTCTACTCTAACCTCATCGAGGGATAGTGTTGTGTCTCTTTGAGCAGCCTTCGCTTTTTGTTATCCAACTTGGAACGTCTACCAATGCGAGTCCCATCATTTTTATGTGTGAAAAATGGCTTAGGTGCTATTTTTGAACATAGCACAACATATTTTCCAAGCTTCTCTCAAGATTTAGAGTAAATCCCAAGAGGTATGGGATTAGAAACTTAAACTTGACCTAAAAATATGAGCCCTACGGTAGGTGCCAAAATTTTTGGGGTTGATTTGAATCATAGAGAAAGAACTTAGAGAGAAGTTAAAGATATTTAGCTGAATGTGTGGATTCTATGACAAAATCCTTCCATTTATAGAACATTACATGTACATATGTCGATCACACAATGTTTACATATATATGAGTGTTAGAGGGATACAATCGGTATAAAAATACAACATCTTATGTATCAAGCTCAACCCTAGGCCGAGCTGGTGGTCAACCCTATAGAGGAAGTGTCCTCTAGGATAGACCTCCTACTTCAGAGGTGCATTTAAAGTGTATTCCTTCTTATGGTTGGGCCATCTTTCATAGGTTTGATCTAATGACAAGAGCTCATGCTGCTTATTTTGATTTAGACCAACCTATAGTTTCATCCTTAATCTTGAGCCTAAATGTCTTAGTCCTTCATCTCAAGCAAGGCTACAAGTATTGGTCTTTCATCTCAGACCGGGCTACAGGTCTTGGTCATTCATCCCGGGTCGGGCTACAGGTCATTCCATATGCCCAAACACAATGAATTTAGTACATCTAAACAATTATCACATGTTCTCACAAAAAAAAGCAACTGGACAAGGGAGTTAGAAATATATTTTAAGGGATATAAGAGTGTAATTTTTTTAATATAAAATAGAGAGAGATATTTAAATGTTTAAGAATAAAAAATATATTATGATATAAATTCGGTAAAAGATTAAGAGTTACAATAGACTCTTTTCAATTAAAGATAAAATTTTCATATTATGTTACATGAGAGAAATAAAGTTAGAACATAATAACTTATAACGAAAATTATATAACATAAATAAGAATATAAAAATATAAAAATGTAATAAATATTAATATCACATTTGTATAAGTGTTAAAAACTAAAATTAAAATAAACATAATAAATTATAAAGAATAAGATATTATTTAAAATTTAAGCTTGAAAATATATATAAAAATACACATGTTGAAAAATAAAAAACTACAAATATTTTTTGTAAGTACTTGTTTCGTCGATTTTTTTAAAGCGACAAAATAAGACAATTTTGTATAGTGATAAAAATAAATGAAAAACTATAAAAAAATATTAAAAAATTTCAAATAAAATAAAAAATTATTAAAATAAAATGTGAATTAATATAATATTATATAAAATTAACACTTGGAATTATACAATATATAAAAAAAATTACAATATGAATGACAAAAATCTTAAAAGCTTTAGTTTGAAATTTCTCATAATTCTTTTTATTGTACTTTAATTCTTATCATTTTTGACAATGGTATTTTGTTATTATGAACAAAATTTAAGTATATAAAATATTTTTTTGATTTACACTATATTATCCTAATAAATATTTGGATATATATACACTATTATAATTTTATGCATGCAACTAATTAATATCTATCAAAGATGCAAACAAAAATATCTATATTCAACTACTATAACCACTTTTGTGTACAACTTGGCAAACAAAAATATCTATATTCAACTACTATAACCACTTTTATGTGCAACTTGGCAAATACAAGAGAAAAATGATATTTTGTTCACAATTCATTTATATTATTTTTGATTACATATATGCTAAATATTATTAAAATATACAACCATATACTAAGTATATGCATAAAAAATAAGATACCATATATTTTTACAAATAAAATATTTATTTAATACTAAAAATATACATGTAATTAATTTCTTCTAAAACATTTAGCTGAGACTACAGTATCGTGAAACACCTTAAATGTTTAGCCTTTATAGCAATATAATCACTTGAAGTTTGTAAGAAGGGCTCTAATGTCCAAAATATATATAGTTAATATCACTAATACTCCCAGATGATTAACATCGTTAACTTTTCATCCAATGATATATTTTTATTTTCTACGAATCTGATACCAAGTTGAGGTTAGTTTTTTAATAACACTAGTTATTACTTCCTACAGATTATTATTTAAAGACAAACCTTAAAGTATATTATCGAAACATTGTTTTATTTTTATAATTTTCTTATGTTTATATTTATACAGACTTGTAACTAGTTTCTTTGTATTCATTTTCTTATCTTATAAAAAAATATTTAATCATTTAAGATCCTTAATTGACATATAATTATAATTATCATTCATGAATTTAATGAGTCAACCATGATATTTCCTTCCATTCTTCGTCTTCTTTTGTTATACCTAATATGCCTCAACTTGATCAAATCTTAATGTCCTCTTGATAATGGTGAAGCATTTACATCCGTACATAATATGGTGTTCAATTTTAACTTACTAGAAAATAGAAATACAGTGATTGGACTAAATTTTGTTTGTAATATTAATAATTATTATAATTCTAAAAGCTGGCTAAATTTTTTGAAGAGATTCTTAGCCGCTTATAGTTTCTAGATATATAGTTACTAGAATAATTTTATAATTGAGAAGTTGCTATTACTGAAGTAGTGTCCAACTAATGAAAATACAAGTTTCTTTTATAGGAAAATGAATCACTATTTAAAATAGTGAATAATCATCATTTTACCCCTATTTTAATAATTCACCTAAGTTTCGAATTTTGGCATTTGAATCTAACCTTTCATTCCTTAGTATGATATGTCAGTGGGTTCTACATCTTTATTCCTCTTTGTTTTTTTCTACCGACAATTCTTTTGATAATGTAGACTATGATGCATTTTCATCTTCTCGATCTCTAATGCAGTAAATGCATTTATGATTCTTAGTAGTTTTCTTGGCATAAAAATTAAACACCTTATTATTTCTTATTCACAAATTTTCATAGTATTATTGTTAAAATTTGTTTCAACTTACTGATTTTCTCACCATCTTTTTTAGTGAGAGTTATATTGTTATGGAAAGTAATTATAATCTTATTAGTCGAGTAATTTACTTTGAATTTAGAAGAATTATAAATCTTTATGAATTTATGGTAAATTTGACTTAGCATATATCCTTTAGAAAACATAACTCATCTATATTAAATTCCTTTTCTCGAAGTGGCTTTGGTTTTGTAACTTCGTTAGTAGTGTTAGAAATCCCTAATTTGATAAAATGGTAGGGACTAACACAACCATCTTCATTTCATTTCATAAGAGAACTAAAAAATCTAAGATAGATGGGCTTGTCACTTACCTTGATCTTTTTCTTGAAGTTCTTGATAGCCTTCATGAATTGTTTAGAAAAATAATTTAATTCATTTAAATCAATTCCTATATATAGGTTCTCAATTAAACATGCTTGGAAATATTTATAAACAAAAATCGGATTAGCTCCTTCAAAATATTAAATTTACTACCTGTAGGAAATTCTTTTCCTATGGTGTAAACTCTTATATGTTTGGTATGTTCTTGAGTAGATTTCTAGCTAAGTTATAGAGACTCAATCATTATGGTTTACTTAAAATTCTACTATTGGTATTTTTCATCTTCAATGACCAATGTATTCCTAGTGAATGTTTTCTTAAATAGTATTGGTCATGACCATACTATCTTAACTATGAATAGTACTAATGGTCGTACTATCTTAAACGTGAATAGTATCAATGGTCATACTATATTTCCTAGGGTCTCTAACCTACTTGGTGGCAATGGTTGTTCAAATTTTGTAGATTCATTTTTACCTATATCATATAGAGTTATTAGTTTTGGTACTCTATAGTTGGCAGTTACATTTATATCTTTTGAATGCTTTGTATTTTTAATATTTTTAATATTTTTGCTTTATAAGATTTTGTATTACATCCATATTTTTTGGCTTTCTAAAATCTCTTGTATCACAACAGATTTTATCATTTCTTCTTATTTGTTTATATTCCTATCTTTCTTGACACTTAATTATTATCTAAAATTGAAGACTTCTTATTCTTTCTCCTAAGGTGTCGAGTATAATTTTACTATTTCTTTGTTCTATCATTCTGTTATAATTTATGTAATGTACTGTGTAATTTTTGAAAAAAAAAATCTTATAAGTTTCTAGCATGAAGGGTGATAATTTATATAATACATTTCATATTTTTTCATATTTGTTAAATATCATTTGGCTTCTTCAATTTAATTTTCACTAGATTCAATGATATGTCAACCTTTGGCTTCTCAAATAAATTTCTTGTATATTGCATCTACTACAATATCTAAATATTATCTACCTATGAAAGCATTTCCTATATTTCTAAATGTTGTTGTTCTGTTAAATTTGTAAACCAAATTTTTACATTTTCTATCTTTTTGTGAGCTACTAAGACTCTACAAGTAAAAGGGTTTACTTGGGTGGTTGGAGAAGTTTTTATGATTACGCTCATAACACTAGACCATTCTTCTAATGTTTTTTTCTTGTCTCTTATAAATCTTAATTTAAAAGATCATATCTATAATTTTCATGAATTTTGAATTCTGGTGGGATATTATCTCTCTAGTTCCTTAATGTAATCCTTCTTCCATTTTGGGTTTTTTTATAAGGAATGCCAACTCCTTCTGGCCTTTTGCCTATTTCTTTATTATCTATGAGGATCATATGTTTCTTCTTGATAAGGAATTGATAATCAAAATTAGTTTCATATGATTTTTTTTGGATCATATTTTCTAGTGTAGAATCAATTTCACTAATTATTGTCATATCATCTCCCTCTGTATAAAGTTTTTCATCATAATGTCCACCTAGCTATTCATCTATTATGGTTAACATACTAAATAAATTTTTTATGTTCTTATTCTCAAGGTTCATAAACTATTTTTCTAATTATTTCTATATCCTATTAAATTGGGATTATAACTTCTTCCTTACCTTTGGGTTTTTCTTCATTCTTTCTTTTCTCATTTCTAAGTATCAATGCATCTTATCTCTTAAGTGGTTCTTCTTTTAATCCTACAATAGATCAAACTTGTAATCTATGATTTTATTGTCCCCGGGCATGTTATTTACATCAAATTTTAATGATGTAAATTCCTTATGTATGTCTTTTGTAATTTCTTATTATAACTACATTATTTTATTTCTTTTAAGTCTTTTTAATTAATTACTTTAAAATAACTCTTCTTTAAATATGAGTCTTCTTGATTAATGATTACTACTAATCCTATATGTAATATAAAAGATATTTATTAATTACATAGAATTAAGGATTTTAGTTTTTCCTATAAATCAAACTCATTTCTCATTGTTTCAATCAACCACACAAGAGAATTATTTTCTTCTTCTTAATCTCTCTCTTGTTTTGTAAATATAGGATCATAATTCTTTAAGCTTATTTATTTGGTTAATCTACCAAACATTGGTAGTTGTGTTTGATTGATTAATAAACCTAATTAGTTTATGATATTTTAATCATATATTCCTATAAATTCTTCTTATTTTTTCTTGAATTATTTAATCAAAAAATTTTATGAGTCATATTATAATTATTTGGTTTGATTATTAATCTTTAAAGAAGCTATTTTTATTGAACTTGTGCTTAATCTTTTTGCTCTAGGATTTTCTAGTTGATTGATTTAAGTGACATATGTTTTGAATAATCTAATTAGGATTATTCATTATTAAATCTATTCTTGAATACACACAAACACTTATGTTTTTATGCCAACCCTTTTGTTGTTGATTTTTGAACGTATCTGATTGGCATGAAACTTATTTGATTATTTGTTTGGAAACCTAATATTAAAAATTGTGAAAAAAAATGGTCTGGTAAGTAAGGTACACTAGGCTAGTATCCTAGGAAGGGTATCAAAAGACTTATTTTGTACTTGAACATTTGGTTTTCATAATGGAAAGTTAAGTGATCTAGTGGATCGACGGTTTTCCTCTTAGATCATGATTGTGGCCTAGGTTGTTTCCACCTAAAAATATCATGTCTTATTCTTTCATTTTCACAATTTATTTTATAAATTAATAAAAATAAAAAATAACCTATTAACTCCCTTTAGGTTAATTAGATTCATATTTTATAAACTTTCAATTGGTATCAAAGACAACACTAGATACACTTAGTATTGGTCCTATAGATTTTTATCACGGATCATTTTATGGAGGATTATACCTTAGATAATGAGGAATTTGAATATTCTTTTCTCTTTAAATATAATGCTTAAAGTTCTAAAGAATTATTTTCTAAATGCCTTAGAGCCATAAAAGAGAATAATAGTCTCAATGTAAAAATAGAAAAATTAAATGAACAACTTAAGGCATATGAAAATTTTTATAATAAATTAAAATAAGGAATAATATTTTACAAGAACAAAATAATCCTTTGAATTTGAATCTTATAGGTTTGAAAGAAGAAAATAATAAGCTTGCTACAAATAATAAAAAATATGTGTAAAAGCTCAAAGAATCATGTGAAGTAGTGAAGAGACTTACACTACTAAAAAATGGGGCATTTAAGTAGATATGAAAAGTCATTTTTTGGGGAAAATAGACTTATAATCAATTTAAAGTCAGTTTGGTGAAAAACTGACGCTACACATGTGGATAGTGTCGGTTGACACATAGAATCGATGCTACGTCTTACGTGTACCGTCGGTTCAATACTTCAACTGACGCTATGTAATTAATTTCTTTATTTTAACACGCAGTTTAAAAGTGAAATTAAACAATACAATTTTTTTTTTGTTAATTATTATTTTATTTGAACTTTTAAAATTGAATTTGGATATATATATATATATAGTATAATTTTTTCTTCTTTTTTTAGTCAATTGGTCTTTAAAATTATAGAATTTTGTGTATTTGTTGGGATACGTACTTAATTTTATGTACATGTTTTTCATACGTAGTTATCGAATTTGGATAACATTAAGAACACAATATAGAAAAGTTTTCAAAAAATATAAAAGATCTATAGTTAAAATCTTAAAAAATAATTGACCAAAAAAAATAAAAAAAAATTGTATTGTTTAATTTCAATTTTAAAAATTGTTAAAATAAAAAAATACACGTGGATAGTGTCGGTTGAATTTTTTAACCGACGATATCCACGTGTATTTTTCCATTTCTCTTCTTTCTTTACCATCAAAAACAACTTTTTTAATTTGCAGCACCCAAAAAAACTAAAAACCGAGCTTCATCTCCTCCACTCTTTCGCATTTTTCGGTCACTTTCAACCACCATTTCCAACACCATTTAGTGGGTTTCCTTCCTGTCCAAATTATCTTCCAGATCCCCTATTTTTTGAGCGAAATACTCAAAAAATTTATACCCATTTTCTCACTTACAAAACACCATTTTTTCTTTATTTCCTTCATTTTTTTCACTTCATTTACTCTTGTAAGTATTTATATTAATCTTACGCACTTATTATTCACTTTGTGTTATTTTTTGTATAGATTTTTGATTTATGTATGTTTTGTATTATGCATGTTATTATTTGTTTGGCTAATTTTCTATAGGAATAATATTTGGATGTTATGGGTTTGATGGATTACTAGAATATTTACCGTACATGGATAAATTTATTGTTTCTAACATACATAATACTTCTTCTTTAGTCTATTATACCAGAACTAGTAAATGCGGCACATTTAAGAGATACAAAACAAGTATCTCGTGGTAAATCTATGTTTAGTGGCCAATCATCGCGCACTACGTCATTCAAGAAGAAGCCTTGGAAAAAGTATAGTTATGATTATGCTTTAAACTTTAGCAGAAATCTTGGCACTTTGATGACTATTGTTGCGATAACATCTATCATAAAATGATGGATGGACTGTGTCACTTCCTATAGAAATGTTTGGTGTATATATCGACCAAACATATATATTGATCGAGTACATATTGCAATTATTTGAATATCAAATGATGGATTTAAGGATAATTCAAGTGTGGTCAAGGTGAGTCATCAATCAGTAAATTTCTTTCATTTATGTAGAACATATATAATTATATTTATATTATCTAATTATTTATATATATTTCTTTTATAGAGGGCATGTTATTATTGACTTCAATATAATCACTCATCATATTTAGAAATATTCTATGATTCTTCATATGTCAATCAATATCAAGAGAAGGATGTTAGCATCACAGCTAAACAATTATGTGATAGGGCATTAACGCTTAACAGAAATCAAAAGTTGATAATCCCTTGGCCACGAAGGTTTGAACAAGGCCAAGATCATTAGATGTTGGTAATCCTTGATCTGTTCAATAATCATACTTGATACTGTGACTCAGCTTCCATAGAACTAAATAAAGATACAAAAGTAGTTGTTGAAATGTAAAAGTTATAGCTAGCTATTTTTCTTCTATTGTTCTTTGTAATATTTAATAAAAACTAACCGTTTTAAACTTTGATAGGGTATGGAAGTTGTGGAACAAGTTTAGGGGCATTGCCCTTAAAACATCTCATAAGCTTGTATGCCATAAAGTTATGGTATGTACAAGCGAATATTAATAATTTTATTAATTTTACTATTGAATAATAAAGATGTTTGAATATGGAAAATCATGTACATTTTCTTTTTGTAGGTTCCACAACAAAATGATGAATTCATGTGTGGTTATTATGTCATGAAGTTTATGAGCGAAATCATCACAAATATCAAAATTCCAATTGAAGATGTGGTAATATCTTTTACTAATATACATTTTTAACATTTATGAGTTATTTTTTGTGAATTCATGAAATTACATTCTTATTTTCATTTTAAATACGTGTAGTTCTTTGGTTGGAACAAGATTGGCTATGACCCACAAAATTTTGATGATTTACGAGAGGAATGGGCAAAACACATGGTTCAAATTATATAATCACAAAAAGAATCAGGAGCAGATTCTGATGATCTTGAATAACATATGACAACATAATGGTAATTTTTATAATGCTTTATTTCTCTATTCTTATGTTGAAGTTACACTTGATTTCATATTTATAGCTCATTGTAGCATTAAAAATACCAACTTGATTCCATATAGTTTCATATTCATAGACAACAGATTAATAAAGTGCTAATATGATTTCAAAGGGATAAGGTTATTAGTATATCACTTGGGTATTGATGTGGTAATCTCTTTTACTAATCTTTTAACATATATAAGTTATTTTTTGTGAATTCATGATATTACATTCTTATTTTGAATTTAATTACGTATATTTCTTTGGTTGGAATAAGTGGGGCTATGATATGCATATTTTTGATGATTTACAAGAAGAATGGATAGAACACTTTGTTCAAATTATAACATCAAGAGAAGAATATGACGATCTTGAATAATATAGGACAACACCATGGTAATATTTATAATGCTTTAATTTCTCCATTCATATATCTCTGAACTTTGGACTGCTTGTTTGATGGATGTTTACGTACTCATGTATGTAGGAGAATGAATTGTTATATAGACCAGCTATTTTTTGCCTAGTTTCCTTGTCACTATGCTCGTGATTCTAAGCCAACCAATCTTACTCTCCTTGAAATAAAGTAGGAATATCACAAAATCCATGACACTTTGATGACATCATTTTATTTGTAATTTAAGTTAAATATATATATGTATTGTATATAAATTATTTTTTTGTAATAAATTTAATTATCAAGTAATTAATTATATTTAATTTTTCAATTATTTGTATTATTATTTAAACTTTGTTAAATAGATTTTGATTTTTATGCTATATGTGATCGAATACAGGTTATTAGTAGAGTAGAAAATGAGTACAATATGTAAAAAAATCAATATATATTTTAAAGTCGGTTCACGCATTGAACCAACTTTAATTTTTAAGTCTTTCAATTTAAAGGCAGTTTTTATCTGACTTTAATGACCTGTTTTGTAGTAGTGTTACCATTAGAGCTCAACACTTAGATAAAATCTTAAGCATTAGTAAATCACATGGTGATACACGTGGCTTTGGTTATAAGGACGAGAGTTCCACACCTTCAATATCAAATATCACATTTATAATGCCCTTAAACTATACTCCTACTGTTACTACTTATGCACAAAGAAGTATTGCACCTATGGTAAAAAAAAAGTTGTTAAGTTTGTGCTTGTCTATCATCATTGTGGTAGGAAAGGTCATATAAGACCAAAATGTAAATTTATGATAAATGCTCCTAAACCTAATGATTCTTTCCATGTTTCACATAATAGCACTCATAAGCATCATCCATCTATGCATGATACATCATATTCAAGGAGGAATGGAAATTATAATAACATGTTCAAAAATTCTACTAGGAAGTATGAAGTCTTAAGTTCAAAGCGGCAAGTAAAATTTAGTATTTTTAATGCTAGGACTCATTATCATCATCCTATTATGCATACTACATCTTCATTTGGAATGCATGAAAAAGTAGTACTAACTCCAAGGACATGCCTATGAAACCTAAGGTAGTTGAGTCCCAACATAATGATAAAGAGAAACCAAAATGCAAGAAATTTTGGGTTAGGAAAGATTGTTTTTTCCTTGTCACCTTACTGTCTTTTATTCTTTCATCTAGGTATTTTTATTAGAGTCCTTAAATGATCCTAGGTGAGAAATCTATATTGTCTTTATTTTATTTATTAAATAAACTTACAAAAAAAGAGAGAATTAGAACCCTTATTTGGCCAACATGGTATTGGACTTATTCAACACTTACATACATACAACTTTGTTTCTATTTACCTAACTCATTTTTTATATTTATTGTATAAATGATTCAACAATTTTGATGTGAGCACACACATATCTTGTACATATGATGATCGATGTTAACATGAACTTATTTACACACTCACAAACACACATATATGCTATGCTTGAAAATTATGAATTCTCTTGAAAAACTCTAGGACTTCAACTAATCTTGACTATAAAATTGTGTTGAGTTTCACTTTTTGCTTTCTAAAATTTTAGTGTATGGATGCACCTAGTATTGAGAAGGCTACCTACTATGATGTGTGAAGCTACCACAGTGAGTGGATAGGGCTACCTCATAACTCGTGTGAAAGCCATCATACTAGGTTTATGGTTCATGTAGGAAAAAAAAGATTGTGGAAAAAGTGACTACTTATAAAACTTCTACTCATATTTTTACTCATTTATATCTTCTTCTTATTTATTAAATTTTTAATTGGTTTTTAAGTTAGAGAGTCATAAAACTTAGCAACAATTTAAACCATTAATTCATTTTTACATTACTTTTTTTATATCTTTAAGGGGAGTTTAGCTCTATTGGTTTGTCCAATGCTTTGTCCTTCATGTATGTCAATAAGGGAGAGATTGTGTTTCACTTTCAAGTTTTATTTTGTTATGCATATAGGAGGAGAACATATTTAGGATAATAATTCTTTCCATCACTTTTTCTTATGTTTATGTTAAGCTTGATTGGTATGAATGCATGCACTACATAATTATTCTTTACACTTCGCTTATTTCTATGTAAATAGAACTAATGTAAATGAGGCTTTCAAGACAAGTTTTTGTATGCTTTGTTTATGTCATTTCAATTACTTGTAAGCTTGTCAAGTAGAAGCAAAGATGAATTCACCATACTATAGGATAGTTCTACTATAGAGTCTAGGATATCATTGTATTTTTATCTTATTCCTATAAGTGTCATGTAGTGAGAGAGGTTTTACCATACGAAAATGCCAAAGAGGTAGTTTATAAGAATTATAAGTGTTTATTATTTTTGTGGAAAAAGTATTTTCATGTAAAGTTGTGTTTAAGCTTGCTATAAGTTTATCAATCAATCAAACTCTAAAAAATATCATAATTTCAAATAATCGTACTTCAGGTATATTTGTTATAACTATGACACATAGGATTACATTCATGTATTTAATAGTATATGTTCATAAATCTAGAATTATTGTTACTGTTAAAATATTTATTTAAACTTGAATCAATTTATGAAATTAATATTTAGCCTATTATTTACCATGTTTCATTGTTTTAAATATATATCCTAAATTTTAGGATAAAATATAAGATAAGATAGAGGCTAAAATATAGATAACATATAACGTAAATTATAGGCTAAATCTTAGCCTAAAAGATAACCTAAAATATGTTTTAAAAAGAACTTTTCTTTAAATAAGAGTCTTCTTAATTAATGAGTCTACTTTAAAAGAACTCTTCTTTAAATAAGAGCTTTTTTAATTAATGAGTATACTTTAAAAGAAATCTTCTTTAAATATGAGTCTTCTTGATTAATTAGTATTATTAATCCTATTTATAATAAAAAAATATTTATCAATTGCATAATATTAAGGATTTCAATTTTTCTTATAAATAAAACCTCGTGCTCATTATTTCAATAGACAACACAAGAGCATTATTCTCTTCTTCTTAATCTCTCTCTTGTTTTGCAAATATAAGATCATAATTCTTTAGGCTTCTTTATTTGGTTAATCTACCAAACATTAGTATTTGTGTTTGATTGATTAATAAACCTAATTAGTTTATGATATTTTGATCATATTTTCTTATAGCTTCTTTATTTTTGTTCTTGAATTATTAGATCAAATAATTATATGTATTATATTATAATTATTTGCTTTGATTTTTAATATTTAAAGAAACTATTTTTATTGAACGTATGTATAATCTTTTTATTCTAGGATTTACTAATTGATTTGATTTAAGTAACATATGTTTTGAATCATCTAGTTAGGATTATTTATTATTAAATCCATTTTAGAACATACATTGATACTTGTATTTTTGTACTAACCCTTTTTCCAATTGATTTGTGAACGTATCTGATTGTCCAGAAGCTTATTAGAATGTTGGTTTAGAATGTTGGTTTGGAAACCACTCAAACTAATATTTGAAACTGCGAAAATAATGTACAGGCTTATAAATAAGGTATATTGGGACAGTATCCTATGGAAGGTAGCATAAGATCGAGTTTGTACTTAAACATTTGGTTTTCATAGTGAAAACTTAGGTGATTCAGTAGACCGGTGATTTTTCTTTTAGGTCATGATTGTGACCTAAGTTCTTTCTACTTAAAAATATCATATGTTATTCTTTCATTTCTACACTTTATTTTTACACGCGATTGCGTACCTGTCTGTTTTATTTAGGTTATTAAATTATAAATTGTTAAAAATTAAAAATAACTTATTCATTCCTATAAGGATTATAATTGTTGGCTATTTTCGTGGACAGAATATTTTTATGTAAATTTATTTTAAGCTCGCTATCAAGTCTATCAAGCAAGGTCGAAAAAATATTAAAATTTCAGATAGTCATACTTTAGGTATATCTTTTATAACTATGACACATAAGATTGCACTCATACATTTAATAACATATAAATCTAAAATTATTTTTGCTGCTAAAATATAGAATAAGATATATATTAAAATATTTATAAGAAATACCATAAATTATAGGCTAAATTTTAACCTAAAAGATAGCATAAAAATTACTCTTTTATGTTTTTATTTTTATTATTTTTTGATTTTCTATTATTTTTACCATTTTTATGTATAAAATATTACTATTCAATTTTTTTGTGATATTTTTAAAACCTTAGAAGTATTTGTGATATTACTTCAAAATTTAGGGATATTTTTTATAATTATCCTTATATTAGCTTAATATTGAATATCTATATTGAAATCATGTTTTATATTATTTAATAATAATTTTATCAAATAGAATGAGGCATATATTTTTAATTATCTTTATTTTTGGCTTAGTATATGTTTTAGTTCATATAAATCAAATATCCTAATTTAAGTTATAAATATATAATTTGATTAATTTTAACCGGTGCATTTAAGCTACATAATTTATTAATATTATCATTATATTTAATTAAAAAATATATTAATAATTTAAATATAAATATTTAATATATTTTGGTTGAAAGTAACGATAAAGGAATTGTCCAAATATATATTAGGACCCGTTACCTATCTTTGAAAAAGTAGACAAATTTCTTGCACGGTGTACTTGTTTGAATTTTAGTGGTTTAGTTGGAAAATTTAAACAAATAAGAAGAAATTATTCATACGTATTAAAGTAGATAATATCTGAAAATTAAAACCATTTTGGTTTAATTAAAATTATTTTTTAATATAAACGTTAAAGTATATATTAAAATAATTTTATATTACCATCAATTAAATAATAATTAGTTGAATTTTGATTTATTAACGAAAGTTTATAAGATATAGACTTAATTAACTTAGACTGAAGGTGAATAAGATATTTTTAATTTTTATTAATTTATAATTTAATAATTTAAACAAAACGATCAGGCATGAAATTGTGTGTAAAAATAAGTGTAAAAATAAAAGAATAATACACGATATTTTAGGTGAAAACAACTTAAGCTACAACAATGACTTAAAAGAAAAACCATTGATCTACCGAACCACCTAACTTTCAACTATGAAAATCAAATATTTAAGTACAAACTCGTCTTATGTTATCCTCTCTAGGATACTGCTTCAATGTACTTTACTTACAAACCCCTATTCTATTTTCATTTTCTAATATTAACGTGAACAGTTTCTAGACCAACGTTTCAATCAACTCTCTACAGATCAATTGCAAAATATTTTAGCTTATTTTTATATATATCAAAAGCATAACACTCTTATTTTTATATATATATTTTGGCATTCATCACCTCCAGCATCCCTTTGTTTTTTGTTTTTTTTTCAGTTCGACAGTTGCAGATTTTCTTTTCTTATTTCTCTAATTTTATTTCCAGTAGATTCTTTTAACGCTAATCCTATATATATATATATATATATATATATATATTAAGTGATAATGATTTCCTAATAGCATTATGGATAAAATATTTTGGTTTTATTATTCAAGTCTCATTCAAAACTTTAATAAAAAATAATTATTTTTAAATTACATCTTAAAAATATTAAGACACATAAAAAAATATTTAAACATAAAAAATAATTTCAGATTTATGAGCATGTATTATTAAATGCATAAATACAATCATATGTTTCGTAGTTATCAAAAATATACCTAAAGTATAATTATCTGAAATTCGAACATTTGTTCGACTTTTCTTAATAGTAGGTCTAAAAACAAATTTATGAATAAATATTTTGTCCACAAAAATAGACAACATTCATAATTTTAACGATTATAGTTCTAAACATGTCAATCAGAGTAATAATAACATTTTTATTTATTTAAATAGTAATAAATTTAATCACTCGACTATTATATTTATAAATTTAAATAATTTAAATTGTTTAAAAATTAAACCTTAATAAATCAAATGGTAAATTAAATTAAACTATTCTAAACAATTTAATTTTTCAATTAAGTTAAATTTGCTATTTGTTTTTTCCAATGCCTGATATTTCGTTGGATTTAGGGACGGGAAGGGGTCAAATAAAACATAAATTTAATACAATGTATTAAATGACTAAAATGCATGTAAAGAATTAATTGCATCAGAGGCTTCACAACACTACTAATTAAACAATGTTTGGTCATTAAAAAACTCTTGGGGTAATTTTCATGCATGTCAAGAATTAATTGCATCATTTCTCATATTTGGCTGGTTAACTAGATCAATTAGTGCTTTGGATTGTTCAAAAGTTTGCAATAAGCATATTGTTGGGAAATAACGCAAATTCCCGATAAGCCAGATTTATGAGAAAGCAAGAATAGAAAAATAACACAAAATTTGATAACGGAGTTCGGCCAATCTTGCTTACGTCTCTGGGACTGTATTAGATCTTTTTGCGAAGGGGAGAAATTACACTGAAGGTGTTTACAACAACTCCTGACTCATGACCCGATTATAGAGAAATTACTCTCCAATTTTCTCTCACAAACTTTTCTCTCTAAGCTTTTCTCTCGAATTGGAATGAACACTTTGGATGGTTAATTCATTACAATTACACATCTATTTATAGGAAAATTCACTCCTTGAATTACTCCTTAAATTAATAGTTCCTTGAATTGCTCATAAAATTAAGCTCCATGTTTTACTCCTTTGTTTTGTTCCATGTTTTTGCTCCGTGTTTTACTCCTTGTTTTGTTCCATGTTTTGCTCCTTAATTTGCTCCTTAAATTAAGGAGCTTCTAACTAATAATATCTAATAATCTCCCAACGAAGGCTGATTTCAATGCAGTCTTCGCTTTCCCTCGATCAATGCGTGACTTTTCTAGTCTTTGTTACTCAGCGGACCAGCTGAAGTTGAGCCTGACTTCGGTTTGTCAATAATCACCACCTTTGTTAACATATCTGCGGATTTTTGCTTCCTTGAATCTTCTCGGTATTAACACGTCATCTTCTAATAGAGATCTGATGAAGTGATAAACGAAGTCAATATGTTTGGTTCTAGAATGAAATCTTTGAATTCTTCGCCAAGTGTGTTACTTTGACTATACGCTATCTGAGAACATTCTTCTCTTGTTTGAATCCCTGACTCGGTTAACAAACCTTGAAGCCATATCATCTCTTTACTAGCTTCGATTCTTGCTACATTACTCGGCCTACCTGTAGTGGATAGAGTGACAATTTTACGTATGTTGTGACATCGACTAACGGATGTAGTTCTGACGATAAATATATAACCGGTGGTGTAGCGGTGATCAACTTCACCTCCAAAGTCCCGCATCTACGTATCCTTGTACTTTTAACTCTCCTTTACTAAAGTACAAACACTTTTCTGTGGTGCCTCATGATACCTCAAAATCCACGGCAGCTTCGATGAGTTTTCCACTGGATTTGACATAAATCACGCTAACAAGCTCCCCGGCTGCATGGCCCGATGTACGGTCTTGTGCGGACCATTGCGTGCATCAAACTTCCAATGGGTGAGGCATAAGGAACCTTAGCCATGAATTCTCTCTCTTCCTCTGTACGAGGGTGATCCTTGGATGGCGAAAATGACTAGCCAAGGGTGTCTTCGCCCAACAGCATCGCTCATGTTGAATCTATGCAAAACACGATTGATGTACTGCGCACGAGATAAGCTATGAGGATCCTTTCTTCTTATTTCTTGTGATTTGCATTCCAAGAATCTTTTTCTTTGGACCCAAGTCTTTCATGTCAAACTCCTTTGACAATTGATGCTTCAATCTTACGATATCATCGTATACGAACCTTCTTTACTAACATATCATCGACAACGTAAAGTAGTAAAATGATATATTTGGACCTATATCTCTTGAAGTAGCAACAATGGTCGGCATTGCATACGGAAACCTTCCTTGTGCGTGAAGCTATCAAACTTTCTGTACCATTGTCTAGGGGGCTTGTTTCGGGCCATACAAACTCTTCTTAAGTCTGCAATACCATGTTCTTCTTTCCTTTCTTTAAGAAACCTTATACATTTGGTACATGTATATCTCTTCATCTAAATCTCCCGTGAAGGAATGCGGTCTTCACGTCCAATGTTCCAAAATGAAGATCTTCAATAGCTCTGATACTCAAATGCGATCGATAGTATTGAGGCAACGAGCGAAAATGTCGGTGTAGTCAACTCACCATACTGTTGAAACCCTTTAACAACTAGGGCGTGCTTTGTATCTCTTGGAACCATCGTACTCTTCTTTCACCCGGTACACCCATTTGTTGTGAAGTGCCTTCTTTCCCTTAGGTAACTTCGGTAGTTCCGTATGCAGGTTGGAGATGAGAGATTTCATTTCTTCTTTCATGTATTTCACGGCTTATTGGAATCTCTACAGGTAACAGACTTCATCATAGCATTCGGGCTCCCTCATCGATTAGCAACATATATAGTTCGTGTATCTCTGTTGGGCATATGAGGTGAGAAGACCTTCTCAATCTGAGGCTGGAGTAAGGTTGTGATGTGTCGAATCTTGTGTACTACTGCATCGACAAGTTCCTACTGGTTGAGGACTTGTTACAATTAGTTACATTCTTGCGAAACTATACGGGACATCATCACGCATGCAAATCTTGACTCGTTTTTGCTCGATTCATTGAAAGCGTCTATTTATGCATGTCCTTATACATCACCACTTCGTTGAAAATCACATCTCTGTACGGATAACTTTCTTGTTTTCGTCATCCCAATCTGATGAGCTAAATCTCGCATGGCCAGATGAATGTGCATTTCTTGGATTTGGGATCAAGCTTATTCTACCTTGATCTTGATATGCACAAAATGCTACGGTAGAAAACTTTTAGATGTGATAGTTTCACCTCTTTTTAAGCTCACCTCTCGGTATTCTATGCTCCGATAGAACAGAGATGGGCCTCGGTTGATCAAGTAAACTGCCGTGTTGAGCTATTACGCGAAGCGCCCGGTAGACTTGACATACGAATGCTTCGCTCTACATCAACGTTCGGTTCATCTGTTCATTCACCATTGTGTTGAAGCGTGCACACCACCGCGATTCTTTCCATTCGATCCGTACTCATTAGCAAAAAATTTTGAATACGGGTGTCTTCGTATTCGCGCATTGCTCCGGATCTGAGCTTTTTGATCTTCAAACCCGTCTCATTTTCCACCATAGCTTTCCATCTTCTGAAAGCCTCAAATACTTCAGACTTATGCTTTAGAAAGTAAACCCATACTTCAGACTAATGCTTCTGGTTAATGTTAAGTACAATGCAGTCTGACACCTTATTTGTTTTCCTATGAATTTTTGTTCATGATGAGTTGCGCCTTCAAATCTTAAAAGGCCTGGTTTAAATACATAATTAGCGCTAATTTACAAGATGTTATCGTACGAGTAAAGTTCTTGTTAGAATATTAGAGCATAGTATATTTGGATTTGAGAACTAGGAATAATAACCTAATGTCCCAAGGTCTCTCTATATCAAACGTGTAGTATTACTTTTAGTGTTTTTATTTTTTATTTCAAACAATACAAAAAGACGAAGAGGTATTTCATCTTAATTATCGATAAATAAAATTTTAGGTATAATATTAATGAAAATATAAACAAATTATATATATAATATAACTATATGGTATTTGAATTTTAAATTTTAGTATTTTAATACTATCATAAAATTAATAATTTGAACATATTTTTCGTTAATATAAAATACATTAATTAAGAATAAATATTAACCGAAGAATAACCTTAATTTACAACGTATATAATATCTCTTCATACAAATCCTAAATTTAAGCACGTGAGAGTTGTGATTAAACCTTGAATTTTTGAACAAAAACATTATAGGCTTACAACATGGACCATAAAGGCATGTTTTTTTTTTCTTTCTTTATGACTTGGGCAGAAACTTGATATTAATTTTATCCTTGATCGATGTTCAACGTTCTGCTTTATATGCTAGCAAGGAGATGATGCATGGAGCTTTATAACTGTATGAATTTATGATATATAGCTAAAAACAAAGAAAAAAAAATGGAGAACAAAACAAAACTCTGCATTAACTTTAGTTTCGGGTCATAATAAGTCTTAGTGACATAGATGTCCAAATTATATGCATCATCACTGTACAATTAACGTAAAATCTCAAGCCAAAAGTTCAAACTAAAAACATATACGCAAAGTGCAAGCTAGCTTTATTGAAATTTGGTCATAAAGATCTTAGTCGCTCATTTGAATATTACTAAGTATAAGCAGCTAAAAATATATGGAGGCAATTCAGAACAAAAATTTGAAAATTGTAGCTAATGTAAAATACCCATTCTAGTCCTTAACTGGTCTAGACTCTAGAGTACTAATCATTGATAACGATTTGGAAGTACATAACAAATATAGCGTAGTGGCATGTGACTCTAAATATGAAGTTTTGAGTTTTTGAATTTTGATTTGTTATACTTAAAATATTATATTTTTATTGAAAAAAAAATATTAAAAAAAAATTGTGAGAAAAATAAGAGAAAATAAAGGTTTAGAAAATTTATAAAATAGTCTTGTTATACGCTAATTAACTCACATATTATATATTGCATTACTTGATTATTATTTTCTTTTTTGTCCTTAATATTTTATTCATTATTTTTTTCATATAAATTTAAGATTCAAACTTAACCAATGTGTACGCGAATAGATTTGTAATTTAAAAAGAAAGAAAAAAAAATCATGCATTTAACCCGAGACACTCGGCCTTATAATTTAGAAGTAGAGTGGGTGTACTCTCTCTTTTTTAGTTGCCAAAATGAGTTTTAGTTCAACAACACACTATTTTTTTTCTTTTTTATGGATATTTTGTAATTTGTATTATTTATTACAAAGTTTTGCCGGCAAACATATATAAGTAATTAAGATTTTTTAAAAAAAAAAAACTTTTATTAATATAAGCATTACGTTAACAATGAATTTGAAAGTTTTTAATCTAATTCAATCCGAAATAATTTAAACATATTCGATTTTTTTGAATCAAATAATTTCAAATTGATATTAAAATTTATTTATAAATTATTATGGTAAATAAAACAAAATATACACAAATTTAAATTTTAAATTAATATTATTATTTATAGTCACAATTATTAAAAAAATCAAAAGAATAAGAACTGTATAATTATTAAATACTTATATTTATTTTTGAAATAAAATAATAATATAAAATAAGTGTACATAATATTTACACATAATATATTATAAAATAAAATATATATTTATTTATAATTTAATAATAATTTGATTCGAATTGAATACAACGGATTATAAAATCTATTGATTTAAATCTGAATAAATTTTATAATATTTGATCTGATTATAAAATTTATCTATAAAAAAATATCTAAATCTGATTGAACCTGATCGTGCTTTTAGGCACATTTTAATGCGAATTTGTATTAATATTATGGATAGAGTTATTAATCAAATACATACCATATTTTCGTAAAATCCAATTGGGGTTAAAATATTTAAATGTTTTTGATTTCTCAAAACAAAACAAAAAAAAAACTAAATATTCTTTTTCAAAATGTGAAAAGTCGCTGAAGAAAAAAAAAACAAATAATCTTTAAAAGGTTGTTTAAGAAACATGGACCTTAATAAGAGTTGGATATGATTCATGAATCCATAAAAGTTACATGAAAGTATAATTTAAATGAGTATTTACTCCTCCTCGGCCTTTCCATTTTTTTTTCTTTCTGCGTCTACCTTCTGATTCATTTCTTCCTACCGCATGCAGTAGAGGTGCCTCCTCTTAGGAAGACTTCTAGCTCTCTGGTTATATCTATTTAGTTGAAAGTTTGTTTCATAAATAATTTATTATTATTATTATTATTATTATTATTATTATCCCAGTGATTTAATTTTAACAGATTTCACTCTTTTTAATATTAGATCCAGTGTGTTTCTACATCTCAATGGCGACTTTTGTTATATAGATGTTTGTATATTTTTATAAAGCTTCCATATATAAAAATTTAACAAGTTATAATATTTTATTTAATTTTAATTGATTCAAGAAATTATAGTTTGTAATGAATATGCAAAGATAAACGAGGAGAAAAAGTCTATGATTTATTAATATTTTTAAAATAACAATATTTCTTTAAATATATGCTTTGTTTTTTTAATTTTTATGATTTAATGGTATTTTTAAAATAACAATATTTCTTTATACGTATGCTTTGTTTTTTTATTTTTGAATATATATATATATATCAATAAATATTTTTTAGATAAATAATGTTATTTTTATATTTTTTAAATTTAAATTTTAATAAAATATTTCTCATTTTTTATAAAATAAAATAAAAATAAGAATCCCCTTCTTCCTATAAAAAAAACCTTTTTACACTAATTGATTATATGATAACACCTTCGTCCTATAACACATTAATTATTATTTAGGTACAAGTGCTCCGTAAAATATTCATCTTAAGCCAACGAAATAATAATAATAATAATAATAATAATAATAATAATAATAATAATAATAATAATAATAATAATAATAAAAACCACTAATAGTCACGCAGATGGGAAGTACTGTTACTCCGTTATCACATAATTGGACCTCCATTATAATTTCGAGGAAAAAACAGAAGCCGAAAAGATAACCTATGAATTAGCAATAGTAGCACGTGGGTTATACAAACGGAAAATATAATTACCTAGAAAAATGAGTAATTTATCAAATTTAACACCAAATTCATTTACTAAATTTTACATAATCATAAATTTATTGCTAAATTTTTAATTAATTTTATAAAATTATTATTAATATTATTTATTTCCTATAAATCAACATTTTTCGTTACATATAAAATTAACTCTTAATTCATATTAAATAAATAAGGATAATAATATATTTCATAATAATAATTTAGAATTTAATATAGATTAATTACAGTATAAAATCCAATAATAAATTTGTATAAATAATTATAATTTGATAATATATTTTTTAATTTATAAAAAAAATATTTTATTTTATTTTTATAAAAAATAGTTATTTAATTAATTTTATTTTTAATTCTTTAAAAATAATATATATTTTATATTATAAAAAAAAACAGTTAGGCACCAATAATAGTTATTTTTACTCTAGTATTGGGGAATGGGGAAGAGATTTCTAAAATAATTACTTAAGGAGGTAGAGACCAATCATTTTCAATCGCATGTTGTATATCAATATTACTTTAAGAAGAGGCTTTGGATTCTTTATGTTGTAAGAGAAGGATGAGACCAGAGCAAGTAAGGGTAGGCTTGAAAACAGGAGATGGGGTCCCCTATAAGTTGATTTCTTTAGAAATGATAGTTTCTCTCAGCTAATCAATAAAGAGAGATTAAAAACCTTGATTGACCTTAGAGGCAGTTCTTTGACTTCTGCTCTTTATCAATAAATATTATCACACATTGTCCAAAACCCAAGTCTTGTATTGAAACAAACAAAGAAAAAGCCAATCCTCTCAATTCTATCTCCATCAAGATATTAAACTCTCTTTAAAAGGGACCATTTGGTTTTGACAAAGAGAAAATTGAAGCAGTGCATTAATAAACATGGGTAGAGCTCCATGTTGTGACAAAGCAAATGTCAAGAAAGGACCATGGTCACCTGAAGAAGATGAAAAACTCAAAGACTACATTGAAAAGTGTGGAACTGGAGGGAATTGGATTGCTCTCCCACAAAAAGCTGGTATGTTCTTCTTCTTCTTCTTCTTTTTTTCAATTTTCTTTGGCTTTAATTTATCATGAAATTAACTATTACCTTTTGGTTTAACTCTTTAGGCCTGAAAAGATGTGGAAAAAGTTGCAGACTTAGATGGCTCAACTATCTTAGACCCAATATTAAACATGGTGAATTTACTGACCAGGAAGATAGAATTATATGCAGCCTCTATACTAATATTGGAAGCAGGTACTTCTAATCCTCTTTTTTTAATTTCTTAACTTCTTTCATTTTTAACCCCTTGGTAAATCAACATACCTATATTTTTATCATAAGAAAAATTAACATATATTTTTTTCTTAAAATTGAGGAATTATATCATGCTATTAAACTTAAACTTTTTCTTTTCCTTTCCTATCTGGGTTTTCATTATTTGTTTGATCATAATAATCTCCTACACAACAGAAACCAGAAAGTATTTGAGAATTACATGATCATATAACTTTCTGTTGGGCAAGAAACATAATCATGTAATTTAAATTTTTCATAATTAAATGTTCAAGTAACTTGCTGTCCATATTATTTTTTTGTTTTATGAATTACATAAAATTTAAATTAAATGACATTAATTAATTAATTAATTAACAACAAATTGAAGGTGGTCAATTATAGCAGCTCAATTGCCAGGAAGAACAGACAATGATATAAAGAATTATTGGAATACCAAACTAAAGAAAAAACTCATGGACATAATAATTCCTCCTCAAGTACCATCTTCTACAATCTCATCAACTCTTCTTCAATCTTCATCACCATCATCTTACAAACACAATAATCACACTACTATTTACAATAATACCCTACCCACCAGATCCTTTGAACCCATGTCTTTTTCACAAACTCTTCTGAGTAGTTCTGTTTTTCAAGCACCTCAAGAAAGATTTCTGGGTTCAATGAAACATAATGATCAAGTTAAAAAAAATCCAATTTTTGGTTGTACTGATCAATATTCAAGTTGTAGTTCAAATTTTGATGGAAGTTACAACAATCAGATAAGACACGGAAGAGAAACAGAGTATGACAAGTGTGTGTATAATGGAGTAATTGGAGAAAATCAGAAACTATTGTTCTCAAAATCGATGTGGGACGATTCATCAACAGACTACAGTTTGGAGGAGATTAAGCAGTTGATTAGTAGTAATACTTGTAGTAATAATAATAATTTTTTGTTGTTTGATGAAAACAAAAAGGCAACAGAGGAAAAGGTTACGTACTATTATTGATGCTGACAATGTGTAAAATCAAAAAGATATGGAGAGATCAGAAATGGGATTTTAGGATATCAGAGATTTGGACTCAGTTGTTGTGAAGAAATTAGCAATAGTAGTAGTGGTGGTAGGGGTCGGATGTGTTCAGATCAAAAAGCACTTTTTTGGACCTTACATGGTAAAAAGTTTACTTTGTGTATTTCTTTTTGGGAAATGATGTAAGTAGACTTATTCTTAATATTTTGAGTACAGTTAACTCCTCCATTTTCAGACATTAATTGCCATCAAATTCAGAAACTTATTATCAATTGTAAGTTCGAGCTTACTTGAATAATCCTTTTTAATTACAGTTGCAGTGGTGATTTTAGAAGTCATATCTGCATATATATCCTTAAGCTATATATATTAAGAGTATTTGAAATTTACTTCTATACTTGTTTTGATATTATTTTTCTCATATTTTTAATTAGAACGTATGAATTATACATATTTAAATTACTGATATATTTTTTATAACAATCTAAAGGAATTTTAATGGCTGATAAATACTAATAACTATTAAAATTGACCAAATACGTACCAATAACCACCTACATATGTCTATTTGACATGTCCAACAAAACCAGAATATGACTAATCCATAGTTTCTATCACCCCAAAATATGTATGTACTTTTAACTATGTATTGTCTCCCATGCAATTTCTTTTTGCATACCTATTGGCTCTTTGCTTATCTAAAGGGTAAGTTTTATTCCCTATCCTTGAACTAGTCTGCCATTTTAGAGCTGTCTTGAAAAGTTCACTTTAATTGACATATTATGTCTTCAGATTATCACTTTCAATTTTGAACCCTTGTAGTTTCATTGTTTGTCCCACTTCAAAAGCCATTTGTATACCCTCTGCCTCAGCTTCTTCAATCTCACATCTCTTACCCTTCTTACACCAAAATCCAATCATGCTCCCTTTATGATCTCTAGCAATTGCAACAGAGTATGACACTGTACTACTGATCGTAGCATCGGTATTGAATTTGACATGGTTTTGTATTGGTGGAATCCATCTTCCAAATCTGCTACATCTCTCTGCTTTATCCATTCAAGATAGGCCTTTTCACCATTCCAGTCTTTCTCATTAAATTTGTTTGACCTGTTAAAATGATCCTTAAACTAACGTTGAAGTTCAACCTCAATTTCCTCAATATTGAAGGATTTTTTTTGAAATACCCAATCATTTCTAGCTCTCTAATGGTCCAAATTTATGACACAAGGACCGATGGGTTGAAGAAGCTAAAAACTTAACTCTGATATAAACTTAGAAATTCAAGCTTAACTTTAAACTTAAAAATCAACTTGTGAATTAAAAGATTATTCAAACTTATAAACAATAATATTTTCTTATTCTTGACCAACGTAGAACTTAACACTCTAGACCCAATACCATGTGAGAATAACTATTAGAGTAAAATTTTCAGTAGATATATAACCCAATTCTATGCTTGATATGGTCTTTTATCTCTTCAGAGGCATTTTTTGAAAAGAAAATGCAAGACGTCTCTAAATTTGTTGGCAGATTGTCCTAAACAAGAGTAGTATTTATTAAATCTCTACAGTAACAAACGAAAACTTGTTGTAGTGGCCTAACAAAATAGGAGTACATGGTTTATTGTAGGAGAGTTTTCTACCAATTTTAATGCCTTTATATTCTCCTTCATTTCCCCCTTACCTAATAACCTGGAAAGAGCTTCTGCTCCTATAATGAAAATGTAAGGAGATAACGGATCTCCTTGTCTGGACCCTTAGATGAGACAATTTGACCACAAGGAGACCCATTTAGTAAATATGGAGTATATGGTTGTTACAAACATTGATGTACCAGCTTGCAAAAAACTTCATATTCACTATTTAAATTTTGGATGTCTTGTCCTCCTATTCACTAATTCAAAATGTAAATCTGCATATTATATAGTGATTTATAACAAAATCAAACATAAAAGGAAATAGCAACAATATTACCTTGGTTTAAAAGTATCATTTTTTTATCCGATTAATTTTAAGAAAATAATCCAAAAAAATCAATTTTTCAATATTTTTTTAATTAAACTTATTATATAATCTGTATACAACTTCATTAATGGTTAGTGTTTTCATCTTATTCATTATTCTCAATATTCAATAATAACTCTAATATTTATTAACAGTGATTAAGATTTTCATCTTAATCATTATTCCCACCATTTAATAATAATTTTAACATTTTAATACGTCATTCTCTTTATCTTATTCATTTATTAATTTTAATTTCTATTTTATCCTCGTTGCAATATTTTAATATCATAACAAATAATAATATTTTATTTAAATTTAACCTTTTTTTTCCTTTATGTTCCCTCTCACAATTACAAACAGTATTAAAAAACAATTTTCTATTCTAAAAAATCTAATGGTTACTTAAGACATAGCCTTTAGGCTTTTAACAGCATTTTTCCGCATATATATATATATAAGATAATTTCTGTTTAATATGTGTTAGAAGATATTTAAATATCACATTTTTTATAAAGATTATAAATTTAAATTATATCAAATATTGTTTAATATGATTTTTTTTTACTATAATCTCAAGTCAAATGAAGTATATTACATGTGTATTGAATAGACATCTTTAATAACTTGTTCCTCGTGGGTGGAGTAATTATTTTTGAAGTCACAAATTTACCATTAACTCATAAATATGAATTTTTTTGAGTATGAAAGGTTCTAACTTAAAATCTTATATATGCTCGAATACAAAGAAGATTATTAGTAGCTAATTTTTCTTAATTCTAAATAACTAATATATAATTTTATATATTATATTTTTTTCTTAAAGATAATTAACTAGTGGTTAGGTTGCATAAGTTGAAAACAAGATGATCCTTTCCTTATTTTTTTTCTATTTGATTTTTTTTTTACATATTAATAGTTTAATTTTACCTCGAATACATGTGATGATTTTAAATTTAAGTCAATTAATAAAAATTATAATTAAAAATATCTTCTTTAATATTTGTCTCCTTTTACACCTTAAATCAACAATTGGTTAAGAACGATAAACAAAAAATAATCATAAATAGTTGATTTATTCCGACTTTATTAAACTATTTCCAACCCAATACCCAAATTTGATATGACACTATTCACCCACTATTTTTTAATAAAATATGAAAATCTAAGAATATTGTTTTATTTATATTTCATTCGAATTATATATATTTGAGTAAAATTTATTACAATAATATTTATTATTATTTAATTTTTATTAAATATAATAAATTAAAATTAAATATGTAATACAAAATCAATAAAAAACAATTATTAAATACGATATATAGAGTTAAAAATATAATATAAACTAAAACATTAATTTGTTAATCGGGTAAATCATTTTCGGATAATAATTATTTAATTAAATATAACGATGGTTAAGGAATTAATTTAGAAAGAAAAATAAAATAAATATTTTACTGTATAAAAAGAATATATTTTTTAATATAATATTTAATATTATACGTTAAAGAGGAGAAAAAATATATTACAATTTTTGGACCAAAATGGAACAATTGGTTGGAGATGCTATTTGATGTTGTGTTAAATGTATTCAAACTTGTCCTATATAAATAAAATTACTTGTATTAAGCATGTTTTTCGTAATTAGAATAAAATATTAAGGTGTTTTCTTCCATAATTGCCATTGTACATACCCGTTTTGAGGGTCTTGGATTTAATTATGGCTCCGTAGCCATAATAGGAAAAAAAAAGAAAAATTAAAAAATAGTTCATTTACTATTTTAAAACCATCATTATATTTTGTCAGTTTATATGTATCGGGACTTATGTCCCTCTGTGTAAATACTAGCGCGATAAATATATATATAAATAAAAACATTTAAAAAATTTAATATTATTTATATTAAAGATAATATTTTTATTCACGTATTTATCAATCAACGATAATACTTAGAGTGACATATAAAATCATATTTTGCGTGCATCTTCCATGATATTTTAATACCAGCTTGAAGATAAGCAGCATATTATCTTAGGGGGCCGGGGAGTATTTAAAATACAATTGCATGCATAATGTTCTCTGTGTGTACATGCTGTGAGAAGAGTTTCAATAATTGATAAACCCTATTTGATTATGACTTTTGCGGTAGAGAAGGCATAGTGATTAACTAGAAAATTAATAAATGATAAAAGAAACCAAACTTGGGGAAGGGCTAATATAAAAAAAATTAAATTGAAAACCATTTATAAATAGGGTTATAATCAATGGTCCCCATGTTTCACACCATTCTATTTTAATAGTTTAAATTTATAAGAAAAAAAAAGTGTTTGTTGAGATTAATTAAGATAAAACTTTATTTAATATTTAATAAGTGAACATTTCGAAAAAAACATTTTATAAAATCATTATATCATTTAATATTATTTATTTATCATAAATTTAATAGTTATTTAAATTTTAATAAAATCTTATCGATAATGATAATAAAACGACACAATTAAATAATTTTTATACTATCATACAAAATTACTCAAATAAATGCAACTAATTATTGAAAATCCTTACAGCTAAACAATCTGAGCAAGAGGCTAAAATTGTACATCCTTTGTAGAAGAGTATTCATGATGTGTTCCACTCATTCAATAAGATATAAGATATATCCAAAAAATTTCTTAAAATAACAACCGTCCAATATTTTCTTAAAACAATAAAAAATGTGATCGTTGAGAATTATCACCGTATACTCTAAATATAATTATATTGAATTAAATTATATTATAATTATTATGATATTATTTCATAAAAAAGTATATAATATATTTAATTTAATTTTAAAACTAGATATGTTAAGTAAATTATAAAGTACATTTTATACCAACATATTAGTAGTATTAAATTTTTATTCTATATAATATGATCTGATTTTACGATCAAATGTATAATTGTATCATTAGTGTATAAAAAATATGTATATTATATAGGAATAATATTTATTCTTTTCTAATTACATGATATTGGTAGATTTCTTTAATCATATATATTTCTTATTTTTTTATTTTATTTTTTCACAAACAAAATAGAAAATTAAAGATAAATGCATTGACCCATTGACCCATTGACCCATTTTATCTGCTTAATTAAATTGAGAGAGTAGACTATTGGGTTTTGCAAGCAATAGGCATTTTATTGATTGGATATCATAAAAAAAAAATTATAAACTTTGTGGGTTATTTTTTTTTCCATCTTCTTTTTCTTTCCCCTTTGTGAAGTGGCTTGTGGGAATTAAAACTTCTATAAGAATGGATTTCTTAGAGGGAGGGGGGGTGAAAAGGTTAAAAAGGTATTGCACTTGCTGGCTCATGAAGTTTCCGAGCAACTTTATTTCAATTTTAAAATCAAGATTTGCAAAAGCTATTTATTGAAAGTTTCAAACACGTTGATCGTTGTAGTTAGTCTTATTATTATTATTATTATTATTATTATTATTATTATTATTATTATTATTATTATTGAATGTAACTAGTGATAATTTATGAAAGAGTAATACAACTTGAGATGAGAAAATTCATTTTCCTTTTGGAAAAAGTATTGTGAAAATCACTTTGGAGAGGTTCAGTAATTTGTTAAAAAAATATGTTTTTATAATTTGGAAAAAGTATTGTGAAATAATTTTTATTTTAAAAAATTACTCAAATTATTTTTATCAAATTTAAATAAAAATTTTATTATTTAATATGTGATTTTGCGTATTAACCAGTAAAATTTTGTTTAAATTTAAAATAAAATAAAATATTTTGAATATTTTTTAATTAAATATTAAATTTTACGTATAAACTTATTAAAAAATATATTTTAATATAAATATATAATGATAGATGTGTTATTAATTCTATTATATTTACTGAAATTTTTACTTTTTTTTATAATAGAACATATTTTTTTAAAAAATAAAAAGATTTAAATTATACGTTCTTTACTAGCAAAAGTACATCAAAGCATATTTTTTAAATTAATATATTAAATAATACTTGTAACAAAAATAGGAGGAATATATGGAAACTTCATCCTTTCTTTTACGAAATCTAGTAGTTTTTTTTCTTTAAATAAATAAAACTTTCTTTACCAAACATTCAACTTGTCATCCTAATGGTAAACTTAATACCACGAATAGTACATAAGGATTATTAGTAATTAAATAATAAAATTAATAGTGAATATTTTTTCAATTTTGTTTAGAATAATTACTTTATTGTCAAAGTAATAAATAATATTATCGTAATAAATTTTCTATAATAAAAAATATCTTCGTACCAGGTCATTTGTGGTAATATCAATAAATATCACATCAATTATTATAATGATATAACTTAGACATTTTCTTTTAAGGTAGCTTTATTGTCCTAAAGACTATTCTTATAATAAATTTCTATATTTAAAAATACTTTATTGATAAATTATTAGCATTAATATTATTATTCTAAAAATAGTAATTTTTATTTATTAACATTGGTAATAACAAGTAAAATAATAATTTAAACACGTAACAATTTTTATTTTAATAATTAATGTATTTTTATAAAATATAAAATAAGTATAGTAAAAACTGATTGGTCACCCACTTAATTCGCTTTAAACACCAGTTGTATTAAGTTTGTAAGTTAGAAATTAGAATTATGAAAGAAAATTACTAAACATAATATCTCTAAAACTTAAAATAATAAAATAATATTACAGTAATATTATATTATATTTAATTGAAATACATACATTTAATATTAAATGAGATTAAATCGTTATTGTTCAGTATCTAATTAGACATAATTCAAAATAAAATAATGTATTAAACTTTTTTTAATAGTAAAAATGTAAAAGGTGAACATAAAAGTACTATTTATAGTCACAAGTTTAAGGGTATTATTTTTTTCAATTATGACCAACGAAGAATATTGTCTTCATATATTATGTTCTTTATTCTAATAGTATATTTTACCATTGTCTTCAATTTTCTTCCCTAAATTACTTTGACAAAATCATGGTATCAGAGTAAACTTGATCTTGCTCTAAATCAATCTCACAGACACTAAATAGGCAACTCAATCACTGGATAGATAACAAGAACGATACTAGTCCAAAAATCCAAAAAAAGGGAAAAATCAAGCTCAAGACAACATCTGTTCTTATTAAGAGTAAAATCCAACAAAAAATCGAAAAACCCAGAAAATGTCATAACATATCGAGAGACTTACAAGTGTGTTGCTAAATGGTACAAATTACTATCTTTGGGCACGCCAAGTGACTTTTGGTCTAATCGGTAAACACAAATTCGAACATGTCACTAGTGAGAAATTAAAGCCAAAAGCCAAATATCCAACACAATCAACATCATAAGAAAAGAAGGAAATTTCAAAATAGAGAAAGAGTGACAATCTAGTCATAAGTTGGCTACAGATAACAATGAAACCCACATCTCTGACCTCATAATGTATCTGGATACAACTCAAGAAATGTGGGTTAAAGCCGAGACGATGTTCAGGAAAAAGAAAAATTACTCCCTCATTTATCAACTTCAACAAGAACTCTAACAATTACAACAACAAAACCAATCTGTCATCGAACTATTCAGCGAAATCCAAAAAAGGAAGGATGAGATTAGAGTGTAGCGACCTTTCACAACCGACCTTAATGAAATCAAAAGAAGGGAGGAACATGATGAAATTTTCACCTTCCTTGCCAAGCTCGACTCAAGCTATGAAGGGGTACAATCATAATTCTTCTTATGGGTGAGCTGCCATCTATTGATAAGGTTGTATGGATGGTTGAAAGAGAAGAGACAAGAAGAATCGTGATGGGCACTTAGCCACCTGACAACTCTGAAGCCAAGGCATTCATCTCCAAACCTAACCCTAGGTCAAAAAATCGGGGAGACCAAGCGATCACCCGCAGTGACTATTGTAAGAAGGAAGGACACAAGCACGAGGAGTATTGGTGTCTCAACCATCATCTTCGGCCAAAGGGAAAGTGAGGCGGTAGCTTCCTCAAAGGGGGGAGATCGACGATAGGGAAATGAATATCGCAAATAGAATAGAGAGAGAAAGGGTTATGCTATGCAAAAGGAAAAAGGGGAGCGAGTTGAGAGTTCTGACCCACTAGAGAAAGAAATAAAGGATGAGGTGGATATGAATCAGATGAGCTAGCTATATACACAGTTATCCATGATGTTTCAAGGAAAAACTCAAAAGATCTCTAGTATAATTACAAACCTTGCTTAAAATTCTTTAAATTCCAAATGGATTCTTGATTCGCGTTCAAATGATCATATGACTGGAAATAAAAATTTTCTCAATAATTACAAAAAAGTTGAGACCAAACAATTTGTAATCATTACAAATGGTGGAAAAATGAAAATTTTAGGAAATGGTTCAATTAGTCTCCTTTCAAGAAAAATTTCAAATGTTTACATGTGGAGAATTGTACATCTAACTTGTTATCCATTAGTAAAATCACACGAGACTTAAATTGTGAAATTATATTTACATCCAAAAATGTGATTTTTCAGTAATGGATAACAGAGAATATCATTGGTGAAGGTTTTCTAGAAAATGAGTTTTATATTTTGAGTGAAGAAAAATGCAACTTCAATATTAGAAAATAAGAAGAATTAGACACTCTTTGGCATAGGAGAATTGGACATCCTTCTGATAATATTTTGAAATGTATTTTTGATTTTAAACAACTAGATTGTAATAGTTGTGAAATTTGTAAATTAGGAAAGCACACAAGATATCCATTTAGTTTATCCAATTGTAAAAGCGAAAAACCTTTTAAGTTAATACATTTTGATATTTGGGGTCCCGCTCCAATTTAGTAATTTAATGGTTATAAATACTTTATTATTTTTATAGATGCTTTTTCAAGAACTACATAGTTATACTTGTTAAAAAATAAAAGTAAAATATTTTCTCAATTTCAAGAATTTTATAATTTTGTAAAAAATCAATATGATGCAAAGATTAAAAAAATTTAGAAGTGATAATGTAACGGAATTTGTAAATCACAATTTCACAAATTTTTTCAAGCAAAAATGAATTTTACATTAAACAACTTGTAGTTACACACCCCAACAAAAATGGTGTGTTAGAAAGAAAAAAATCGACATTTACTTAAAGTAACAAGAGTACTTTTGTTTCAAAATAATGTTTTAATAATTTTTTGGTCGGATACTTTTATGATCGTAACATATTTAATTAATAGATTGCCAAATGCCAATTTAAATTTTAAAAACCCACTAGAAATTCTCTACCAAGAAAAACTCAACATTGGTCATTTAAGGGTATTTGGATATACATGTTATGTGCACAAAAATAAACAACACAAATTAGATTATACATCAATCAAAGTTATTTTCTTGGGGTATTCATCTAAAAAAAGGGGTTATAAATGCTATGATTCAGTTAACAAAAAATATTACATTTCAAAAGATGTGACATTCCAAGAAAATGAGGCATATTATAAAACACTAGAAAAGGAGAATAATAACCAAGAAAAACCAAATGAATTTACATTTTCATTTTTTAATCCGAAGAAGGAAATACATTAGTAGAAAATGAAAATGAAATAATCAATGAGAATGAAGAGGAAGAAGCTTCTCAAAGTGAGGGGAAGATGGTACTACCGAAATAATACCATTGAGAAGGTCTAATTGAACTCCCTAACCTACAACTAGATTACAAGATTTTGTAACATACGAGATAAAATATTCTATCCAAAATCTTTTGTCTCATGAAAATGTTACATTCTAATATAATACTTATTTGACGTCAATTTCCAAAGAAAATGAGCCAAATAACTATGAAGAAGCAATAAGCTAACCGATATAGTGCAAAGAAATGGAAGAAGAACTTAGAGCACTCGAAAAAAATGAAACATGAGTAGCCGTACAACTACCCGAAGGAAAGAAACCCGCATGATGCAAATGGGTCTATAAAATTAAGTTTAATAGTGATGGTACTATTGAAAGGTACAGAGCACGATTAATGGCAAAGGGTTACACTCAAACATACGGTATAGATTATCAAGAAATATTTGCACCCGTGGCCAAATTGAATACCATTAGGATTTTATTTTCTATAGTGGTAAACCAAAATTGGACCTTACATCAAGTGGATGTCAAGAATGTCTTTCTCCAAGGAACGCTTGAAGAAGAGGTATATAAGAAGCTTCCACCTGGTCATAAAAACGAAAACAATTCTGACCTAATTTGTAGGCTAAAAAAAATATTTACGGACTAAAGCAATCTTCACGCGCATGGTATGAAAAACTAAACTCTTATTTAATTTTTTGTTATTTTAAAATTAGTATGGCCGATCATTCATTGTTTTCCAAAAATAATGGTACTTTCACAACCATAATTATAGTATATGTAGATGACATAATAATTATCGAAAATAATTTGGAAGAAATTAAAAAAGTGAAAATGCAATTAAAGGAGAATTTTGATATCAAATACTTAGGTTTACTAAAATATTTTCTAGGAATATAAATAGCACATTCACCCAAGGAACTCTTTATTTCACAAAGGAAATATACACTTGATCTATTGAAAGAAACTAGTAAATTAGGGAGTAAACTAGTATCTACACCAATAGATAGTAAATAAAAATTAAATATTGAGGATGTCGAACCTTTAGAAAACATAAGCCAATTTCAAAGACTTGTAAGAAAATTAATTTATTTAACGGTAACCCGACCGGATATTTCTTTTTCGATAAGCCAAATTAGTAAATTTATGCATGCACCTAGGACATTACATTTAGAGGCTATACATAGAATTTTAAAATATTTTAAAGTGACATCCGATAAGGGAATTTTCCTGAAACATAATTCTAAAGAAGTGTATGGCTATTTCGATGCAGATAGGGCCGATAACTTTGATAGAAAATCAGTCATCGGTTTTTGCACGTTTGTTGGCAGAAATTTAGTCACATGGAAAAACAAGAAACAAAGTGTCGTGGTTCGATTAAGCATCGAGGTAGAATATCGAGCCATGGCATCAATCTCAAGCGAGCTAACTTGGATCAAACAACTTCTTTTGGATATTGAAATTAAAATTCAAGAACCAATGAAGATGTTTTACGATAACCAAGCATAGTGACATATAGCATCCAATTTGGTGTTTCACGAGAGAACAAAACACATAAAAGTGGATTGTCACTTCATTTGAGAAAAAATTCAAGCAAAAGAAATTAAAATTGCATTTGTGAGGAGTGAAAAACAATTGGTAGATATCTTCACCAAGGGTTTAGATTTTAAACCAGTTGAAGAAAATTTAAACAAATTAGAATTGATCGATATCTACACGGTTAACTTGAGAAAGAATGATTAAAATATTTAAGATTAAGGGACTAATAATAACCTCGTAGTTAATTCATCATAGGATAATGTAGTAATAAAAGGAGCAACTAAATTTAGTAAATAAAGTACTCAACTTTTTTTCTTTCTTAGAAAATATAGGCAACACTACAATTACTAGGCAACCGTTAGAATTCTAATGTCTATTTTTTATTTTTGTTATATAAACTTCATTGTACACATTCTATTTTTAAGATTGAATACAAAAAGTTTTCAACTCATCAATTTACTTCCGCAAATTACTCTGAAAAAATCAACAAAGAGGAATTTTGCATATCATTTAAGCTTTATGTGTTATAAAACTTGTTTGAATTCTTTTAATATCCCAAGCACCTTAAGCTTTTATGAGCTCAGAAATCATTGCATGATCAAGTAGGACCCTTGGAGAGATAATCCAAGGATATGAAGGGATAGGCAACCATCCATCACCATAAATGGACACTTATATATGTTCCATCACCAATTCTCCATCGCATAGCCTTTAGTAAAAGGTCTCATCCTCACATAAAACTTTTCCAAGTAAAAGGAATTATTTTTAGCAGTAAAATGCTTGAACTTAAGTATCTGTGCAGCTAAAGATGTGGGATGTTGAATCAAACGCAGTTAAGAATGTGGAATGTTGAACTGAAATACTTCAAGGATCGAATTAAACTAATTAGTGTATTAATTCCTCTCACTCTCTCTTTTTTTCCCTAAGGATTGCACGATTGAGAATTAACTTCTTTACAAATGAGTTAGCTAGGATGAATTGGAATATGATTTTTTTTTTTTGAGAATTTGTTCAAATAATGATATAGTTAAAGAATCATTTGCATTATTTATATAAACTATTTGAGATACAAGTGTAATTTTTCAAAACATTAATCATAGTTTATATAAAGCATGTGATTGTTTTTTCAGTCTTACATTTTTTCTAGAAGGATAGGATTGGATCGAAAAAAAAGGATAAAGAAAGAACTGAAAAAGGGAGGAAAAGTCATGGCCATTATTTAATTATTTTTGGCAGCTCAACCAATAGTTTGTCGTTGAGTTCAATAGTGTTCATGACCAATCCTCTCTTAAAAAGATAGACATTTTATATGGCCATTGTTTACTATGATTTGTGAGAATATTGGAGTATGTTTGACCATTTTTATATCAATGATAAGTTTGTTAAAATTTGTTTTGCATATAAAATAATACTCAACTAGTGCCCAAATGACTTAGTATAAGAGGCAGCATAAGTATACTAATAAATTACTTACAATTCTTTTTAAATCACACACATATATATATATATATATATATATATATATATATATATATATATATATATATAAGTGTAAATGAATGAATTGTTTTCATTTGTTTTTTCCTACTTCAAATAATTTATTTTTTAAATCACATAACGGCCTCCCAAACCCATATACACATATATATTTGTAGTGTTCAAACCCAAATTCTCATTGTGATCATAGAAATATATATAATTTTACTATAAGTTAATTAGTTAGTTGATATAATTAAAGATAAATACTATAATATACACAATAATTTTTAGTTTTTCTCATCTCATTTTATGTGTATACTTTTAATTTATTTATATAAATGTTACTAATTTATATTTTAATTATGAAATTGTTTAAATTTATAAATTACGAGAAAAAAATAGTATTTTTTTTAATGAATATAAGTAAAGAGACTTATAGGAGATATCAAGAGATAATCAAATAAGAGATAATTTATTTTTATTAAAAAAATTATCTTTTAAGAAATATATGATTTTATCTTTGAAAAAATATAATTTTTTCAAAACATAAAATATAATTTTTTCAAAACATACATTAGATTGATTCTATCTAAAAATTAATCGACTAAATCTACTTGTATTCTTTACTCGTATATATTTTATCAAAGTAAGAATACATGCAACTAGTTTACTTGAAATTTTTTGTGCAACCTCCGTTTAACTTACAAGTCAATGCAATTGATTTTGAATCTATTATGAAGTTAGGGCTCATTTAGATGTATTTTATATTAAAAGTGATTTAAAATTAAATGATTTAATTAAAAATGATTTTAAGATGAATATTTAAATATTTGAGATGATAATATTAAGAGTGATTTTATTTGACATTTTGATAATTATTTTAAGATATATAGATATATGTATTTATAATCATTTCTCTTAAAATTAAGTATTAATTATTTATTTTAAAAATACAAATAATGATTCATAAACTTTTAAAAAACGGTTTTTATAAAGATAGTCAAATAACTTTTTTTTATAAAAAATATCTTAAAAAAAATGTTTTTGATTCATTTAAAAGAAATTAAAATCAAAAGTAAAAACAATTCCAAAAGACATCCTTAATTTGACCAAAGCATACTACCTTGAAAGGAGAAATGTAGCTAGGTCATATGGTTTTGAATGAAGTGCAATAAAAATCAAAATAAGCAAGTGAAGTAAAAACAAAGTTGGTCATGACTGTCTCAACCCCTTCATGATACTAAATTGTATGTAATATATGCATAACTAATTAATATTTTTTAACATAAAAGTAAATACAATTAAGTTTTATTATTGTTACATAAATTTATCAATATCACCCCTTGTTATTAAACATATATTAGGTGTTTATAATAATAGCCGCTTGAATTACAGAGTAATTTTATATAGCCTCACTTAAGCAATAGAACCACTGGGTTGATAGATATTTAATCAAATTTGTATTGAAATACGAATGATTGTTAAATAAATGGTAATAAATAGGTATTATATAATCCCACTCTACTTCCTCTTTCTTTTCTCCTAAATTGGGAACTCCACTTCTCATTTTCCTCTCATTAATGGAGTAAAACTACCTGCGCCTTTTTTCCAACATGAAAAATGTTGCCGAGAGTGGGTCAGCAGTGTCTACAGGTTGGCTATGCCCCATTTCCACATTCAATTATGCCTGCCGGCGTAGTTTGTAAGAATAATATTATTGCACACAACTTTCACTTCGTGCTTATAGAGATCAAAGGGCTCGTTTGAATGTGTTCTTTGCAACCGTTTTAAGACAAGTTTAATAAAGTAATTTTATTAAAAGTGATATCAAGATAAAAATTTAAGTATTTGAGATAAAAATATTAAAAATAATTTTGAGTCATTTTGATTATTATTTTAAGATATTATACATTCAAAACTACTTCCTATATTAAGCACTATTTCACTATTTCTCTTAAAAGCAGATAGTGTTTCTCAAACTTTTGTAAGCACTAATCATATAATTTGTCAAATACTTTTGAAAGTGCTTTAATTCATTTAAAAGAGGAAGTGGTTCTAAAGAAATCATATTTCTCATTTCCAAAAGTGCTTATTCAAAAGGCCATGAGGACTTTGCTTCTTATATAGTGGTGCTTATTCAAGTTCCATAAAGCATAAATATAACTAACGGTGATACAATAAAAAATGAAAGAGTAATGCTATAGTGTAGTAGTACAGTCAGTGTTTCAATTCAGTATCCTACTGCAGCATCCTGGTCCGAGAGGGAGATTTACCCAATTCTTGCTAAAGAAAAGGTCTTATTGCTAAGGGGACTAGGTTACATAAATGTGATGGAAAGGATAAGTAATCAATTCAATATTGACATCAGGAATTTTCAGATTGAATACAACAAATTGGGTTTTGTACACAGGACAAGTTGAAAACAATGTTATTTACAGAATGCACAATTAATGGTTAGGAAATTGAAATAAATTTATCTACAAGAAATCCCATTGCCAGTAAACCTTCTCAACAATCCCTCCACCACTCTGAACAGCAAGGTGAAGAGTTTCAGATGCAGGAGGAACTCCCCATAGTAACGGCACTGCTACTGTCATAGTAAGTTTTTCGTGCAAACCACCTTTTACTGCCATCTCGGCTGAAACAACCTAAAAGTTGAACAATCAATAATCTTCAAGTCAAACCTTATATACCAAGATCAACATTTAGAACCTAAGCTCTCATCCACCTGATCACTTTCATAACAGTTCTTGAAGAATCCTTCCTGATGATAATTCTAGACTTCAATTCGTGCGAACTAATAATATGAAGGGCAAATTAAGTTTTCTTTCAAAACCTATGGACCGGTGGCAAATTTTCTCCAAACTTTTGATTTGTTAAAAACATGTAAGCAGCCTAATTATTTGTGTTCCATTTAATGACTTGCGTCTATTCCACCAACAAATCTAACAAAAAATGAATACTTGGTATTCAAAATTACACAAAAGTCCTTAAATGTAACGAAACCATTAGATTGGAACATGGTTTTTAATAAATCAAAGATTGAGAGAAAATTTGCAACCAACCTAAAAGGTTGGGATATAAATCATAGTTTACAATAATATGAATAATAACCAATAGAAACATACTGTAACAATGCTTTCACAGCTCTTGGAAAAATCAACATGGAAACAATGAAGTGACTGGAAAAATATAGTATACATACAGCATATCAACAATACATGACATACCTCGCCACCATGTTCCAAGACAGTATCTTCCACCACATCACTCAGCATCTCAATGGAGCGGCAAAAGCCAAAGATACACAATCTTCGACCAGTATCAAGTCCCTAAATGAAATTTTTTGACATACAAAGTTAAAGCACATAAGGTGCCAAAAAAAGATGATTGTCACAATGAAAGGGGATAAATTACATTTGTTGCTGCAATATCAAAAAGTGCCCCCAAACATAGGCTCTGATTGGGATCCATGTAATCACTCTCTTGAAAACGCTGCAATCTTTGAGCAGACTTTTCTCTACCTTGCTTCTTCTATCATGAAGACAATACAAAACTAACAATGAGATTGATCTCAAAAAACAACAATGAGAAGCATAAATGGCATGAATGCATTCAAACATACTTATATATACGAGCAATGCCACATGTCTTAAGTTGAGAAAAATCTCAATTTACATGGGAAATTATCATCTGTTGAAATTTTGTGTCCCAATTCCTACTATGCAGATCCAATTACTCAACTAATAATTATTTGCCACATAACCTCAGAATTGTCACAAAAGTTTTGACAGCAAATATTTTCCAATACATAAATATCATGTTGATATAATAATGTGTAATTAGAAAATGAACAGTTCAAAATTTCATCTAGAACACATGCATAATGTGTATTGGATTAAATAAAAATGTCAGGATATGTATTTATGCTATTGTTGATTTTGGTATTTCTATTTCCTATGTTACTAACTATTTCTTCTAAACATCAATCATCAATGTATCGTAGACTTTCAATGAGTTTAGTGAGTATCAAGTGAATTCATTTTTCATTGTGTTTCTATTTGGGGCCGCATTTCTATTTAAAATCTTCACCAGGTTATATAAGTGCTATCTGAAAATGATATACAAAGTAGAAAGTAAGCATCAAATGCAATGTTTTAAGGACGATCCAACACCTACTAATGCGTCCAATTCCATACAACAAAAAACGAGGGCAAGTATGAGCTTCTCAAATATAAATGCCAAAAAAATGCATAAAGAACAGCCGAAAAAATATGTGAAACATGTAATAGGAACAAAAGAATTGACATGAAAGATACAAATTACATACATCTGAAGAAGCAACACGTTGGGGAACCAGGGTACCTCCTATCTGAACAAGTCCATCAGTGGTGAACAAGGTAACTTTTGGCTCGGAGACCCATTGGATTTCTGTAATAGCTTCCACAAATCAGTTGACCAAAAATGGGTACTATACCAAACATGTTAAAAATTCTTTTTCAAAAGATTCCTCGTATGCAGTACAGAAGAAAATTCACACTTTGTTATGCCACAGGAGGAGCACAACAGTTGTAATGTGATTGACATTTTTGTACATGAGAAACAAGTTGACAACCAAAGAAAAAAAAATAGAAACGAAAGTGGGGAAAAAAAGAAGAAGAGTATAGAGTCTTATACATCTCCAAAAATAATAATCCTTGAACTCAAGGTATAAGATGATATCTAATTAAAAATAGACATTATTTCTTCTCCAGAATATTACAACTTGTTAGGACCAAATTAATGATGTCATATATAGGCTTCATTAGTCATTAGGTATGGATTTTATCAAACATTCTAAAACATTCCATGTGTGTACTGGATAAGAAATGTATTGAAACCAAATTTATCAAAGGAAAACAAATACTCTAACTAATCTAAAGCATATTGAATCAAACATTCTACACAAAAGTTCCAAATTAAATAGAAGATGAAATGTCCAACAGACAGCAAGCCACATGTGTGATAACAAATAGTATCTGTTGTTAAATTAGATTATGATAGATGTATAAAAGTATTGCTAACCCTTTCAAGCTATAGAGAGAGTTGTTGACCAATACTCTCTAACATGGTATAATAGGTGGAGTTTTATTGTACAAATCTCAGTAATACAAGATAAATTAAAGTATTCACCATCATATTACATAGAGCCCACAAGAAGTGACCATGTATAAAAGAAACTTTAACAGGTTATTGTGACACATTAAAAAATAACAACATTTTTAAATGGGCTGCCTATTTTCTATAGTAGGAAATATAAAAAAAAATAAAATAATTAGTAATTATTTTTTCTAACAAATTATGTAAATTTCTTTCGTGTTAGGTTAACGATCGTGTCAGATTATCATACTACAAAATATGATCGAACCAGGAAAAAATATTAAAACCATCTTACAGAATACGAAAATCAAAATGGCTTACGAATCCGATCCCATGCTATACATATTCCAAATTTGAAATGAAATATGTAATTTATGTTAACACTATATTATACAACCTAATTAATTATTACTTCGAAACTAATTAGCCATTGTAACAAGAGAACAGAGAAGGTACCAGTGTCACCATCGGACCACGGGAAGAATTCATCGGAGAAGAAGTTTCCGGAATTGGAGGAAGCTCTGGCAATCAGACGGAGATGGCGAGAAGATTGAGGACGCGTTACAGAGGACAATCTGGGAGAGGAATTAAGCGAAAAAGCTCCAAATTTCTTAGAACAATAGATAGACGAGACCGATGACGAAAAGAAGTTGGAGAAGCACATAGCTCCGGCGGCTTCCACCATTTTAGAGAGGGATAGAGAAGAAGGAAAGAAAGAAATTTGCAGTCGAGAGAGAGAGAAATAAGAGAACCGAGAAAGAAAAAAAGGAGAGGGAAAGTTTGACGCCACACATGGAATCCCCACGTGGATTTATTTTAGAAGATTTTTATTTTATTTTTCTAAAGTAAGTATTTCAAAAAAATATATTATATTACATAAAAAAGTATATTAGTATAGTACGAAATAGCAAGATAATATCTAAAATGTATAAGATTTAACATATTTTTATTTATATTTTTTAGGTTTTTAAAAATGTCTAGAATGTTTATAGATTTTATGATTAATATAATTAATGTTTTTAAAATCGAATAATGTTAACTTTTTCATTCATTATTATTCATATGATTATGATATTAATTTTTGAGGTTTTTGATCGCCCAAAAGTTGTTATGATGGAATTTCATTCAATTTGATCTTAATGTAATGGTCAAGTTATTAGAATCTTGATAAGTTATATGTATTGAATGCACATTTTTTCCTTCTTTTAATATACAAATAGATTTTTTTAGTGTACATATAATGTATTAATAATCTTTAAAAAAATAGTATCCAAATATTAAGTTGTTAAATTTTTGTTTTTCTATTATTATGTATTTTTAACTAAAATAGTCTTTTAATGTCCTTAAAACAGAATGGTGTATGATGTTTGTGATAACTTTAATATAATTTGTATAAATATCTAATAAGAAGTTAAACTTTTTAAAATTTTCAAGATAAGTTTCATAATCCTCGTCTTTGAAATAATCATTTAAGTTTAAGAGATAACTTATGAGTGCTCAAAAAATACTAAAATTATCATGGTTTTATGCACATTAATTGATATAAAAATATATATATTTATATGATTTTATCATATATTTGTATAATTTTTTCTTTTTCGGATCACGGGTATTTTTATTGTTTTTAAGGTATTTTTCACTTAAAAATGTAACTTAAAGACTCAAAGAAGAATACTGGAGGCAATACATCACAAATATATTAATAAATAAATGGGGAAAGGTCAACAAATATGGAAAAATTGGACAAAATGGGTCAAAATGGTCAAAAAGGAGAAAATCGCGACGCCCAGTCGCCCAGCCGCGTCGAGCCCTGTGCACGCCATGCTATCGCCTATGCCTACGCCCGCGCGTGTGCCCTGCGTGCCCCTGGTGCTGTCTGCGCGCGCCGCTGCCCATTTTGCCCCATTTTCACGCACAACCGCCCCATGATGTCATGATGACGTCATGTTGATGTCAGTAATTACACTCCGCGTTTTCACAATTTTTTAACATTTTTTCCCTTACTTTTTCTCCCCATCCTCACCTATAAATACCCTCATTCTCTTCACTTCATACCACACCTCAAAACACATTTCTCTCTTCTTTCTTTCTCTCCATTTCTTAGTTTTTAGTTTTTCTTAGTTTTTAGTTAGTTTCTCTTAGTTTTAGAGTTCTTCTCTTTTTGAGAAGAACTAGTTATATTTTTGTAATTTATTTGTTTTTCGATTCAATAAATGGGAGTGCAAATTCCGCTTGGAGGTTTTCCAGCAACGGGAATAACATCAAAGTTCTGTAAGGATTTTATTTTCTTTACAGTTATTTTTTATGCTTTATTCTTACATGTTATATTTAATTTGTCTGTGATTAAATTTAATTGTGCTGGCTATTTGTAAACATGATATAATAATAACGTTGTTATGCTTGTGAAATATTAAATAGGTAAAAATCTCTAAAATGAATTGATTTTATTTTTATTCAAGATTTTATATTAAGAATGTTAGAGAGAAATATATTATTTTTCATTACAAACTTAAATCTGAAAATTAGATTTTAAGGTTTAGTTATCCGGTCTGATTTAGAGTAGTGCTCTTTTATTTGTTGGTATAATCGCCCAGTAGTTAGAGTGAAGCTCTATTTCAAAAGTTTTTATAAAAATTATTATCTCAAAATGTATTGACAACATGTTTTTAATAGTGGTTTTAAAACTTGAAAGTTAATACTCAGATAATTAAATTCTTAGGTTTAATTTGGACACCTGGAATAAAGTTTAAACTATCTAACCCCACCAAATGTGGCATTTAAATGGTTCATTTTCAATCTCTTAGAAAAAGGGAATTAATTTAATTAACCAAATTAGTTATCAACCCCACCCATAGGTGTTAATTGATTTGTTTAGTTAACAAAGAATATCTAACCCCACCAAAGGTGGTATTCATACAAAAAAGGGAGAATTAATAAAATTAATTCATATCTTTAATAACCTAAATAATATGAGCAAGCATAATTAACTTAGTTATTATATCCATAAATACTTCACTATTATGAATGATAAAATTTACATAAATGTTTATTGAATCTATGTTTATTTTTATGTTAGTAGATTAAAAACACAAAACCCAAAATATCGTGATAGGATGTTTAGGATTTAATTTCATTTTTAAAAGTTTGAATAATAAATTAAAAACCACATACATTCTTTCCTTAGATCGACTTTGGGAGTATACTTATCATTTTCTACGAAATGATTCGTGCACTTACGAGAGTTTTATAAATATAAAACTAAAGTATTGGCAGGATCGGCAGGATCGGCAGGATCGGCGATGTCGGTTTTCGCTCATCAATAACTTTTATCAAATTTTTCTAATAGAATTAGATTTTTATATTTCATTTTAAGGTTGAAATTAGTTGTTTATTTTTTTAAATAATTTTTTTATTTTTCTTTCTGTTTGTTATTAAATATGTAACGAACATACGACCTAATAAGTGCAGGTACCCCGCTATGGTAAAGCGAGGATAAAAGGCTGGCTCAACAAATGGCTTGGGCCCAACGAACTTGGTAAAGCGTACAACTCAGTTGATAAAAGTACCTCGTTATGAAACTGTGAGGTCTTGGATGTCAAGATCTGGTGAAGCTATGGTATCCCGACGTGATCAGGGTCCTTCTCATCCATGAGCGACCTGTATATGGTGACCTCCCTTTATTTTTTTGTAACGTTTGTAGCGATCTGCTTTCTATTTAAACTAGTTCGTATACAATTATACTACATATGTAACCGCGTATCCAGGTCACTTATCACCTATCCTGCTATGTACGTAAGATGTTATACAAATATATACCCCTTAAATGAGGAGAATTCAAGATATATTTCAATTGTTCAAATTCTCATTTCTCACTAAAAATCACTAGAGTTAGATAGTTAAATTTTCTCTAAAAATTGGCATTGTCTTTGGGAAGCTTAAATCTTTTAAATCCAGCATTTGAGAACTGCTTTATTTTAAGAGAATTTACCGATGTCGCTTTAAACTCCAGATGGATCATCCGTCCATTATCCAACCAGACGACCTCTTTCCAGGGCTCTAGAATGTGACCTTAATAATAGGATGCTTTACTCCTCACCCATTAGGTCGCTATCAAACCATGACTTAAGGCCCGCTTTAGCTAGGAAGGAGCAGTTATCGACTTTACGTGATATGGGTCCAACCACCCAAGCTACATGACCTTATGGTATTTCCCTACGCCATAGTTTGGATAGTCCTCCTTATGAAGGAGATGCAATGATACGAGGATTTCAAAAACATATTACTGAGTTACAATAAGCTTTCATTGAATGTCAAAAGGATAACAAGGAATTAAGATCTCGATTAGAACAAAACACCTACTCAAATACAACTAGTTCCTTTTTTACACCTCGCAACCCTCAGATGGTACGTCATCCTCCCAAAAGAGAGCTTGCAACTCATACACCAAATCCTCAACAATGTACGGAGAGGGAGCAATGCCTGCACATGATTTATGATCCTCGTGTCATTGGGGGGACTTCTTGTCCAAATCCTCATACTTATGGACCTACAATTCAGCCTATTAAACCGTACGATCCGAGTGGAGAATTAGACAAAAGATTAAAAGATATGGAAGAAAAGATGTGGATAAAGGTTAATGATAGATTTACGAAACAAGAAAAGGCGAAGCCTTGGGGTGATATTGAAAATGTTTGTAATTAATTATCTACGTCTCCTTTCTTTGACCTTATTGAGTTAACAATACCTCCCCTTAAATTTAATGCCCCTAAATGTACCACATATAAGGGAACCAAAGATCCTATTGCACACATTCTTCAATTCAAAATGGCCATGGCTACGATCATTCTATCCGAAGATAAATGTGAGTCCATGTACTGCAAGTTATTTGCAGCTACTTTCCAAGATTCAACCCAACAATGGCTTATGGAGTTACCCCAAAAGAGTATTGCTAGCTTTGATGCTCTGGTCAAAATATTTGTTATCAATTATGCTTGTAATAAACCTATCAAGAAGGAGTCACATCACTTATTTTTGATTGTCCAAGAGAAGGACAAATCAATCGAGGCTTACATATGAAGATTTAAAATGGAGAAGATGGAAATTAATCAATGCCCCGACTCTATAGCCATAAAAGCTTTTCGAAAAGGAATAAAGCGTGATAATGGCCTTTTCATAGAACTGACAAAATCCACACCACGTTCCTTAGACGTAGTTTATGAGAAAACTCAAAAGTTTGTTAATGTGGAAAGGGAGATGAAATCAAGCAAATCGTCGGCTAATAAAGTGGGAAAGAACAATTGGAGCAATTCCAACACTTGGAGTTGAGCTTTATTTCCCTTTCATGGATCCCTATTACGTGTAACGTTGGTGGAAGTAGTGCGTCGAATAGAACGCCTCAAAAACGTAAATTGGCCACCAACTATGAAAGCCCCGCTTAGAAACCCCAATAAATACTGCACATTCCATAGGGACACATGGCATTGGACTCAGGATTTCCACCATTTAAAGTGGGAAATTGAACACCTACTTTCTGAAGGGTATTTAGGGGATATAGTTGATAAAGCTAAGAATCCATGAGAAGAGACTCAAAGGAAGAACTTAGATCGAAGGGTCAGGACACCAGACAAATCAATTCTGATCCGGAATAAACCAAATAGAGAACATATCATTCTACTAGGGGATGTGCGTATAATACACACCATACATGGTGGCCTCACCATGACCAATCACTCGAACAATTCCATAAAAATATATGCAAGAGAGGCTCGAGATACGGGAAGATTAATATATGGCATGAGACTGGAAGAACCTTTGTATCCCATTACTTTCAAAGACAAAGAATGCTTACCTCTCCATAACGATACTCTAGTAATCATAGTGTGAATAGCTCATTGCGAGGTACGTCGGATATTAGTTGACAATGGTAGTTCATCCGATCTCTTATATTTATCCGCCTTGCTTGACATGAATATAGACCCCAAAGAAATCACCCCACAACAAATACCGCTAGTTGGTTTCAATGGTAGTGTAACAATGTCGGTAGGAACCATACGCCTACCAGTGTTAGTAGAAGGATCGATAGTTTTAACAACCTTCATCGTTTTAAATTCTCCCACATCCTATAATGATATTTTGGGACGCCAATGGATACAAAAAATGAAAGCAGTGCCTTTAACATATCATCAGTTGATTAAATATCCTAACGCCGATGGGATACGACAAATTGAAGGGGAACAAGATAAGGCACAAATTTGCTACAATGCTGCCATGAAGAATGCGTTACCCTAAACCCCAAAATAGAAACTAAATGTTACGAGTCACCTCCACAAATATAAGAAATTGCATACAAGTGAACGAACTATCATGGAGGTCCATGATGAATATGATATGGTCCTCATAGGAGACACAAAGAGCGAACAATATGTTAAAATTAGTAGTGCACTATCCCCTTTATTTAAAATTACCCTCGTTGGTTTCTTGAAAAATAACAAAGATTTGTTCGCTTGGAAACCTGAGGAGATGCTTGGAATAGACTCAGATATCATCTCCCATGAGTTAGATCATACCAAAAGGCCGATCCAGCAAAGAAATCAGGAATTTGCTAGAGAGAAGAATGAAATCATCAAAAAGAAGATTGAGTCCTTAAAAAATGTGTGTTGGGTCCAAGAGGTTCGGTACCCAATATGGCTATCAAATGTAGTATTAGTAAACAAAGCAGGAGGCAAGCATAGAATGTGCGTGGATTTCACAAATTTGAATAGAGCAACAGTAAAGGATTGTTTCCATTTGACGAATATAGACCAATTAGTAGATGCCACCGTGGGATTCGAATCAATGAGCTTTATGGATACTTATTTAGGCTACCACCAAATCCAAATGCATCCTAAGGATGAAGAAAAAAAAGCATTTATCACAAAAGAATGGACGTTCTATTACACGAAGATTCCATTCGGTTTAAAAAATGTCGACGCTACTTATTAGAGAACGATGAAAGATGTTCCAAAATAAATAGGTCGAAATATGGAGGTATACGTCGATGACATGTTGGTTAAAACTAAATGTACTACAGACCATATTAATGACTTCCAAGAAGTCTTTCAAATAATTCGGAATTATAAAATATGTCTCAATCCAAAAAAGTGTGTGTTTGGCGTAGCCTCAGGGAAGTTTTTAAGGTACTTAGTCATGTCAAGGGGTATCGCAGCCAATCCAGATAAATTTTTGGCCTTAATCTGAGTGTTCATATTTCGATTTAGTTATTTCTTCTTCAATTTCCCCTAATAAATAAATATTGTAAGTATCATCTATATTAGATTTCTCAATTGGTTATAATTCCATTTTAAAAAATTTCCTCTAAGATTTTTGCTTTCTGCGGAAATTCCTTTTTAAATTATTTCCTATGTTGAACCCTACTTGGACATTCGTTGGCATAATCTCCTTCTTCATTACAGATCCAAAATCTGCATTTTTTCTTTCCTAAATGGCAATAATTTTTGTTTTTAGGAGTTTTATACCTCTTCCTTCTAAAATATCTTTTCTTATAGGATTTCCTATTAAATATTCTTTTATATTTTTAGAAATCTTGTTTTCTGAGTTTATATCTTTTAAATATTTTGTATTTTTGTTTGTAAGGTTTTATATTACATGCATATTTCCCTGGTATTCTAAAATCTCTTATATCACAATAGATTCAACCATTTCTTCTTATTTGTTTATATTCCTTTCTTTATTAACATTTAACAATTATCCAACTTTTAAGGCGTTTTATTCTTCCTCTTAGAGTATCTGGTACAGTTTCCCTATTTCTCTGTTCCCAACTTTCTGTCAAAATCTTATGTAATGTTTTAGATAATTTTTGGAAAAAACATTTCTTTATAAGTTGTTTGCATAGAAGGTAATAATTTATGATAATATATTTCATATTCACAAATAAATGAATTTATGTACCACATGTTAGATATTTTGAAGTTAGATGCCAATTGACTTTATTGATTTCATTTTCATTGGATTCAGTGATAGTTTTTCCTTTATCTTCTCCAATAAATTCTTTGTATATTTCATTTATTACTATGTCTAAATACTTTATTCTTGTGGGAGCATTCCCTTGAATTAATAAATGTTATCAATCTATTAAATTTGAAAACCAAAATTTAACATTTCTTGTCATTTTATGAGTTAATAATACCATACTTATTGAAGGGTTTGTTTGTGTAGTTTGAGAGGTTTGTATGAGCACACTCATACCACTAGCCCATTCATTTAAGGAATTTTTTTCTATCTCTTATATAGTCTAAATCTAAAATATCATACTTATAGTTATCATGGAGTTTGAATTTTGGTGGGATACTGCCTCTAGTTCCCCAATACAACCCTTCCTCCATCTTGGGTGGTTGTATTCTTCTATCTACAACATCAAGTTCTTTTGCACTTTGCCCATTTCTTTCTCCCCCTATATAGGTCAGATATTCCATCTTGATAAGGAACTAGTAATGAAATTGGTTTCATATGATCTTTTGGGGTCATGATCTTTGGTTCAGAATCAGTCTCGCTGATTATTCTCATATCATCTTCTTCTTGTTTATAATTTTTTTTTCATTATAATGTTCTTTTATTTCTTTATTAGTTTGTCTTAACAAACTAACTAATTTTTTTATATCCTTATTTTTAGGGTTCATGAATTTTTTTCTCTAATTCTTTTTTATATTCCATTAAATTATATATTTTTCATTAGATTTTTCTTCATTTTTTCTTCTCTCATTTTTAGGAATCAAAGTAACTGATATCCTAAGTGGTTCTTCTTTTAGTTCTTCTAAGGGATCATATTTATTACCTATAATATTATTGTTTCTATGTATGTTATATACATCTTTTCTTAATTTTGTAAATTCCATATGTATATCTTGTTGAAATTTATTATAATCATATTCCTTTATTTCTTTTAATAATTTTTTCTGTATTTTTATTATATCTTTTAGGTATTTCGTGTTTACTTCCTAAACTAAATCCATTTTTTCTGTTAAAAGTTTCAAAGCTTCACATATTGTTGCTTGATTTTTTATTATGCTTACTAGGCTTCCATTTACTTCTAAGTGTATAATTTTTAATTCATCTTTAAACATTATTATTTTCCTAATATAACATCATGAACTAATGCCTTCATTATTTGGACTTCATTTTTTTAGTTTTTTAACTTCTTATTGGTTAGAGATTTCTTGTTCATGGTCTATAAAAATAAATCTTGGCCTGTTGTTGTTTTTAACAACATAGTTTTTCTTCATGTTATTAGAGGTTTTTACTTGATATTTAAATGTCATTCTTTTGGTACTTCAAAGTGTGTTAGTATTTCTGATTTTATTATTTTTTCAAGTTCTTTAAAGATTTTGTCTATTTCTATATATTCATTTTGTTCATATATTGAATTATTATGACTATTTGTTAAAGAATATACTAGTAAGTAGTGTATTGGAATTGGATGATTTCTTTCATTCATTAAATCTCCGTTTTCAAATTTATAAGCTAGACTTGACACTTTGTTTAAGTTTTTATTATGGATATTAATAACAAACCTAAGGTATGCTATAAATTTTAGCTTTTGGTATCATAAGATACCATAGATCATCTTTAGTAAAACATCTTTCCTATTTATTAATATGTTATCTAGTAATATAATTTTTATTAGTGTATCTATTCTTTCTCTGAAATGAGTTTGTATTAATATTTGAATTTTTCTTTAATGGATATATCCAATTTTTTCTTTATCCTTTTGGGAAATTTTTGATAGTTTATTTAATATAATTTCTTTGTTAATTAGTGGTATATTATACATTTTTTTTACATCTGTAATATTAATGCTCATTTTTTATTACTTATTTCATAATAAATTATGTCTTTCTTGAAAAATAATTTCCTTAGAGATGAAAATGATGGATCTTTAATCCATCTACTTCTTTAAAATTTAATTTTGTTTTTTGAATTTCTTCAAATTTTTCTTTACTCATTACCATTTCGTATAAAAAATATCTTGAGATGTCTTATATTTCTATTTCTTCTATTCCTTAGTTTATTATTTCTTTTTTTCATTTTAGTAGTGTTATTATTCACTTCCATTATATTTAACTTCCATTATATTTAAAGAACATTTTTGAATTTTTTAAAATCTTAGTAGTATTTTTAAAGATACCTCAAAACTTGAGGGTATTTTTGATAATAACCCATGAGATATTATTACATGTTAATAAAATTTAATATATTTTTTTATTGTTTAAAAGGATAGTATTATTGTCATAAGTTTTTTTATTAGTTTTATATTATATTTAATATTAATATTTTAAATCAATAAAAATAATTTTTTAATATATTTATTTTATATTAATTAAATTATTTTTAAGAATATTTTTGTTAATTTTTAAGATTGATATTTAATATATTGTGAAAATAATAAAAAATATTATAATATCTTAATTTTTTTAAAAATAAATATTTAATATTTAATAAATCAACAAATAATATCATTAATAAATAAAACTTTTTATATCTATTAACAATCCATTACATTTTCTACCTGTTTAATAAAAAAGCTAGAAACCTGATCGATAGATCAATCGGCACAAATTTTATTCAAAATAATTAGTACTACCATTAAATCATTAGTAGCAAAAATAAAATGGCTTAATTATATGTTATACTCCAATATTTATTTATTATATATATAATAACTGTATTATTGGACATGTAAAATTTATGTTATTAGAATACCTTAATTTTTAAAATAAAATAATTATATGTTTAATATTGGACACAATGTTATTATAATACTCTTAATATTTGATACGTGAAATTTATATCCCTAATATTCAAGGTAACGTTATTATAATATATTTTCGGTTAGTTTAATGTAACAGTTCAAATAAAATACATTTTCTTTGTATACTGTAACATCTAACCAATATTATGGCATCAAATTTTTTTACTTTCAATCGGAAATTATTTTGTTGTTATTATTCTTAATAAGAAATCTTAGTATAAATAGTAATATATAAAAATTTCTCATCCTAATCTCATCAATTACATACAAAGAAAAATAAAGAAATATTCAAATGTTCCTTTGTTTGAAAAACTTGAAGAGATTTCAACCCAAATAAAATGAAATAAATAACAATAAATGTAAAATAAAGCTACTAACGATAAGGAAAGTATAGGTATACTAAGGTGAAACATAATTCAGTCTATAAAGTTATTGTATAATGCATTATTTATATATTTTTGTTTTATAATTGAATATGCATGTATATCAATAATGTTTTTCATATTGATATTATCTTTATTTTTACATTTATTTATTACTATTTATTTTATTTTATTTGTCGTTGAAATCTATTCATATTTGTTTAAGTAATATAGCATTTGAATGAGATTATAACGATAACTTATTATTTATTGCTATCTATACTCAGAGGATATTAGCCAAAAAATAATTTTAGTCTCACAGTATCTTTTTTGATGGGAAGAAATATTGATTAAACAATAATAATGTAAAGGAAAAAAATGTTTCATTTAGGATATTAAATTAAACTAAATGAAAGTCTATGATAATAACACTACTTTCAATATTAGGGATATAAAATTTACATGTTAAATATTAGTGATATCATAATAATATTATCTCGAACATTAAGATATAAATATTGTTGGTGTGTGTTGTGGTGCATGCTGCAATAGTGGTAGACACCAATGCTCAGTGGAGTAAAACATGGAGCAGACAATAATATTAGTGGAGCCATAAAACATGGATGTGTAGGAATTATGGTTATTGTTTAATTTTCGTTTTCTTTGTATACATATATCTTAACTCTTGTAAAGAAACAGAACAGAAATAATAATGAAATATACATGACAATTATCAAAGAAACACAATATTTTAACATAGTATCAGAGCAAGTTATTGCTGATTAATGGAATTACCTATTGATTTCTGTTTTTTGCTGATTTTTGATTCTGATTTTGATGTGGTCATTGATTTTGTTTTTCTTGATTGTAGGCTTGATTTACATTTTCTTCGATTCTTTGATTGTGGTCTTGATTTCTATTTTGTTGATTGCTGATTATGGGGTGGCCATTTTTGATTTCTCGGGTGGCCATTTCTGATCTCTCAACACTGGTTCGATCTAGGTGATCATTCTGACTTACTCACCGATTCCACCATTAGTTTCTTTTCTGGAAAAGAAACAGAACACAACGGTGCTGAGGTCACATTCTGTGTATCTACTTTGTATCTGCGGTTGGAATCACAGGTTGTTCGCAGTCTCTGTACGTAGCCGTGGGCAACCGCACCGGTTTCCTACCTCCGTGAAACTTGAAACACAGCAACATATATTTTGTGTTTTGTCTCTGTGCGTATGGCTAGTTGGAGCCGTAGGTCTATCTGTAGTTGTGGGTAACCATATTGTTCTTCTAAGCTCGGACAAGCTTGGAACGAGAAGGAACTGCACAGAGGCTGCGTGAAGAAAGAGTTGCTGTGAAGCCACGCAGAAGAAGCTGCGCTGAGGAACGCAGAAGAAGTTGGCTGAGGAACATAGAAGAAGCTGCGCGAATTTGGAATTTTTCCTTAGGGTTAGGAACACGCAGAAGAAGAAGTTGCGCTCATTTGTAAATTTTTTTAGGGTTACAAATTTTTCTATATATAGTGTACGAACGAAGTGTAAAAAAAAGAGGAAGGAAAAAAATTTTAGATTTCATGGCGGAATCTAGAGATTTAACTACCAATTTCATGTTGGAAGATTTGACGGCGAAAATGACGGAAGTTTTAACTAGAGCTCAGATCAACTCACAACCTCCGCCAACTGAAGCGTTAACTACTCCCATTAGTATCAAGTTAGGAGGATCCAACTATGCCTTGTGGTCCCAGGTGGTGGAGATGTATATCTCTGGCAAAGATAAATTGGGATATATTAATGGGGATTTTCCTCAACCTGTTGAAACCGACCCCTCATTTAGGAGATGTCGTACTGAAAATTCCATTGTCAAAGGATGGTTGATCAATTCGATGAACCCCTCCTTGATTGCAAATTTTATCCGATTCCCAACTGTGAAATAGGTTTGGGATTCGGATGCTACCACTTACTATGATGGGACAGACACGTCTCAACTGTATAATCTTCGCCGCCAAGTTACTCGTACGAAGCAAGCGGGTGGATCCATTGAAAAATACTACAATGACCTTCAAGGGTTGTGACGTGAAATTAATTTCCGTCGTCCTAATCCAATGGAGTGTGCGATTGATATACAAAAATACAACTCCATCGTACAGGAAGATCGAGTATATACCTTCCTCGATGGACTTGATGATAGATTGGATAAAACTCGAAGTGATGTGCTTTAGATCAAACCATTTCCTACGATGGAACAAGCCTATGGATTCGTCCGTAGGGAAGAGGTCAGGCAGACCGTGATGATCACAGGTGTAGATACGACACCCGGAGCAGTTATGGCTTTTAAAGGGGTCAAGGGACACCATAATCTAATGCCACCAAAAACAGGACCTTCCTTGGGTAGCAAGAAATCCACGGGAAATCCACCATCTCTTGACATGAAATGTGGCCATTGCGGAAACTCCAAACACACCCGTGAAAACTGCTTCAAACTACATGGGTATCCAAAATGGTGGAATGATCTTCAAGCACGGAAGAAAATGGGACACCACTGGGCGAGCCGTTGTGGCTACCAATAATGCCTCACTATCCCTTACTTCTCAGGCTGAATCTTCCCATGATCCAGGTATTTCAAGTAAAGCATTTCACATCTCTACTCGTAGTGATAAAGAGGATTGGATTCTGGACTCTAGAGCTACAGATCACATGACATTTGACCCAAACGATCTCTCCAATACAACCCAACCAAGATAGAGTCGTGTTGCCAATGCAAATGGGGTCACTTATCCAGTTACAGGAGCTGGAACAATGACCTTATCTCCTTCATTATCATTATCTAATACTTTGCTTGTACCCTCTCTGTCAAACCGATTAATGTTTATAAGTCAGGTCACTTCAGACCTTAACTGTGTAGTATTGATGTATTCTACTTTTTGCCTTCTACAGGATATTCTCACCAAGGAGATCATTGGGCGTGGTACTAGGAGATGAGGGCTATATTATGTGGATGACCTCAGTTCAAGAAGAGCCAATCACATGCAACATACTACTGGTAACAAGGAACGACAGATTTGGCTATTGGGCATCCATCATTCGGGTATTTAAAGCACCTACTCCCCAGTTTATTTTCAAATATCACACATTCAGATTTCAAATGTGATACTTGTATCCTTGCAAAAAGTCATAGGGTGTCTTATCCTATGAGCATGAATAAAAGTATGACTCCTTTTGCTTTGGTACATTCTGATGTTTGGGGACCTTCCCCGGTCATTACGTCATCGGGTCATCATTGGTTTGTTATTTTTTTTATGATTGTACACGAATGACATGGCTTTACCTTCTCAAACATAAAGATGAAGTATTTGCTACATTTCACCTGTTTCACACCATGGTTCAGACACAATTTTCTGAAACAATTAAGATACTTAGGTTTGATAATAGAGGGGAGTATGTTAATCAACAATTCTGGACATACTTGGACAACCATGGTATTCTCCATGAAACCTCGTGTTCACAAACCCCACAACAGAATGGGACTGCAGAGAGGAAAAATCGGCATATTTTAGAAACGGCTCGGGCCTTACTAATCGATGCACATATGCCTAATAAATACTGGAGTGATGTTGTTACTACATCTGTGTATCTACTGAATCGTATGCCCACAAAAACCTTATAGTTTCAGACTCCATTAAAGATGTTATATGATCATCTTCCCTTGCCTACTATTTTGATGCTTCCGCCCTGAATTTTTGGATGTGTTGCTTTTGTCCACCTCCATAAAAATTAACGAACTAAGTTGGATCCATGTTCTGTCCGATGTGTATTCTTGGGGTATGGTGTACAAAAAAAGGGTTACCGATGTTATGATCCAATCACTAAAAGAACCTATATTACCATGGATGTCACTTTCCTCGATTCAGAATGTTTTTTCCATCACCGGTATCCAATTACACTCTTCAGGAGGAGAGTTATGGTGAAGAACGAAATTGGCTTGATATTGGAATATTAGACACTAGTCCAACATACTCGGATCGTGCCAATAATATGGAGGAGCCAATATCTAGACCCGAGCTTAAACTTCCAAGAACTGAAGCTGAAGCAGTAATTGAATCTCCAGAAGATAAAGTGGTTGATGTATCCCTCCATTCTCTAGTATCCAATGATCCTCTTGCTGAGAACACTTCTGAGGTATGCTATCCTATCACACCTTTACAAACTAATGCTATAGATACATCTGTTGGTTATGTTTTACCTTTCAGAAACAATCGAGGTAAACCTCCAAATCGATACTCCCCAGAAAGAGAAGAACGACAACCAAAGTATCCAATAGAAAATTATGTATCTACTCAAAGGTTATCAGAACCTATCAGGGCATTTGCACAAACACTCTCCTCGTGTCAAATTCCGAGTAGCATTGAAGAAGCCTTATCTGATCCAAAATGGGCTCAAGCTATAAAAGAGGAATTTGAGGCATTGTAGAAGAATAACACATGGGTGTTAAGCGAGTTGCCTCAAGGGAGGAAGATGGTAGGATGCAAGTGGATTTTCTCCATTAAGTATAAAGCAGATGGGTTAGTTGATCGATACAAGGCAAGGCTTGTAGCAAAAGGATATACACAGAAACATGGGATAGATTATCAAGAAACCTTCTCACATGTGGCTAAACTAAAAACTGTGAGAGTTTTGTTATCTCTTGCGGCAAATTTAGATTGGCCATTGCACCAACTTGATGTGAAGAATGCCTTCCTTCATGGTGACCTTGAGGAAGAGATTTACATGGATATCCCACCAGGATATACTGTTACATTAGGAAAAGAAATTGTATATAGATTACAACGAGCATTATATGGACTAAAACAATCACCACGAGCGTGGTTTGGTAGGTTGAGTTCAGCAATGAAGAAATATGGGTTCCAACAAAGCAACTATGATCATACACTTTTCCTAAAACATCGATTAGGGAAGATAATAGCCCTTATAGTCTATGTAGATGACATGATCATTACAGGGGATGATAAAGAAGAAATCTCTAAGCTTTAAGAACAACTGTCAAATGAGTTTGAAATGAAGAACTTGGGAGGGCTCAAATACTTCTTAGGTATTGAGGTAACAAGATCAAAACAAGGCATATGTCTTTCCCAAAGGAAATATACTCTGGACCTACTAGAAGAGGCAAGACTACTAGATTGTAAACCTGTCGATATTCCAATGGTTCAAAATCATAAACTCGGAGAATATGTGGACCAAGTACCAACAGATAAATAGAGATACCAACGATTAATAGGTAAACTCATATATTTATCTCATACTCGACCTGATATTGCTTATGCTGTAAGTGTCGTGAGTCAGTTCATGCACTGCCCAAGTGAAGACCATATGGATACTGTCATGAGAATAATTTGTTACTTAAAATCTTCCCCTGGGAAAGGACTTATGTTTTCAAAGAATGGTCAGTTGGAAGTCCTTGGATATACAGATTCAAACTGGGCAGGGAATATGAAGGATAGGAAATCTACTGCTGGGTACTTTACTTTTGTGGGGGGCAATCTTGTTACATGGAGGAGCAAGAAGCAAAAGGTAGTTGCATTATCCAGTGTTGAAGCTGAATTTCGAGGAATGGTCAAGGGAATATGTGAGCTCATTTGGTTGAAAAAACTTCTAACTAAGATTGGTGTTGCTCCTAACTCTGAAATGAACTTATTTTGTGATAACAAAGTAGCCATTGCCATCTCTCACAATCCAGTTTAACATGATCGCACGAAGCACGTTGAAGTGGATCGTCACTTCATCAAACAAAATCTTGAAGAAAAGATTATTAAGCTTCCATTTGTTAAATTAGAAGATCAATTGGCTCATATACTCACAAAATCTGTGTCTGCAAAGGACTTCTACAACTCACTTGACAAATTGGGCATAAGAGACATATATGCACCAACTTGAGGAGGAGTGTTGGTGTGTGTTGTGGTGTATACTGCAACAGTGGCAGAGACCAATGCTCAGTGGAGTAAAACATGGAGCATACAATAATATTAGTGGAGCCATAAAACATGGATGTGCATGAATTATGGTTATTGTTTAATTTTCGTTTTCTTTGTATACATATATCTTAACTATTGTAAAGAAACAGAAAGAAATAATAATGAAATATACATGACAATTATAAAAAAACACAATATTTTGACAAATATTACATCTTAAAAGTTAGAGGAATCATAATAATATTACTTTCAATGTTATGGATATATATTTTCCGTGTTAAAGGTTAGTGGTATCATATAAACAACTAATAAATATTGGAGTATAATTTTTAATTAAGCCAAACAAAATTGCTATATTATAAGATTTGTCTTCATATTTGATAAAATTTACAAAACAATTTCTAAATTTTTTAAAAACATATACTTTCATTTTCAAATACTTTAAAAATTTACATATAAGTTTTAAATTGTTAAATCATATCATTTATTCTTTGTTATTTTAAAACTTTATTAATAACTTCTAAAATTTTAAATAAAAAAAATCTTATTAAAATTTAATACCTAACCTTTAATTCACAGCTAGCTTCATAATTTTAATTTTTATCACTTAAATTACTGATTAAAATGTTAAATGCCAAACTAAAATTTGTTACCTAGTTTAGAGTCTTAGAGACAAACTATGCATTGAGTCAGTTTTAGAAACCAATTATATGAAAAATTAATTCCCATCATAGTTAAATGTAAAATTATTTAATTAATTTGATGAAAATTAAATTTTAGATTGAATTTATCAAATTTGGAAACATTAAAGACTAAATTGTGTTAAAATGAAAGAGAATGTTGATATTGTCACAACAATGAATCAATAATGATAAATTTATCTAATAATAGTGACATTATATAATAATTAATTGTAAAGATATAATTGACATTTCATATACTTTTATTAGTGTAATATCAAAAGTAATTTTGTTAATAACATTACTCTTTAAAGATTAAGCACTAAATTATAATATTTAAATAAATTAGATACTAAATAGATAAAATGAATGATAAGTATACATAAATTTGTAAGTAGTTTTGTATTAGCATTTCTTATATTATGATACATTTTAATATTATCTAAAAATTGAATTATTTTTTTAATTTTTAAAATAATTATAATATATTACATAATATTATGAAATAATTATGACATAATATAATAATAGGTGTAACTGCAAAGTGAATGAAATTTTGTGTGTTATTAACGTATCACAAATAGATAAATCAACCTGGATTTAAACCATCTTACGTCTCAACTTTCAAAAAATTATACATTGTTACTGGATTAATACTTATGTGTTGGTACACGTCAACGATAATTTAGAAATATAAATTTCAATATATAAAAGAAAAAAAATGGGATGACTTTTTAAGTATTTTTATAATCTCTCAATGATTATTACACGCCAAACAAATACACAAGGAAAATGCGTGACAGCATCGTTACATCATTTTATATCACTCATGCGTAATAAACGTAATAGTATTTTATATTTTAATGTATTCTAATCAATAATAATAAAGTCGTTTCCTAAGAAACTTTGGTTTCATAATAGTAAGGATATATAATAAAGCTAAGATTTTTTGTATAATTATTTTTAAACTGAATTATAATATGTATTTAAAATTGTTAGAAAATCTTTGCGGTTTGAGAACCATATATAAAGGTTTGAGACATTTATTAAAAAGTAGTTAAAAAAAATATATTTTTCTTAAATTTTTAAAAAATTTATTAATAAATCATAATTATTAATTAATATATAATTTAATTTAAAAAATATAAAAATTAATTAAATAAATATAATTAATTCTTAATATAAACAAATAAAATTATCAATATAATCGTATTCGTTATTTTATGTTTGTTTTTATCTAAAATTATACATATTTTTAAAATTTATACTATAAAAATCAAACCAACAGTATAAATTAATAATCTTGGATAACAGAACCTACAATTTTATTTACCATTCCTACCTAATAGCGCTATATAAAATTATTCAATAAATAATTGTTCCTCGACCTAATACCAATGCATTACCAACGTGAAGAAGCATCTACGTACTTTAACTTTAAAAAAAATATACATTTAATTACTATATTTATTAAAGGTTACCTTTGAAGTTCTCTAACATGAAAAAAAAGGACACTTACGACTAATATGATAAAAATTATATGGGTAGAATTATTTATGAAAACAAATCCAAAACATATGTCCTCGTTACGAAGAGTTGTATACGGAGGGCTACCTGGAGCTAAAAGTCGAAGCTTTTTTTTTTTAAACATAATAAAATACGATTTTTTTAATTTTATAATTTATTGATGGTTTTTACAAATTTTATGTAAATTGATTTATCTAACAAGAGAAAAAAATGAATAAAAATCAATATTAATATATCAAGAAATAAATAAACAAGTAAATGAACTATTAATTAAAAACAATCATTTGTACAAGAAAAAAAAATAATAAAAACCAATATTAATATATCAAGAAATAAAATAAAAAAGCAAATGAACTATTAATTAAAAATAATCATTTTTACTATAAATTAGAAAAAAAAACTTTAAGCATTAATTTCCAAGGAAAAAATCAATATAAAATATACAATTTATTATCACAAGAAATTTCTAGATCCGTTATTGCTCATCGTCGCATTGCCTAAAATTTTAATCTTTTTTGTGCAATAAATTTATAAGTTGAAAGTGTGTTATCAAATTGACATTTTAAAAAATTTAACTTATAAATATACGTTGGGTGTAAATTACCTTGAAATAATACCAATGATTTCAGTCAACATATGACTCACAAGTCAACCTAACAAGCACTAAGTCAACATATGAGCATCACAATCGAATAAATATCCAATATGATAAATGACTAGCAAATAACCTTTTAATTATCCAACCAAGATATAATTATGGAGAGATAAATATGATATTAAGATAAGTTTATCACAATATATAAGAGTCATTAACAAGTAGTATGATGCGAACCCAAAGTTTGAATCTTTAAAGCTATTATCAACATGTGATCGAAAACTCAAAGAAAACGTCCAAAGGCCCAACAAACAACCATAGAAAATATAAAAAGTTAAGATTTGATAGAACCTCAATCCATTTGTTATAGAAGAGCCAAGAACTTACGTATAAGAATGACATACATTTATCCTATCACTATTATTGTTGTAAAACTCCAAATATTTGTAATAAATTATACAATTTCATAAAAAGAATTTTTTAGAATATTTTAAGATGTAGTAATGTATCAAAAACTTTTGTATGAAAAATCATATTGATTGCAAAAAGTGGAAAACATTTTCTACAGCTTGTCTGGGCCTCACCAGTTGATGAGTGCCTAACAAGGAATTACAACACTCGCTATGGTCTCTCCAAGGCCTTGCCATAATACTTCGATGAGCCATCAACGAGGTGGGTGGTATGAACCTAGTTTAGCTATAAATACCCTTTAAAATAACTCATTTTCCTCGCTCTAAATTTTCCTTTCTCTCTATCTCTTTCTAAGATTTTCTTTTTCTAAGATTGTTCAATTTTTGGTACATTTCAAAGTACGTTTCATGGAAAAATATCCATGAGTTCGGGTTTGGAAGAATAGAGTATCGCAATAAGAAAGTATTAATTTTTATTCCGATAATCTCAAGATGGTAACATTCTTCCTTTAAGTGTTAATCTTACATTTCATAAATTAATTTAAACTATCACTAATTTTTGAAATAATATGATTGTGTTTAATGATGCATAAATTTTAATTACTCGTAAGTACATGAATCACTAGCAGACTAATGATAAGTTATCTCAAGTTTGGTCTCTAAAAGAATTGTCCAACTTAAAATAGTCAAGTTACTTTCTAAATTAGGTAAGAAAAATAGTCTTAAATATTACGTCAGCTATCATTTAGTAGAAAAGAATTGTAAATTCTAAATTAATTAAATATCTTAGATCGCAAGTAAAATAAATTTAAGCAGTTAGACTAAATTGTAGTTGAACTAAAGAAGATGAATGAATATGGGATATTAGTGTGCATGTCTCTTCATAGAAAGAATGAATTAAATTATTTAAATATGAGTTTGTAAGGTTTATGTGTTGGAGATATTCATGAACAAAACATAGTGATGTAATTTTAGTTTCTAGGTGTGTCCTTCTTGAATATTTTGAAGTTGAAGAAAGTATCAAGCTATAATCACAATTCATGTATATCAATGTTCTTATGCACTTTAGATTTCAAATTAGACACATAGGAACATTTTGAGATTAGGCTACTTGATCGATTAAGATATGTCTAGATCGATCGAGAATCAATCTACTCAATTTAAAAAGTCATGAGTTAATTATTTAATTGATTGGATGTATTAAATTATGTACTCAATCGATCAAGAATTTGTTAGATCAATCAAGTCGCTAGGGCTTTGATTTAAAAACCTATTTCTAACTCGAATTGAATTGGATTTTTATTATATTGTCATTTTATTTTTAAACTATTTTAATTAATTTTATGGAAAATATAGTAATTTTACTTTGACCTAGTGCTTCAAAATATAATATGTATACAAACCTAAGTACATAACTTTATTTAACTACATAAGAACATTCTTCTCTTAATCTTAATCTCCCTAGCTCTATCTTGTTTTGCAAAGAACTATTCAAGTATACTTTTTCATTGAGTTTCAAGCATTTATGGTTGTGTTTGATGAATTAACAAGCCTACAATATTTTTGATATTGTGCCTTAAACTGATTGTTCTAGAGTTGCTAGTTGATTTTGACTTATCTGACATATTTATTAAATCATTTAGTTAGAGTTATTCATTATTGAATTTACTCTAGGATACACATTTGTACTTTTGTTAATGTGCTAATGTTTCAAGTATTAGTAGAACGGGTTCAATTGGTTGTATGACTCAAGTTGTCATAAGGTTGGTTGGGATCCAAATACCTTTCTTGTATAGGCTATGATGAAAGTAGCAGTTTGTAAGTAGATTACTCGGGGGGCTTTATCTTGGTGGGTAGTATAAGATTTGACCTTATAATTAAGCCTTATTTTTCATAGTGGATAGTTTGGTGGTTCTAGTGGATTAGTGGACTGATAGTTTTCCTCTTATATATTTGCTATGACTTAGGTTGTTTCCACCTAACAATCTTGTATGTTGATTTATATTTTTGTATTATTTTATTTATACGTGATTGTATGCTTGGTCGCCTATAAACATTTTAATTTTTCATAATTTCACTAATTATCTATTCGCCCCTCTAGCTAATTAGATCTGTAACTAAAAATAAAATTTCATTTGGTATGAGAGTTATCACTAGATACACTTAGTGTATCTAAAACCTTTTTATGGATCATTTGAGAAAGTGTTTATCTACAACTCGTTCTTTTTACTTTGATGGATCTAATTATCCATAGTGGAAGGCTTATATGAGAGCCTTTCTTTGGTCTATAGATGAACTTGTCTAAAACTCTGTGCTTTATAGTTGGAAACCACATACGGTTACCAAAGATGATGTAGTCACTCTTAAACCTAGAAAAGATTGGACCATTGAAGATGGAATTGGTAGTAGCTAGAATCAAAAGGGTATTAATGCTATTTTTAGTGCTATGTTTGCTGATGATTTTTTTCATATTTCTAATGTTGATATTGCTAAGCATACTTTGAATATTTTAAAGTTTTCCCATAAGAGCACCACACAAGTTAAAAAAAACTAAACTTTACATGTTTGGTGGTCAATTTGAAAACCTTAGGATGAAAGAAGGTGGAACTTTCTCTTAATTTTATATTAGATTATATGATATTAATAACATCTCATCCAATCGTTGAGAGAAAATTGATGATTTCAAGATAGTTAGAAATATTCTCTACTCATTGATGAAACAAGATCGGCATGCAATGCCAATCTTGCGTATACTTTTGTTTTATATTTGTAAAACTTTCACAAGTGCACGAATCATTTTATAGAAAATGATAAGTATAAAGGTCAATCTAAGGAAAAAATATATGTGGTTTTTAATTTATTATTCAAACTTTTAAAAACGAAATTAATTCATAAACATCATGTCACGATATTTTGGATTTGTGTGTTTCTTAATCTAATAACATAAAAAATAAACATAGATATGGATTCAATAAACAATAATGTAAATTTTTATCATTAATAATAGTGTAGTATTTATAGATATAATAATTAAGTTAATTATGCTTGCTCATATTATTTAGGTTATTAAAGATATAAATTGATTCTTGTTGATTTTTTTCTTTTTTGTATGAAAGTTTCCTTAGGTAGGGCCCAAATTCTTTTGTTTAATATTAATTAACTAATATCCTTAGACAAGACCTATTAATTAATTAAGTGTTAAATTTCAGCTTTATTTTTAAGAAAATAGCAAACCATCTAATCACAACTTTAGGCGGAGTCAATTAATTAGACTTTATTCAAGGTGTTCAAATTGAACCTAAGAATTTAATTATCCGAGTACTAACTTTCAAGTTTTAAAGCCATTATTGAAAATATGTAATCAATACATTTTCAAATAATAGTTCTTATAATTTTTTTTAAACAAAGTTTCACTCTAACTACCGAGCTATTGTACTAACAAATAAAAGAGCACTACTCTAAATCAGATCAGATAATTAAACCTTAAAATCTAGTTTCCAGATTTAAGTTCGTAATGAAAAATAATATATTTCTCTCTAACATCCTTAATATAAAATCTTGAATAAAAACAAAATCAATTTATTTTATAGAAATTTCTTTTCTATTTAATATTTCATAAGCATAACAAAGTTATTATTATATCATGTTTATAAAGAGCCAGCCATGTTAAATTTAATCACAGAAAAATTAAATATAACATATAAGAATAAAATATAAAAATAAGTATAAATAATTCATTTTAAAATTATACTTAAAAAGAATCCTTACAGAACTTTGATGATAATTACCTTTTTGGAAAACCTACAAACGGATTTGCATTTCTATTTATTGAATCAAAAACTAAAAATCTATAAAAATATAACTAGTTCTTCTCAAAAAGATAAGAACTTTAAAACTAAAAAAAAGAAGAAAAACTTTCTAGAGAGACAAATCTAGAAAGAGAAAGAGTTGAGAAAATTGTGTGTTTTACAATGGGATGATATGGTCCTTTTATAGGTGAATAAAAGGCCAAAAAAGGTGGAAAAATATTTCAAAAATTGATTTTGGATGCATTTTCACAAGCTAGCACGTGTGTGGGATGCAAAAATTGCAGCAGATGGGAGTTTGGCGCACGTAGGCGTGTACATAACACAATGCAAGAGTGTGCTGGCGTGCGTGGGACATGGAGCTGGTGTGTGCTAGCATGTGCGAAAATCAGTGCGGCGTGTGCTAGGCATGTGCCCCGCATTTATTGGGCGTGTGTTGGCTGCGTGCGTGCGGGATTTCAGCCTTTTTACATTTTTGACCCATTTGTTTTCCAATTTTTCCATCCTTTTGGCTTTTCCTCATTATTTGTATGTATGGTTGTAGTCATGTTAAGCTAAATCTACCCTCAATTCAAATTTGTTATATATATATATATATATATATATATATATATATATATATATATATATATATATATATATATATATATCAATTTTTATAAATTTTTGTTTTATTCTAATTTATTTAAGAAACTCGTAAAACTTAGGGGGAGTTTATTCTTTTTTGGAAAATATATCATTTTTAGCTCTCTATTTTTATTGTTAACGAGCTTTTCAGAATGTGTACTCCTATTTGCAGTCATTAATTACACTGCTTGCTTGTTTAACTTGTTTGTCATTCATGTATGATTATATTATTTATTTGTATGACAAGAAGAAGAGGTGATTATTGAGAGGTAATTGAAAATATATAAAAGGGGAGAGTTAATTTAAGGGAGAATCAACTTTGAAAATTCTTTTTGGAAATATAAAACGTAGAGGGAGTTATTATTTTAATTTTATTTTATGATTACTCACTCTTATGAATATTCTTCATTGTTTTTGTAGTTATATACACTGAACTAATAAATAATGAGTCTTTGAGGAAAATTTGTTTGGGTATTTATGTTTTTAAATTTCAATGTAAACACGAGCTTTCAAGATTCAAGCAAAGATTATTTTACCGGATCATAAGATAGTACCACTATGTAAAAATTTATTTTTCTTATGAGATTAATGTAGTGAGAGAGTGGTTTTGTCATACAAATATTCCGAAGGGGAAGATTTTAAGGTTTATGCCAGTGTTGGTAATATTCATGAACAAAATGTACCAATGTAATTTTAGTTTCTAGGTGTATCCTTCAAGAATATTTTCAAGTTGAAGAAACTATCGAGCTCCAACGATCACAATTCAAGCATATTTATATTCTTATGTACATTAGATTTCAAATTAGACATGTAGGAAAATTTTGAGATTAGGCTACTCAATTGATCTAGACATATCTAGAACGATTGAGTTATGTAGATCGGTCAAGAATCGATCTAGTTATTTTAAAAGTTCCAAAATTAATTATTTAATTGACTAAATCAATTGAGGATTGACTGGATCGATCAAAATATGTACTCAATTGATCAAGCATATGTTAGATTGATCAAGCAACCAATGCATTGATTTTAAAACATATTTCTAACTTGAATTGTATTGGCTTTTTATTATATTTTCTTTTTTCTTTAAAATTTTTTTAACTGATTTTATGGAAAACATAGATTTAATAATGAAAAAGCCTAGCAAGAAGATTCAAGAATAAATTAGTTAATTTAAAAAATCTAGTAAACCCTATAACAAAGTTGAATCCCTTTATATGAAAATAAATAAGCTTATTAATCATATAATGTTTGATAGATTAAATCAATAATGAGCCTAACAAAATATGATTTAGCTTTTATAAAACAATTTGAGGGAAAAATAACAAGATGAGTAGAATGTGCTTGGTTATTTGAAATATAAAGCATTAGGTTGTTTATATAGGAAAGATGAAACCCTAATGCTAGGTTAAAGGAAAATTATCATTTTTTCCATTAAATAATTGAGAGAGCAATAATTAATAAGGATAGTATGGTAAAATAATATTAGGTTTTAATTTTAAACCCATATGCTCGATCGATCCAGTCTTGGTTCAATCGAAATCATTTTTTATCTTTCTAGCAATGATTAAAGTAAATTTGAGACCAGGTATATCGAACATGATCGATTCTCAATTGATCTTGTTCTCGATCGATTGAACCCAACTTTGATCGATCTATACAATTTAAAAATCAACTCAAGAGGACTTAAATCATATGAGATCGATCCTTGATCAATCTAACCCTTTGATCGATCTACCTACCACTTCTTTCAATGAACCAATATATATATATACACCAATGTTCCTAGGTTTATAATATGTATTCTAACATGTTTAAGAACAAGTACATTTCTAAAACATATTAACTTGAAGCTTCAAAGTTTCTCCGACTTGAATAGCGTTCCTGAAAATGTGCTTCTAAACTAGTTTACATTTAAATATTTGTTCATGAATATCGCCAACACCCGTATACCTTACAAGTTGTATAAAAAATGGAGATAAAAAATATTTTTTAGTATTCTCTCAAGCTCTAAACTAAGCAATCTTTAAAATAAGATCTTAGAAGTTAAGAAAACTTCTCCAAGAAAAAAATAGCATTCTACATGATCTTTAGAAAGTTGGACTTTTTTCCTTCCAAGATGAATTAACCTCTTAATTCAAATAGCTAAGCTTCTATAAGGAATAATGAAGTCCCACCTCATATCCAACAAGTCATGTACCTATTTACCCAATCTACTGACCTTATACTTGTAACATCCATAATAACCTAGGTGGATCACTGATAGAAGGCATGGAAAAAACTCACCTGAACGCTATATAGAATATGTTCTATACCATCTTAGAGCATCTACAAGGGCCATAGGCCCTTGAACTAGGAAATTTCTATACGGCATCTTCCAATGACCATAGTGCATAGCATATGATCCACAGCTAGGTAGGCTCATATCAGAGATGTGATATTCCCTGACAAGACCTAAGGTAATGGTACAGATAGACTCATATAGTCTAGATCCATCTAACCATTATAACACGTACCCTATCCCTCTGTTCATCCATCTTGGGCCACTTAAGAGCTATCCTATCCAAACTGATTGAGCATCTTATAGCTTGCAAGCGTGGTCATTCAATACAGGTTATTCATGCAGATAATACAGCCTTAGTGGCCAGTGGCCACTATAAGGACAATCAATACGTGAACATACCAACATTTATCCGCCCTACCATTGATTGATTAGATATCCAATTGCAAGACGTACAACAAATACTAAATAGAGGTAGACTCTCAAACATTTTGGCCTTTATTGAGTCCTCATTCATGCCAAAAGTTACAACCATCCCACTCTCGGATAAATTAAAAAAGCCTACCATAGGAACTTACGATGGTACCAAGGAGCTACTGGACCACCATAAGAACTTTAAAGGTTAGGTGAACCTATATGCCTATAACATGAAATCAAGTGTCAGGAACTCTAACTCACTTTCATTGACAAAGCATGAGCTTGGTACCATATCTTTAAGCCTAACATAATTGCCTCATTCATTGAGTTTAAAAAATAATTTGTTTCCCATTTCTCAGGACAGAGAATGAGGTAAACAAAGAACATCTGATGACTCTATACTACGAGAAAGATGAAGCATTAAAGTGTTTCTTAAATAGATCTTATTAAACATTACAATCTATAATATGCTAGGTCTTTGTTGCTACATAATAATTTATGACATCTTAAACAATTTAAAGTACACTTAAAATTGACCGTTCATCCTTATACATCAAACTACATATATAGAGACTACTCAATTTTTCAACACATATACTAACCTCGAAGAGATGGCCAACAATAGGAAAATCAAGGACTTTCTTGCTAAAGAGAGTTTAGAACCAAAACACAAGGGCATGAATGAGCCTAAAATTCCTTGAAGAAAAATGTGATAAAAGGACCGCAGAGATAAGAAAAACAAAGGATATAGCTAAGACTACATTGGCTTGAGATTTTGTACCTATGTTTCCTTAACTATTCCTAAGGATAAATTATTTATGAAAGTTGAAACTAAAGGATGTTGGTTGAAATAAAAACCAATACTTTAAGTTCCACAGGGACTTAGGACACTTAATAAAAGAGTGTCGCAATCTAAATGATGAAATTAAGAACCTTATTAGTAGGGACAGTGAAGAGAATTTGTGTAAGATAAAGGATAGAATAATGCTAAGCCTATCTCCAAACAAAGTAAGAGCAAGCTTTGGGACAAAAAGTTGAAGAAGTTTGGATCATTTTTGGTAAGCTTGTAAGGAGAGACTTTAATAATGCCTATATGGCACACATCAAGTATGCAAGCCAAGAAGCCATCCACATCGCCTCAATGCACGATTCAATCTAAGGCCCTAAAATGATAGGCTTAGAGATAAATTTCTCATAAAATAAAGCACGTAGATTACTTCATCCCCATATTGATGCATTGGTAATCACCCTTCTAATGGAAAATATAAACTTGCATAGAATATTTATTTATATAAGCAACTCAATTGACGTCTTATTCTCTGAAGCATACAAAGTTATAAAGTTCACATGCCTAGTCAAACCAATGACAACACCCTAGTAGGATTTTTTGGATTCTCCATAACCCTATAAGGAAGCTTGGTTATACAAATTATGATTGGATAGGGCATCAATTTGAAAATATTCATAGTAGTCATGGCAATACATAATGCATTCTTTGTAGGCATCATTCTGAATTGTGTCTATTAGTGTTTCCTTCACCATTCTATATGTACGTGAATAATCAATTTTATTACCAATGTTTTCCTAAAAATAAATGTCACAAATATAAGAGTCATTATAATCAGTAGCAACACATTCATTAACAGTAGAAATAGAAGAAGTGGGAGAATATTTAAACACCTCAAAGTTTATAGTCTTTCATAAGACTATTATGGAGAATTTCCCTATTTGTCATCAATATTTGTGTTGGTTATGGCCATAAATGGCCAATCAAGAAGAATGGTATGCTCTTTGTCTTTAGATGGGGTGTATTCTATCTCCATTACTACAAAGTCAACTATACAATTATACTATTTATTTATACCATTAAATCCTCTATTATTCCCTTTGGATGTCTAATACACCTATCAGTAAGTTAAAGGGACATTATTGTTGGCTTAAGCTTCACTAAACCCAGTTCCAAGTATACCAAATATGGCATGACATTGATACTTGCTCTTAAGTCTAGTATAATGGTGGACACCTTATTGTCTCTCAAAGTGATATTAATGTTGAAACTTCCTGGATTTTTCACTTTGGGAAGCAAATTCTATTGTAGCATCACTCTAGAAAGTTTTGACACCAATATTTTCTCATCCTACTCGTATCTCATCTTTTTGAAGATCAGGGCCTTGAAAAATTTTGGTGTGGAGGAATACTCGTGATAACATCCAAAATAGATAGATTTATGTTAACTTTTGAAAGTAAATTATTTTTTTTGGGAAATAACTTATCTTGTTTGGTGTCTTTCAAATAGTGCAGAAATGGAATGGAAGGTTTATAAGGATGAGATGACTTATGTAGCATGGGAGGGTTAGTTGACTCTCAAGACTTTCCTTATTTTCTTCAGAATGCTTTAAGACTTTATCATCCTTAGCTTTGCCTTCCTTTAGATTTGCTTGCTCCCATCTATATTTCCTACCTCAAGTGATAAATCATCAACAATTTTAGTAAAATAAGTATTGTTTAAAACCTTACCACTTTGATGGATAGTTATAGCATTCACTTATTTCGATTGACTAGAAAGCTTCCCTTTCTCTCTTCTCTATATGTGGTAAGTGAGTTCTCCCACTTGCATCTCTACTCTCTTCATAGAGACCTCTAAAGAATCCATCCTTTGATTATTCTTCATGTCACTATCCCTACTTACTTGAATGAAATCATTCAAGTTATCCTCTATGAGAAATTGAAATTATTCCTCCACTATTGGTTATATATGTTTGCATAGAGTCATTCCTAGGTCTAGGTTGGTACCCCTCCATTGAGAGAACTTGCTCTTAATTAGTACCTATATTTGAATAAACAACAAAAGGAAAAGTATTAGTACTATGTCCATAAATGCTACAAACTTCACATACCACTTGATTTGGTGCATTTTATGAGGTGAGGAGTGTGACTTGCTTGGTCAGCTCTGCAAGTTGAGTAGGAATCTTATTCCCAAAGCCTATCTCAATAACTCCAACTCTTCTTACTCTAGCACTTTTTATGGGAAATTATCACTCAAAATCTTATAGAGCATATATGTTTCATAAGCTATTTTTCCTCCCATAGTTCCATCTGCAACGTTGTCATTGTAAACTAGCAATATTTTGTCAATCCATCATAGAAAAATTAGTTTTAAAGCTGTAATAGGAAATGGTGAACCTATCCAAACCCTTATGGAATGACACTCCTTTCATTTGAGAAAATGGGAAATTTTAGTTCTCAAATCAGGAGTTTATAGATGGGAATGGAATTTTCCTATAAACATTTTATAGACTCCCTCCCAAGTTGTTAGAGAGCTCAGTAGATAAGCCAAGACTTTGTGGTATCTTTGAGCGTGTATGAGAAACACCTAATTTTGAGTTTCTCATTGAACTTTTACAAAGGAAATATTTGGACAATTGAAATATTTGTACAATTGAATAGAAATCCCTAATAAAAGTCAAAGGATCTTTATAAAGAATACCATAGAAGGAAAGCCATATGGAATAATGAATATTTTTCAATTCTTAATTCCTAGCTACCTTTTCCCAACTTTATGGAGTGATTTTCCAAACTAATAGGTTATTTAGGTTAAATTTCATTTTTTATCAAAATTACCCCGAGGTAAGGGTTATCCCTATTGTCGTAAGGTATTTCCTTGTCATGGTAAGCCTTAACATGACAATGGATGCTAGTGGTAAGCCTTCCCATACTTAGCCAATGTCTTTCTAAGAATTTCATTTTTTTTTACCAAAATCCCTTCATCATAAGGCTTACCACTATTGTAGTAAGGCATTGCCATATCGTGACAAGTCTTACCAAAACACTAGATGCCATTAATAATCCTTCCCACATTGGACAAACTCCTTCCCCCATCAGGCTAATTCCTTACCATGAATTCCATTTTTTAAGTTATTAAATTCTACATATTCATGCTTATTTTATTTTTCTCATGTGTTATGATTTATTTATTGCATATTTTATGAGAAAATATAATTTTTTAGAAATTTTGGAATTTTTTGAGATTTTTTATTAATTTTATTTGATAGGTGGATGTACTTAGAACAAAATATGGATTTAGGTAACAATGTGGATGCACATAGAAATCAAGTGCCCAAAATGGCATTGTTTTAGAACCCTTAGTGCCAGTTTGCAATGAACCCATGCATCGCTCCTTTAGCCAATGGGACAAATGACACGTCGTTCAATGCTTCTTCAGCTAGCGAACGAAACAACGTGACTCTTTTCGTGCCAATCCATACATTATTCACTATTCATATATTGATTCCAAAGGTTAACATGTGGCACACTGTGATGCATCTATTTGACTCCATCTGATGGCCCAGACTTAATTTGATCATAAAAGCCAAAATAATACTCATATAACTAGAAGTGTATCAACTTGCACTCTTATGGGACACACATTCCACCACTACAATCAAATCATGTATGAGAGACACACTATCAAATCAAGTAGTACACAACCTATGATTTAATTACTAAACTCACTAAGCAACCCACACTCAAATATAGTCTCTCCAAAATAATTTTGATAGTAGATAAACATCTCAAAGAAAATTTTGGCAGAATTTTGGTTCTTAAACAAGGGGTAAAGATAAGAGAAATGAATGAAGTATTTAGAGCACTCAGATTTTCCACCTTGACATCACCTCGTTACCACCCTTGGCGAGCTTGTTGGCGAGTTTAATAGTGAGGTGTGTAAAATGTCATAATTTTTTGTTTCCAAAAAGTTTGAGTAAAATCCACAAATAACCGCACCCAAAACAAACCAAAAACCACGAGTAACAATGCTTGCTAGCTCGTATGCTCTCTGGCCAAAAACCAACACTCTCAACCTAGCATGCATACGATGACAACCAAACCATGGTATGTGTAAACATGCTTGCATACAAAGTGTACCTAACTATGTGTGTGTGTGTGAATTACTAATCCACAATAACTAACCTTGCACAAAGGAAGCCAAATACACTAAGTAATATAAAACAAATACCGTGTTTTGTACATGGCAAGCAAACACATAGATATGAGTACAACATGACCAATATTCTCCCCCTTTGGCTTTCCATGTCAAAACATTACACAACTAGGTACATATACTCATCAAATATGAGATGATCATGGAGATGTCCTAGAGTTGTTTATTCCCATGAACATTACAACAACACACACTAAAACTCAAAAGACATACCAACATCAAGTGCATCCATCTTGAGTGCTCCATCCTTCTTCATGAATGAACCCATCTAGCCCTTTGTCACTCAAAAACGTGAGGAACTTAGCACCACTATTCACAGTAAATCCTAAGCTCAAGGACTTCACTGTACACTTATAACCTGTACACACGAAACAAACATATACCTCATGAATGCATCATGTAGAAACAACGTGTCATCAACCCATATACTATCATGTTACCCCTACACATGTACATAACGATAGGCACGTACAACCATAAGTAAATATGCATAGGTCCCCTTAACTTCATATAACATTCCTCCTAAATGCATAAAGGCAGACACAAATATGTATTGCAATTGTACATTCAAAATCCATGTAACACACTATATAGCAACAAATATATATTTTGGCATAGAAATTTCTTCCCTTTTTTTACACTGAAAGTCAAACGTAGAGAGAGTAAATAGATAAGAAATAATGCTAAAGGAAGACCAACACAATTTATACATTTAAAGAAAATAAATTGAGCAACAAGAAAAGGAACAATATCAAACTTGTATTCATTAAATAGACTTTATTTTACACTAAAAAGTTTAGAAATAAACTAAAGCAATAAGAAATAAATTAACAAACAAAAAAGTTATAAAAATGATCAACACTATCCATCTCCCTCTCCTACATCATCAATCTTTGGAACACCACTATGAGAAGACTATCCAGCATTAGAAAGAGCAGATGGTCGGGAAGTAGTAGAATGATGGTTGAGGACATTATTGGTAAATTGATCAAACAAGTGATCAATCTCAAAAGGAAGAAAGAAATCATCTCCACCATACACAGTAAACATGTTAAAATAGGATCCAAGGGAACAAACACCAAAACAAAGAGGTTTGGAAAGGGTAGAACATGGTTTGATAGAGGTTGAGAAAATAGGTTAGCTATAAAAAGGCAGAACCACGGGATGATAAGAAGCCATAACACCCTGAGAGAAAGCCTAAAGAGGATGCATATCAAGGACATTCATGTTCAAAGACTAAAACTCTAAAAAAATAGTAGAAATGAGAGTTTTGGACTCTAGATCAAGAGAGATGGAACATAGAGGAGTGGATAAAATAGGAGTAGACTCACAATAGTTGACTAAGCAGTGTTCATAAAAGAAGAGGAAGTAAGGGAAGTAAAAGAATATCGAGAACCATGATTGTTAGATACACCAATGTGTGAGAGAACATACCTACTAAAATAGTTGAAAAGAATGTTATTGAGCATAGTGTAACCCCACCAAGAAATTAAAGAAAGGTAGAGAAGTGTAGAAGATGGTGGAGTAATAGTAGGAAAAATGATAATTCTAACTATCATACATATAAGATCTATGTCATAACTGTTTAGAATCGTACAGAGTTAGTGTGTCAGCATGGAGGAATATAAAAAAGATGCGAGTGAGGATAAATAACAACACTGATAATAGCAATAAGATAATGACCAGGGGAAAATGCATTAATAATAAGGACATTACCATTAAAAGAGTAGTTATGCCTAACTAGATGAATAGCCATTTCTTTATAATTGCGAGCATTCACCATATCAAATTCAGAAAGATAGGAGGAAGTAATGCTTTCAAATTCGAACGAAATTAGAAAATGAAGAAAACTAAACAATATGAAGGGACAAAAAAACACAAATATCATGCCAAGAGAAGGTAATTCTACATCCTCTAAGGACAAAAGAATTAGATAATCTAGTAGTAGAAGGACGAGGAATGGAAAAATAAAACTCTTGAATGAAGTCATCATTATAGGAATAATTTAAAGAATAGAGAGAAATCCAAGAAAAGTATGCAACCTGTGTTCGACTTTAGGAAAAACATGAATGTTGAAAAAACTATCAGTAAGAATAAGTGCAATTTCAAAAGGATTGGCTGGCTAAAGTTACTTTGATTTCTTACCATTTCTGGAACATTTCAGGGACATAAATGGTAAATGCAAGAAGGTAAGATTAATTGGTATAGCAAGAATAGAAGGAAGTTATTTTGAGGTGTGAAGAAAATAGGCACTAGGGGGTTTGTCAAATAAGCAAAGAGGGACCTTTCTAAGTACCTTGCCATACATCTCGTTGGAGTGTTTAGCAAGCCACATGGAGATGGTAAAAGTTGGACCTAAAAACTAATGCAAAACAGTCGAAAATACTTAATATAAACATCCATATGACAATCAATCCAAAAAGCATTAATTTGAGTGTATGACCAATAATTTATGGAAACATGTATTATGTGTGAAATAAAAAACATCTTTACTATATGTGTCATCCAGAAATGTTTATATGAATCAATTAAAAGGAAGTATATACCCAAATTGATCCAAACTTTGTAAGTCCGCATGTTTCCTTTCTCCCCACTAAGGTAAATGTAATCTCGATAGAAATCAAAAGTTCTTAAAAAGCTTGTAAAGATAGAATGAGGTTTGGATAAGAGAGAAGAAACATTTAAGAAAAGGAACACCTTAAGACAAACAAACTTTTATTTTAAGTACAGAATGTACAATTATAATAGTTAATCCTTTAAACTGAGGATCATTTCCTTGAACTTTTTAAATGTGAAAATTTTGAACGAAATTCCCAAAAGGGATCTTTTTCATTTGTGAAATAACATTCAATCATTGAATCTCTACCTTTTCATTTCCCTTTTTCTTTCTTTCTCTCCCATTTTTTTAAAAGGCTCGAGAGAAGGAAAATGATCCTAGATCAAAAACATACAATAAGATAAAGTTAAAACTTAACAAAAGGAGTGCTAGGTAAGTGGGATTGAACATTTAAGTTGGGCTAGTAGGTGCAAAGAAACAAAAGTATAACATAAAGCTCAAGAAGAGAAACTATGGATAGGTAGATAAGGGAGGTAAGAAGGATTAGATGGTCCAAAGATAGGCTAAATCATTTTTCTATCTAAGCAACACCTAGGAGTTTTCCTTGAGAGAAACAACAAGTGAGTTCTAAATATTTTTAGAGGCATACAAATCGTTCAAGCAAAGACACCACAAAACTTCTTAAACATACCTATATAGATTCATAACATTATTACATGTGTAGAAAAAAAGTTCATTTTCTAAATTTTAAAAAACTTCATAAGTGATTAGTCATACAAATACTTAGACAATGCACATGTCATAACAACCACACATCCATTTATGTCAAGAGCTTCTCAACCAAAAAGAAATAGAGATCATAATAATAGGTAAACTTAAAAAAGTAGGAAAGAAGGGCATAATAATTTGTGGAATATTTTTGGAAAAAGATGGAGATGGGATGCAAGGAGTGTCATAAAACCAAACATGATAAAACATATAATATATTTATTTTTGTTAAATTTTGTGTTTAAAAAAAAAGAAATAAAACATGTATAAAAAAATAAAAGCCACAAGAAGAATGACTAGAACCAAAAGAGATAAGAGAAAAGAACAAAATAATTCTCAATAAGATCACCTAAAAATAGTGTTCAAAAAGCATCCCTCCATTTAAAGTATTTAAGATGGGCAACTAATTAAAGAAATAGTCTTTGTCTCATGTGACATGCAGAATATAAGGTACTCGAGGTTTACTTTGTTCATTATTTCTTTAAAATCTTGTTGAGTTACTCAAATACATCAAACCATATGGTTTTTAGAAGTAGAGTTGTTTCTTTCTACATTGTGTCTCAAGGGCATGATGCAACCAGTTTGAATATGCTTAGTTGAGCCACAATAGTTATATTCTAACATAAGAGATGAGGGTGAGTTAGGAGGATAACTCTGAGTCATACTTCTCACATATCTAAAATAATGCCTAGCAAGGTGACTAGTAGTGCCAAACAGATAACAAATAGGAACATTGGAGATAGAGAATCTAGGTATTTGACTTTGAGAAGTATTACATAGAGGAGAAAAGGATGAAGTTCTCACATTGACTTTCATAAAAGGATGAGTAGTCAATTTCCAACAGTGTGGTCTCAACTTCCTAATTTCATCACAATGGTGACAAGTAGGAAGGACAATAGGTAGAGGTGGAAGACCATCACTAAATCAAGAGAAATTCTAGGCTTAAATGAAGGGTTCACCTTACTAGAGAGATCTACCTGAATGAACACATCAAACTTACCTATTTAGTTGTGCCAGCAGATTTCAATTATTCATTTCGATTAGAAGATTTCACAAACTTAGTCGAACCCATCATGGAATTTGAAACCTTCTCATTGAAATACATTCCATGCTTGTCACTAAACATATTTGTGCTACTAAGAATATCAGTTAGGTTCTTCAAGCCAATCATCATTGTATTCAAACTAGAGATAAAGTGCTCTAGTTTCTTCTCACTAACTTTGAGTTTTTCTTTTAGATCAATAATCAAATCTTATTTTTCTTTAAGAAATGTTTCAAGATAATATACTAAATTGTTCAAAATCCGAACTTTCCTAATTAATTGTTCTATCTCAGTTTCCTTCTTGGTAAAAGAATATGACATATATTCCTTTATACTTTCTAGAATTGTGATATTATTCATCAATATTTCTACCTTAGTGTCTTGATTAGAAGAGGGAGAAGTACTCATAAATAGCTAAGTATATTTATTATACATAGGAACCTTTAGTTGTTCCTCAAGGTTTTTAACTTTTCAAGATTTGCATTAAAGTTCTCATGCAAATCCAAATGTCTCTTTTGTATGTATAACCTTACATTTTCTAGTTAGATCAATTTGTTGGTCATCAGTATAGGACTTCTTTTTCTCAATATTTTGCTTCAAAGCACCTATCTTGCACTCTTTTTCATCAAGGCTTTCCAATGCCTTTTTCTTTAACTTTTTAGACTTGAGTGCTCTAACAAGAAAGCATTGTAGGAGTCAAACAGCTCATCTTTCTTATCATCATAATCATTAACATTAGTTACCCCTTGAAATTTTGAGGCAGTCAGAGGGTCAATGACACTAGTACAGGTAGTAAAGGCTAGAAAATTAGTGTCATTCTCATCATCACTATTGGTACTATCCAAAATAGTAGCCTTAGCTTTCATAGCATGCTTATTCATGAAATTTTGTTTCTAAAAGCACCTTGTAACAATATGACTAGGCTTTCCACATTCAACACATCTAATTTTATTAAAATGTCCTTAACTTTTCAGACTCATATTCTAAGTCCTCATCAACTTTAATATATTTTAAGGATTTGAAACTTAAAGTATCTCTTCCAATAATCCCAAATATTGGTTTCTTCTTTCTAAATAATCAAGTAAATCTCTAGATGAGGAAGGCCATTTCCTCCTCATCAAGATCATAATCATCATTACTACATACCATGGCACTAACATCTTTTCTTTGGTTACTTCCTTTGGTAGTTTTGAGAGCCAAACTTTTACCCTTTTCAGAAGTGCTTTGTTCCTACCTTGGTAACATATGATAGAGTTCGAAGACTTGAAGGTTACCAACTAGCTCATTCACAAAGAGGTTTTCAAGTTTGTACATGGACTCAAGTATAGTAACCTTAGCACAAAACCTATAAGGTAGACTAGTAATGAATTTTTCTAACTACTTTTCTTTGCTAATTGGTCTACATAGATCGTAAGAATAGTTGACAATGTTAGAGAACCATACATAAAATTTGTCTCTCTATATAATGCATAATTCAAAATCTCTATTTAGCTTAAGAATTTCAGACCTCTTAACCATAAACGTTCCTTTATGAGTTGTCTCAAGGATATCCCAAGCTTTTTTGAAGAGTTACAACTCTAAATTCTTCTATATTCATCAGGTGACACAACCATAATGACAACATACAAAACATTATTATTCTATTCAGACTCTAAATTCTTCTTTAGTCCATTCAATCATTGGATTTAAAATAATTATACTACCATATAGGATTTTAGTGGGATAGAACTAGCCATTCTTAACATGGAATTACACATAGTCCCCTTAGGACCACAAGAAAGCAATCATTTGAGATTTATAATATGCATAGTTATCCCATCAAAAAATAGAGGTTTAAATACATTGCCTTCTTCTCCTAACTCAATTAGAGAAAATGTGTGTATGTAAAGGCACAAGTTAACAAGATCGATCAAAACCAGAGTGATTAAGCCCAAAAGGGTGCATTAGCTCTGATACTAATTGAAAGAGACCATAACTCGATACATAACTAGGGTAAGAAGATACATACTCCTTAAGAACTCAGTCCTAACTTGCAGAGAAAGGAAATCAAAAACTCAAGTAGTATACACAACAAAATCAGAAACAATATAATATCAAAAAAGTAGATAACTTTGAATATAGATATTAAATAAAACGATAGCATAGCATACATAACAAACGATATAATAAGGTAAACCCATATAGAGATCATATTTATATGATAACTTCCTTAGATTTCTTAAGGCAACCATTCAGTAGCAAATAATTTGCTGAACAATAAAACAAGTTACAACTCTAATAGATAGTAAAATCACTATTAACTCTATCAGTTAGGACCTCCATCCAAATTTTCTATTGTTGCTCCTCACTAGCTACTTCTACAATTGTTTGGTTCAATACTTAAACCCAGCTATCCTCTATAGCCAACACCACCCAATATCGTATAATTGGTAATCAATGATTAGTAACTAGAAGTGTATCAAATCACACTCTTAAGGGATACATAGTCCACCACTACAATGAAATCATGTACGGGAGACACACAATCAAACCACGTACGCACATAAGCCTATTATTTGATTACTAAATGTACTAAGAAACCCATACTGAAATATAGTCCTTTCCAAATTATTCTGACAACAAATATAAATCTCATAGTGAATTTTGGTTCTTAAATAAGGGGTAAAGATAAGAGAATTGAGATGTATTAATAGTACTCAGATTTTTCACTTCACTAACCACCTTGTTAGGAATCTCGTCACCATGTCGCTACCACCTATGGTGAGGTCCTTGGCGAGCTTGTTGGTGAGGTGCATAAAATATGATATTTTTTGTTTCTAAAAATGTCAAGTAATATCCAAAAATTCCTACACCCAAAACAAGCCAAAAACCATGAGTAAAAAAGTTGGCTCGCTTGTCGAAAACCAACAATCTCAACCTAGCATGCACACTAGGAAAACCAATCATGTGGTGTGTGTAAAATGCTTACATATAAAGTGTACCTAATTATGTGTGTGTGTGAATTACTGATCTACAGTAACCAATCTTACATAGAGGAAGACAAATACACTAAGTAAAATAAAATAAACACCATATTTTGTACATGAAAAACCAATTCATAGATACGAGTACAATGGAACTTACATGTATAATGTAGCATAGTGGGCTCATCAATATCAAGTTATTTATATAGAAACCCAATAGTCAATTTCAACATCAAACCAAAATTTTAATTCCCAGTACAATAACCTACTCCAACCACTCAATATAAATCTCTTGAGGACATAGTAAATTTCTTAGTGGCTCACACTTTGAATTTCAACAAGAATAGGAAATCACAAGGAGAAATCTTGAGATATAGGTTAACCAAGTAGTTATAGTTATGGAAAGCAAACAAATACCTACCTTGTAAAAACCATCAATTCCATTACTATGGATAGTGGTAAATAACTAAAGGAACCCCAAAAAGTCCCTACAAATTATATATCTGAAGAAGTGACTAATGAAGAGGAAAAGACCATTACCCCCCAAGAATCAAACATACCACCAAAGGTAGTATTTGAACCTTCCTTTTTTACTAATGACTATCTTTTTCCAATAGATTTGACACTTCAACAAGTAGTAGAATAATGAAAAAAACTTTGGAGGCATTCCCCGAGGATAACAAAGATATAGGTGTGAGGGAAAATGTATATTGTATGCTTTAAATGAGATTACCATTAAGATGTAAATTATGGACCACTAACTTGAAAATTCAACATCAAACACTTAAAAATCTTTGATGAAGATGGATGACTAAAATTGGCAGCGTCAGGCTGAAGACATAAAATCAAGTGCTTTATGGAAGGTAACCCACCATATTTGTTGTCTACTTCCCTCTACTTAATTATTTTTACGTTATATTGATTCATGTGCTTACATTAAGGACAATGTAAGAATAAAGTGTCGGGAAGAGTACATATTTCTTTATATTTGTTATTATTATTGTTTTGTTTGCATCATTGGTTTGATATATTTTAGAAGCATAATTTTTATTATATATTTAAGTTAATTAGAATCAATAATTAGACTTGGAATTAACAGTATGATTTTTTTTATTTTCTGATATCTATGATGAAATTAGCTAAATAATTTTTGGCTTTAAAATAGATTATTGATATTATTCCTAAATGAAGGTAATTGATAACTCTATGAAAGTAGAGCTATTTGGCCACTTTTGAACCACTTATTTGTCTTGTTTTTGCTTAAATACCATGAATACGCTTGATTTGTATTTAATATGGTAATGTAGGTAAAAATACATCAAATGGATCAAGAATAGGCCAAAAATTAGGAAAAATATAAGATCGACAAGGGAGTAAATCGATCTAGACATCTATAGATCGATCAAGGATTCATCACTCGTTCAATCGGTAAAGGAGTAGATAGATCGAGAGTTCATTACTCGATCAATCGATAAGTGAGTAGCTTGATTAAGGGTTTATCACTCGATCAATTAAGAATAGGCTCGATCGATCGAGCGGTAACGATTTTAACACGTCACCTTAAATTGAATTCCAACTTTCAATCTTAGCCCTTAGATCAAAGTAATACGAATCCTAATATAATAAGGATGAATTTTAGCATATTTAAAACACCATATGTAGATCATAAACAACACACAATTAAGAATCAAGACCCTAGCAACTGTCAAGAAGAGAAAAGAAGAGAAAAAGTTCAAGAGAAGATTAAAGGACACATAACTTTGTGAAGGATTCAAGAGAATATTAGTGTTACAAATCAAGAGAATGAGTGTATCTCTTCTTCTCATTTCTTTATCAATTTTATGTCTTTCTTTATGAAAACGATGAGCTTTAAGAACATAATTATGTTTAGCTAATTTATTAATCTAGGACTCTTATGAACCCAATTTTCTACATGTGATGATCTAATATTTTTCCCTACTTATTATTGCAATTCAATTAAATTATTTAATTTGATTTTAATTATATTAATTGTTTGGCCAAAAATTAATCTATAGAGGCAATTAAATATATTTAGAGAATTATTTAATTGTTTGTCTTGATTAAATAATATTCATAATTTCTAAGCAAAGATGTATGATCCTTATGTGTGTGATTTATAATTGATGAACTTAATGAGTAGTAATCAATCTATTGATATGAGAGTATAATTTGGTTAATTACTAAATAAAGTGTAGTGTACTTGAGAGAGGAATACATGTTAAATTAGATTCAATTGATCATAATTGATTGGTGATTATATTGGGAAAATTTTTAGTGATTCATATGTTAGGAAATTAGGGGTATTAAAGATTCCTAGATCGTTTTTTCATAAATCTTCATAGTTATTAAGTCTTGCGATTTAAAATTAGTTGTCATTTATTTTTCAATTTTTATAATTTTTTATTTTCCAAATAGTATTTGTAATAGTCATATTGATAATCAGATATATGTAACATAACTCCCTTTGGGATCGATATCCATACTTACGTAAATTATATTACTTGTATGATCCGTACACTTGCAGATTGATTCATGTTGATCAACAACTTTATGATAAGTTTGTTCAAAACTTTGTATGCATAATAAATAAGTTGGTGATATTAAAAACTATGTGCTTGAATTTATGAAAAATGTTATGAATTTTTTGAAATTTTGCTTTGATTTTAATGAATATGATTAAGATGTTAGAACTTTTTTTTAATCTTATCAAGAAAAATGCTAAATGTATTTCTTGAAAAATGATTAAAGCAATATGATTAACTTTTAACTAAGTTTTCCAACCCATTATGTTATTGTCCCATATGGATAACATTTTAATAAATGAATTTAAGCATACATGAATCATTTGTTTGTAACCACTCCCTACACTTTTAATCAAATACATTATCACACCCTACACTTTTCATTACAGATTAAAAATAAAAGTTGTTATTTATTAAGATATTATGATGAAATTAAATTTTAAAAAGAATATCTAATTTAATTTAAAAGTGTTAAAATAGCATGATTCTTAATTATGGAAAAAATAATAATTTAAAGACTATAGTTTATTATATTATTATTATTATTATTATTATTATTATAAGATATTTGAAAAATGAATAATAATTAAAGTAAATAATTTATATATATATCCCCCAACCAATAAAACTATGTCATTAATGGATTAGTTAGAGACACGTTTTTCTTTACGAGTACTTCTATACAACATTATCATAATTATAATATATTCTTTTATTTAATATAATTATATTTATTAATAATATTGCGATATATTATTTATAATTTATTACAGATTTATAATAAATATTGTTTTTATTCCTAACTCAATTTCCATTTTTTTTTTTTACTTTTTTGAGGCTTCAATCACAACAAACACAGATATATATCTTTTATAATAATGTTTTATATATCTCTTTTTGAAAATGAAAGGACCACGACTTTGTGCATATTACTAAGGTTAGAAACAACGGAACTACTGAAAGGACACTTGAAGAGTCATCAACTCTAGAAAGAAAGAAAAAAATTCTTGTATTAATTTGAAATATTCATTACAAAGAACATTCATTCCACTACAATTTACCTATATATAAATTCATCCATAAGAAAATAAATTTTTGTAGGTTAAAGTTTTACTCATCATTTAAAATATAGAAAAATCTGTTTGAAAAAAAATAATAAATAAAAGATAGTTTTAGGTAACTATGGCATCTATTTGCAGAATAGTGAAACAGGTTATATTAATGATTATTATTTTGATGGGTTTAATGAAAGCAGAAGATTCGTCATTTTCAGTATCTATGGGTGATCTAGACAAGTTTAGGTTATGTTCACTAAAGTGTTTTAGGAAGTGTAATTATAGCTTTTATCCAAATTGTTTCCATGCTTGTCATTCTAAATGCAGCTCTCATGCTTCTCTTCTCGATGCTTGTTCTCTTGATTGCGATGATGCCATTCCTTCATATTCACTTAGAGGTAATTATTATTATTAAATATGCACAACTTTTACATATTCAAGTGGATTATAGGTAGTTAATTTACAAATTCGTTAGAAAAAAATCCTCCTCATATTTATTAATTGTTATTCCCTTTGTTTTAAACTTATTGTCGATACTAAAATTGTAGATAAAAACAAATGGTATTGTTATTACTAGAGAGAGAAAAAAATACTAATGCAAAAGAAATTTTCTATTTTTAAAAAGATAGAATTTTAACTTGTTAAACTAAATTTTAAATTTTATCTTACATTAGTGTTTTTTATTCTATCAATAGCAATCGGCATAATAATGTTAGAATTAGTTAGTCATCAACTTTTCTAAAAGATTAACATATGGGAAGAAATGACAATATTGCTTTAATACACACATTATACCATAAACACTTACAATTCATCAATCTTAGATAATGGGGTTTGAAGACATAACTTTTAGCTCAAATATTATGTCAAAAATTGTTGGATATGGTATAAAAAATGTAGGTTCTTTTTCAAGGTTCAATAACCATAATTATTGAATTATAAGTGTTTGATATGTATAGTGTATAAAGTCAATACTTGTGAATGAGTGATAAATGTATATAGTGATTGTTACTTTTCTCTTATCAACTTAAGCTTTTAGAAGAGTTAATTTTTTTCAATAATTTTCAAAATTGTATTAGAGTTAAAGGTCTTGTGTTCAAGGCTCAATAAACTCAATTGTTGAATTGCAAGTATTTGACATATATATAATGTATACAACAAATACTTGTGAAAAAATGATAAATATATAAAATTATAGTTGTCTTTTTCCCAATAACTTTAAGTTTTTAGAATTAATTTCTTAACAACTTCTTATGAAAAACTAGAGAGAGAGAGAGATGTAGAAGATAAAACAAACACTACAAGTGGTTTTATATAAACAACTTATGCTAGTGCCAAAGGCTACGTATAGCTAGGAGTTAGTTATAACTAACTTCATGTCATCATGCTAATCTAGAATACACATTACACAAATATCTATAACTATAGCTCAACATCTTTCTTTAAATCTTGGGTGGTGGAAGAACCATTAGCTTAGTTCTCAATGATACAAATATGCCTTCTACTTTAGTAAGTATGCCTGGTACTTAATCTTGCAAGGGGATGTACCTCACATCTAATGTTCTTGCCACCACTTGTTCTCTTAGGAAATGAAAATCCAACTCTACATGCATCATATGTGCATGCATGATGGGATTTAATGCCAAGTTCTTAGTGCTAATGTTGTCACAGAATAACACTGGTGTATAAGCTCCACAAACATGTAATTCCTTCGACAATGACTAAAGCCATATGACCTCAGTAGATGCCAAAAATAGAGCCATGTACTCAGCTTTTGTGGATGAACGAGCAACTGTTTTCTACTTGTCTACCCCATGACACCAAGTTATCCCTAAAATACACTTTATACCCTTATGTACTTCATATGTCATTATGGAAACATGCTCAATCTGAGTAAAAAAAACTATAATTCTAAGTACATCTTATTTTTAAAGAGTTACATCATGATAAGGTGCACCTTTAATATACCTCAAAACTCTCTTTGCAACCCTCATATACTCATCAGTTAGCTCATGAATGAATTGACATAATTGATTCACTAAATAAGTAATCTCTGGTCATGTCATTGTATAGTATTGTAAAGCTCCTTGAGTCTCCTCTATAGAGTAAGATTTGTCAATGGTATGCCACTATACTTAGAAAGAACATAATTATATGCCATAGGTGTCTTTAGGGGTTTTGATGTTTCAAATTAGCTTTCTTTAACATGTCACTAATATACATACAAAAACAAATGTAAGCTATCATCAGTTCTCTTCACCTATACTCCAAGAAAATAATTGAGTTTTCCTAGGTCCTTTAATGCAAAATGTGAGTTAAGTAGAGAAATAAGATTATTGAGATAGTTAGAATCACTACCAGTAACTATAATGTCATCTATATACACAAGTAGAATTGTTATTCTAGAAGAGGTAAAAAAATAAACATAAAATTGTCAGGAGCTAGTGAATCCTAACTCAATCAATGTGGAAGATAGTTTTTGGAACCATACATTAGGAGCCTATTTAAGACCATAGAGAGCCTTGGTAGGCTTGAACACCAAATGGGGTCTAGAAGTATCCATAAATCCAAACAGTTGATCCATATAGACTACATCCAGATCATTATTAAGGAGTGTATTATTAACATCAAGTTGTCAATATCCCAAGAAAAGGATATGTCATTAGTTACCACCCCTCGAATTTTCTAAGGTTTCACCATTGGTGAAATTTTTTCTTAGTGATCCGTGCCTTTCTTCTCATGATGCCCTTTAGCTATAACCCTGCTCTTATACTTATCCAGACTATGATCAACCAATAATTTAACTTTATACACCCATTTTGAGCCAGCTTTTTCAAGTGTGGTTTTAAAGAAGAGCTTCATACTCCTTTTTCATCGCTTCTTCCCATTCAGGTATACCTTTTGCTTCTTCATAACAAAAAGGTTCTAGTAGAATGATATTAGTGTGGATGGTAGCTGTGAGAGCTTTTGCATACTTGGGGTATGGTTTATGAATATCAAGTTTTCCATGAGTGACGATGGGGTGAGAAGATTGAGAAGGCTGAGTAAATGGACAAGTAATGGAAAATGACTGATGAAGAGATCCAACACTAGGTGAAAGTGACTGATCATGTGAAGAACTAAGAGAAACATACATATGTGACACATGTATAATAGGTGGCACAAGTAATGATAAACCAAAAAGGATAGAAGTATGAGACTCAAAAAAACCAATAGACTGATCAGGGAAAGTAGAAAGTAGCTGATGAGTAAGAGATGAAAATGAGTTTATATTATTCGAACAAACTGAAAAGAAGATTGAGAAAAATATTTTTACAGTGTACTTTTATAGGAAAATGTGTCTTCATGGAAGACCACATGCCTGCTAGTATAGAGTTTCTTAGTGGATGGCTAAAAACACAGATAGCCTTTGTGACTAGGAGCATAAGCCACTTAACGAGGCTAGGGTTTGTGCTTATTAAAGGATCTTACACCAGGGTAGCACTTACAGCCAAAAGACTTAAGAAAATTGTATTCATTAGACTTGCCGTAAAGAACTCAATATGAACATTTAGATTGCAACACAACACTAGGTAATCTATTCATGGTAAAGTTTGTTGTACGAAAAGCACGCAACCAATAAATAGTAGGCAAACCCCCTTGAAGTAACAAAGCAAGTCCTTTCTCTACTACTCTCTTATTTCGAGACTTAACAACTACATTTTTCTCTAAAGTTGAAGGAAAAATGACTCTATGATTTAAACCAAGAGCACTAAGATGGGTGTTTAAGAACTGAAATTTCCCTCCCCCATTAGTTTGTATGGACTTTAGTTTAACAAAAAAAGTTCTTTCAATCATATCCAAATATCCATATAGATGAGATAAAAAAGGCTTACTAGCCATTACATGTTTAGAGTTAAAAGGAAGTATATGACTTTTAGCTAAGGGAAAAACGAAACATAAACTCTTATTTTTAGCAGTTATATAAGGTAACATAGACTTGTGTACAAGAATATCAAAAAATTTATTAGAATGATGAGCTAATCTGGTGTGCCAAACACTATTAGTAACACTACTTGTATATGCTCAAGGGTCTGCATAAGATGAGACTATACCAAAAGAAAGTGTATCAAGCACATCACCATTAATCTTGTATAAGACTTCACCCACTGCTCCTTGAGCTAGAATCTTTTCTGTGTGTACCTTCTTTACAAAAAATGAATCAATACCAAACTCGATGATCAAATCATTATCACCACGTAAGTGATGTATTGATAACAAATTAGAAGGAACTTTTGTTCTGGGCAAGATCTTGTGTAGATGAAACATATGATCATTCATAAACATAACATTAGAACCTAAGTTTTAAATGGGTAAAGAAGTGCAATTAGCTATATTTACTGACTTATGGCCAATATAGGAAACTAAAGCACGAAGATTGGCAACATTACTAGTCTAGTGATGAATTGCACCAGAGTCAAGTAGTCACTGAGGTGCATCAGAGGAAGGATGAGAAGTGTTATAATCTGACAAAAATGTAGAAGCAGAACTGACTTTTCCAAGAAGTAAACCATGAAGCTGGAAGCACTTTTGTTCCTTATGGCCAAGCTTACCATACACTTAACACTTAATAGTATTTTTTGAGGGTGATCATAGCTTCTTATTTTTGTAAAAAGAGATGTTAGAGAATTCAATGCATTTAGCCTGACCTTGAGAGGTCTCATTCTTGACAAGAAAATCTTGGAGGTTCTAATGATTCTTAAGAGGATCAGACCTTGACACATTGGAATAGCTAGATGATGAAGCTTTTGCAGACATAGTAGGAGCACCTACTTGTAGAGTGGCAAGATGTGCCTGATAAGTTGTAACATGCGTTCCATGTTAGAGCATTAACACCTACTTGATGTTATAAAGCTCCTTAATTTAAGGAGCAAACTAAGGAGCAAAACATGGAGTAAAACATGGAGTAAAACATGGAGCAAAACAAGGAGCAAAACATGGAGTAAAACATGGAGTAAAACATGGAGCAAAACAAGGAGCAAAACATGGAGCAAAACAAGGAGCAAAACATGGAGCAATTCATTGAGCAAAACAAGGAGCTTAATTCAAGGAGCAATTTAAGGAACCATTAATTTAAGGAGTAATTCAAGGAGTGAATTAATCATCCAAAGTTTTCATTCCAATTAAGAGAAAAGCTTAGAGAGCAAAGCTTTTGTGAGAGAAAATTTAGAGTAATTTTTCGAGTAATGGGTTGCTGGGTCATGAGGTTGTAAACACCTTGTGTAATTTCTACTTTTTCAAGAAAAAGATCTCACAGTCAGGACGAAGCAAGATTGGCGTCGAACTCCGTTATCAAATTTGTGTGTTATTTTATATTCTTGCTTTCATAAGTTTGGCTTATCTAGAATTTGCGTTATTTCCCAACAACCGGTATTAGAGCTATTGGTAGTGATTTCTATCAATTTTCTGCAAGAAATAATCGAACGATCCAGAGGAAGTCGATTTTAGTGGGAGCAACGGCTTGCAGATGAAGGAAGGGTGAAACTCGAGAAATTTGATGGCACGATTTCGGTTTTGGAAAATGCAGACAGAGGATTATCTGTATCAAAGAAATCTATATCAACCTCTCAGGGAAGAAGCGGAGGTACATGAAGGAAGAAGATTGGAATCTTCTGTACGCAAGCCTCGAGTTATTCGATTGACGTTATCCCGTAATGTTGCTTTCAACATAGCAAAGGAAAAGACCACGGCGGGTCTTATGGCAGCTCTCTCCAATATGTACGGTAGAAGCCATCGCCTCAAACAAAGTGCACTCACGATGGCGCTTCAATCATGCGGATGACTAAGGCGCACGGTAGCTCAACATCTCAATGAACTCAACACAGCTTACAACCCAACAGTTGAGTTCGGAAATTGAATTCTCGATTAAGAAGTACGAGCATTGATACTTTTGTCTTCTACCAGAAAGTCGGAATGCTACCGTCCACTACGGTAGCTCATCGGGGCAAATAAGTTGAAATTTGACGATGTTCGTGATTTGGTTCTCAAGGTGAAGAGATCCAGACGTAGAGACAGTGAATCGTCAACCCCTTCGGTTTTGCATACAGAGTCAAGAGGAAGAAATTCAACCAAAGGAAATGGACGTGGTAGAACCGACTACCGAGGTAGATCAAAAACGGGAGGTCCAAATCCGTGAATCCTAATAATTCCCATAGCTCGAAGACTATCGAGTGTTGGAATTATGGAAGAACCCAAGGCACTACAAAAATCGGTGTAAGAATGCACCGAAGGACAAACAAGTGAAGGCGGATGCAAATGTTACTTCCACCTCGGGAGAGATGATGCATTGATATGCTCTTTGAAGAGCAAGGAAGAATCTTGGGTGTTGGCTGGAGCATCGTTCCATACTTCACAAAAAGAATTCTTCGAGAAATATGTCCCTAAACCTTGGAAAGGTATATCTTGGTGATGATCAACCATGCGTGCTATTATTGGCAAGGTGTAGTGAAGATTAAGTTGAACGGATTTGTTTGGGAACCGAAGGATGTCGTGCATATTCCCGATCTGGAAGGAACTTAATCTCAAACTGGGCAGGCCGTGAAGGCTACACTACGATCTTCCATGGTGATGATTGGAAGATTTCAAAGGGTGCAATGACAGCTTGCTCGAGGCAAGAAAAGTGGCACTCTTTACACGACAAATGAGGCACGTTGTTCAATTACAATTAAAGCAAGCAATGAAACACCAAATCTGTGGCACCGCAGACCAGGCCGTATGAGTGCAGAAGGGGATGAAGATTATGCACTCAAAGGGACTTCAGGTCTACGGTCTACGGAGATAGACATGTGCGAAGATTGCAGACACTTGGAAAGCAAAAGAGAGTAAGCTTTCGCACAAGTTGCTGCATCCCAAAGAAGGAAAGGCTGTAGCTTATTCACTCGATGTTTGGGGACCAACGACCGTCTCATCTGGTGGGAAACACTACTTCGTGACTTTCATCGATGATCACTCTCGAAGGTATGGGTTTACTTTCTAAAGCATAAGTCGAGAAGTATTTTGAGGCTTTCTGTAAGATGGAAAGCTATGGTGGAAAAATGAGACGGGTTTAAAGATCAAAAGCTCGAGAACCGATAACGGTGGTGAATATGAAGACACCGTATTCAAAAATTTCTGCTATGAGCACGGGATTAGAATGGAAAGAACTATGCCAGCACGCCTCAACACAATGGTGTAGTCGAGTGTACGAACCGAACATTGACAGAAAGAGCGGGCATTCGTATCTGCAGGTCTCTAGAAAGCACTCGGGCGTAGCCAACACGGCGACTTACTTGATCAACCGAGGCCCATCTCGTTCCATTGGAGCGTAGAATACCGGAGGAGGTATGGGCGGAAAAGAGGTGAAACTATCACATCTAAAAGTTTTCGGTTGTGTAGCATTTGTGCATATTACTGATCAAGGCGGGGAATAAGCTTGATCCCAACCAAGAAATGCACATTCATTGGCTATGCGAGGATGAGTTTGGCATACCGCATTTGGGATGACGAAAAGAAGAAAGTTATCCGTAGAGTAGATTTGATTTTCAACGAAAGAAGGGTGATGTATAAGGACATGCATAAAATAGACGCCAATGACTCGGAGTGCAGAACGAGTCGGTATTTGTAGATGCGGATGATGTCCCGTATACTTCCGACAGTAACCAATTGTAACAAGTCCCCACCCGGAGGAACTTGTTGGACAAAGCAAGACACATCATTTCGACACACCACAACCTCTTACTCCGGCTCCGTATTGAGAAGGTCTTCTCGACCTCACGTGTGCCTAACAGAGATACATGAACTATATGTTCTTGGTCGATGGAGTGGAGCCCGAATGCTATGACGAAGCTTGTCGGGACTCGAGATTCCAACAAGTGGGAGCTTGCTATGAAAGAAGAAATGAAATCTCTCATCTCCAACCGGACATGGAACTAGTTAATGCTGAAAGAAGGCACTTCACAACAAATGGGTGTACGGGTGAAAGAGGAGCATGATGGTTCCAAGAGATACAAAGCCCGCCTAGTTGTCAAAGGGTTTCAACAGAAGGAAGGAGTTGACTACACCGACATTTTTGCTCCGTTGTGAAGCTTAATACTATCGAGATCGATTGAGCATTGTAGCCATCGAAGATCTTCATCTTGAATAGCTTGGATGTGAAGGCGCATTCCTTCACTGGAGATTTAGATGAAGAGATATACATGTACCAACCAAGGTTTCTCGAGAAAGAGGGGAAGAAAGAATACGCGTGTGCGAGACTTAAGAAGAGTTTGTATGGCTCCGAAACAAGCCTCTAGACAATGGTACAAAAAATTTGATGTGCCTTCATGCACAAGGAAGGTTTCCGGAAGTGCAATGCTAATCATTGTTGCTTACTTCAAGAGATATAGGTCAGTTATATCATTTTACTACTTTATGTTGATGATATGTTAGTAGCAGTTCGGATATGGATGATATTAAAAGGTTGAAGGAAGAATTGTCAAAGGAATTTGACATGAAAGACTTAGTCCAAAGAAAGAAGATTCTTGGAATGCAAATCACAAGAAATAAGAAGAAAGGATCCTTGCGGTTATCTCAGGCAGAAAGACATCAATCGTGTTTTGCAAAGATTCAACATGGCGATGCCAAGCCGCTTAAGACACTTGGCCATTTTTCGCCTTATCCAAGGATCGGTCCCCTTACGTAAAAAGAGAGAGAATTCATGGCTAAGGTTCCTTATGCCTCGGCCCATTGAAGTTTGATGCACGCAATGGTTCCGAGACCGTACATCGCCATGAATGGGAGTTGTTAGCATTTATGTCAAATCCAGGGGAAAACTCATTGGGGAAAGCAGCAAGTGGATTTTGAGGTAACCGCGAGGCACCATTGAGTAAAAGTGCTTGTACTTTAGTAAAGCCGAGAGTTAAAAGTACAAGGGCATGACGAAACTTTGGAGGTGAAGTTGATCACCGAAGAAGCACCACCGGTTATATATTTACTTGTTGAACTACAAAATGTTAGTTGGATGTCACAAATACGTAGAAATTGTCACTCTATCCACTACGAGTATGTAGCATGCAAAGAATCAAGCTAGTAAAGAGATGATATGGCTTGAGGTTTGTTAATCGAAATGGGATTCAAACAAGAGAAGAATGTTACTGCGATAGTGATAGTCAAAGTGCAATACACTTGGCGAAGAATTGACAAAGATTTCATTCTAGAACAAAGCATATTGACTTCGTTATCACTTCATCGATCTCTATTGGAAGATGATGTGTTAATACCTGGAGAAGATTCAAGGAAGCAAAAATCCAAAGAGATATGTTAACAAAGGTGGTGACTATTGACAAAGGCGAAGTTGTGCTTCGACTTGTCCGGGCAGTAGTAACAAAGACTAGAAAAGTGCCTGGCGTTGATCAAGGTGTAAAGACAGATTGAAATCAGTCTTCAAGTGGGAGATTGTTATAAAGCTCCTTAATTTAAGGAGCAAATTAAGGAGCAAAACATGGAGTAAAACATGGAGTAAAACATGGAGCAAAACAAGGAGCAAAACATGGAGTAAAACATGGAGTAAAACATGGAGCAAAACAAGGAGCAAAACATGGAGCAAAACAAGGAGCAAAACATGGAGCAATTCATGGAGCAAAACAAGGAGCTTAATTCAAGGAGTGAATTTTCCTATAAATAGATGTGTAATTGTAATGAATTAATCATCCAAAGTTTTCATTCCAATTGAGAGAAAAGCTTAGAGAGCAAAGCTTTTGTGAGAGAAAATTGAGAGTAATTTTCTTGAGTGTAATTGGGTTGTGGGTTGTGAGTGTTGTAAACACCTTGTGTAATTTCTACTCTTTCAAGAAAAGATCACGGAGCAGGAGAGACGTAAGCAAGATTGACCGAACTCCGTTATCAAATTTGTGTGTTATTTTATATTCTTGCTTTCTCATAAGTTTGGCTTATCGGGAATTTGCGTTATTTCCCAACACTTGATTGGCTTGATGCTCTAACATGCGTTCATGTCCAGGAAGCAGGTTATGCATGTCATTAAAAGTAACAGAACCACTATGAAAATATAAAGATGAAATGAAAGAATTATACCTAGAATCTAACCCTCGCATGACAAAGAGAATTAGATCCTTATTTACAATCACTTCACCATTTGCTAAAAGGTGATTAGAAATATCTTTCACTCTTAATTAGTAGATAATCATCCATAAAGGAATTACCTTTTTGAATTGTTTGCAATAGAAGTTGCAAATCCATAACATGTGTATGTGAAGAACCTGGAATTTTCTTATTAATAATACACCACATTAGTGCAACAGTTCCATTTCGAGAAAGATGAGAAAGAACACTAGCTTCAATTGAACCTTAGAGCCATGACTTGATAGTTCCATTCATTCGAGTCCAAACCTCAAATTCTACATTAATTCCACCTGATCCAAACATGACAGGTGTAGGAGTTAGAAGAGTAGCATCAGTGTAATTCTCCGTACCAAAAGCAGTACTGATCATAGTAAGTAATTGCTTGCAATAGACCAGGAAGTTAGTACGATCTAGTTTGATAAAAAAATTCATTCCAACAGGAGGAAAAGTGATCACGAAGAATTCTATAAGGCCTGCATATGCGTAGTTGAAGGTGCAACTCCAGAACCATGAGACGCAAGAGTGGTTTGATGATCAACCGTCATTGACAAATGAATTAACTTTTTCTTTGAATCTCGCTAATGTCATATGAAAATAGACAGAGAGAGATGTAGAAGAGAATATTGTTTCATTGATTAAAAAAAAACACAAGTGGTCTTTATATATAAACAACATATGCTAGTGCCAAAGGCTAATTATAGTTAGGAGTTAGTTAGTTATAACATAACTCCATGTCATCATCCTAGTCTAGAACACATAATACACAAATATCTATATCTCAACACTTCTAATAAATGTTAAGTTATTTATTAATAACTTAAGTTTTTGTATATTACCGGTAACCATAATCTAATAAGACATTGAATTTGATGATTTAGTTTTCAAACTCTTTGATCTAAAAGTGTAACTCATTCTTGGAGTAATCAATGCAATTTAATAAATATTGAGAGATTTATATAGTGATTTGGTAAAAAGATTCCCTTTCATTTCAAATAGCTTGTTTTAACCATGTTTGATAAATATTCATCAGTTTATTACATTTTGGAATTATATATGAACTTATAATTTTTTGTTTTTACAATTTATGTAGATGTTGATGAAGCTGCAAGCCATTATGTGTCTTGCAATAACAAGTGTAGTAACAAGAGTAGCAGCAACAATAACTAGGGTTTTGAAAAGGGAAAACAACAAAATACTGATAAACAGTTATAGCTATTTTATATTAATTCTATCTACTTGTATTTTATGAACAAAGAAATTATAGTTACACACACATTTTATTAATATTTGCCTTAATCACATTAATTATTTTGTACCAAGATTTAAAATAATTTTAAAAAATTAAAAATTTATTCATTTTTGAATACTACCACATAAAACACTATATTTAATTGATATAATTAATTAATCTGTATTTATTGATTTAAAAATGTATATGAATATTTATTGATTTGCATTTAACATTTCTCTTTAATTATAATGTTATCAATTCTATTACTTCCTTGAATTGAAGTGGTTCAAGTAGTTCCTCCTCACATATTAGTTTGGACTTTGAATCATGATTGTAATTGATTGGCCTAAACATTATGATTGTAATTTATTTTACCCTTGGGGCATTTTTTTTCCGAACTGTATATTATTGTATCAGTCTTTTTTATCTTACTTAATTAAAAAACAAAAAAAAGTCTCATGATTTTACTGAATTTGTTGTATTTTTCTATCTATTAAAACGCCAGGCCTTTTGATCCGGCCTAGGAAGTATGTATGTTACCAAAAATAAATAAATAAATAAAACCTAGTTTTTAACCCATGTAAATGCACATGTTAGTGATTCATAATATAAATATATTAGCGTTGATTTTCAAGTAATAATCATTATTTTTCTCAAATTTTTTATTTAAAAAAATCTTTAAATATAGTTTTTTTATGTTGCTTTTATTATATAATTGTTATTGATGTTAAAAATTTGTAAAAATGTTTGCACAAATATTTTTAAAATAAATAGTTATAAATTTTAATAAAGAATAAATAAACAATAATAATTATTTTATAAACAATACGTCGATAATTTGTGAAAGTAATATACAATCCAAACATAATGTAAACGTGAGTAATTTGGCATGACATTGACAAGATTTACATAATTTTATTTAATAAATAATTTAAATATAATAAGATCATACAAATAAATTTATTTAATTAATATTTTATTATTATTATTTAAGAAGTTAATCTGACATAAACGAAAAAGATATGACATGATGAAACATTTTTTCTTCCTTAAACCCGATCAAACTTTATAAGCTTTCTTGTAAACATTTCATTCTTAAAAATGATGTATATAACTTCTCATAAATAATTGATTGGACTTGATACGTTTATTAAAAAGGTAAGTATGAATTGCATGATTTGTCACCTTTAATGTTATTAAAACAATTATCCAATGGTCTTTAATAAAGTAAATTCAATTCACCGCCAAAACAAATTTACATAGATGTATAATTAATTTAATGACACTTTGATTTTTATTGTTGAATAAAAGAACCAACAAAACCAAAAGAAAATTTATTATCAAGAGCATTTTAGTAACTTCAAATGATAAGGATAACCAATAATGTAAGTCCTCGTATTATCGTGTTCGCACTTTACACGAAGTCTGTATGTTTTACTTAGTATATTGTCATCTTTTATATTAGATAAATTATTGTCTGTTTAGTATTGCACAAATTGATAGATTTTGCACTTTGTATGATTGCATGATATACAAAACACTTGGGGGTTGGAGCATGTAGTTGGCATGTTTTGGTTTGTGTGTGCATTGTGTTCATTTTTATGTTTGTATGTATTTTTTGAAAAACTTGCTCAGCATTTTTTCAAATAAAAATCTATTGATGTACCTCGTAAAGTGGTCGGTGGGGACTAGATGAAGTAGTCGATGATGGATTGTGTCCATTTTCCTCATTGAGGTAGCTATTATCCTTGCCAAGGTGCTTCATAAGGGCTCATCAAAGTTGTTGGGGAGGAAGTCAGTGAGGACTACAGAAGTTGAAATTTTTTCTATAACTACCCCTAATTTGTATTGTTTTAATTAATTAGAAAATATAGATAAACTTTATCAGTTTGAAAACTCAAGTTTTTTAGAAGAAAAAAAACATATTCTAAGTTCTATATCAGTAGTACATTGAGTGTGGTTCTATATTGTCTATACGTTGAGTGATTTATGAAAAATATTTTTGGGTTGTTTTAATTAAAATATAATTAAACACTAAGAAGTAGTTTTATCTAGGTACATATGCATGGAATTTTCCTTTATCTTATGATGTATCACTATACTAAGCCATTGGTGATTTTACAACATCACGTGTTGGTGGGGCTTAAGAGGAAAGCCAGGTCATCTTGGATCATAGTTTTTGTATATACGGTAGTTCATATAGCTTAGGCTTAGTTAAGCGTGATACTCCAACTAATAGAGGTATATGCGTATATTTCTTAGGTTGTGAACTATTGATTTACTATTAAGTGACTTGGTTGCTGTTGAATGGTTGCCTTGAGAAACCCATGGATGTTACCACTTAGGTTTAGATCCTATACAAGTTTACCACTTTATATTTTTTATGTTTGGATGATCACATACACTATTAGTACAATCAAAATTTTATCTGAACATGTTTCTATATATGATGATTTGATTGTGATTGAGCAATCTTTCTTCTCTTTATCGCTTCATAATTATACAATATTTATGTATGTCATGCTTGTTTTTTTCATGCTATATTATAGATATTGATTATTCTTATTTGTTGTTGTGGTGAACTAAATGTTTCTTTCATGTCTTTACTCTTTCTTGTTTAATTACTTGTGTTTATTATTTTTCTATTGTGTTCAAAAGTTGGGTCTGACTCGAGGTGTATTTTTCACATCTCATTTGTTATACATCAAGTTTCAAACTATTTTAGTCGGTATCAAAGCTAGTACAACTTGTAAGTTCTACTATACTCATGTCTATGTATTTGGATTTCCATGTACAAAACACAATGGTTGTTATTTTACTTAGTGTCTTTATCTTCCATTGTGTAAGTTGGTTACTGTGGATAAGTAATTCATATACGCATATAGCTAGGCACACTTTGTATGTGAGCATATTTACACATTCCACGGGGTTGGTTTTCATAGTGTCCATGAAAGGTTGAGAATGTTGATTTTCAACAAGCGTGGTTATGAGTAAGTCAACATTGTCTCTTGTGTTTGGTTCATTTCAAATATGGGTATTTATGTGTTTACTTGACAATTTTTGGAAATGAAAAATATGAATTTTTAACACTTCACCAACTAACTCATCACCAAGCTCGCTACAACCCTCGCCACTACCCTTGGCACAGTGGTTAGCGAGGTGGCTAATGAGGTGAAAAAATCAAGCTTTATAAATTTCTCACTCATTTATCTCTTCTTTACCCCTTGTTTTAAGAACCGAAACTCTACCAGAATTCACTTTAAGATATATATCTTTTATCAAAATTATTTTGGAGAGACTATAATTAGTGTAGGTCACTTTGTGAATTTAGTAATCAAATCATAGGCTATGAGTGAACGTGTTTTGACTTTGTGTTTCCTATACACAATTTGATTATAGTATTGGATTGTGTGTACCTTGAGAGTATGAGTTGTTACACTTTCAGTTACTTGAACTATGGTTTCCAATCAAACCACAATGGGTGAATTATGGAGGATAGTAGGGTTTGTGTGTCAAACCAAGTTATTGTGGAAGAAGTAAGTGAAGAGTAGAGTAGACAATTTGGACGAAGGTCCTAACTGATAGAGGTAATTATGGTTTTACTATCTATTAGTGTTGTAAATTGTTTATTTTTTAGTGAATTATTTGTAACTGAGTGGTTGTCCTAAACAAGTCGAGGATATTACCATATAGATATGGTCTCTATATGGGTTTACCTCATCATATTGTTTGTGTGCATGATATGTTGTTCTGTTAGTACAATCTGAGTTTAAGGTGTGTATGTTACAATATACTAAAACCTTAAACTTTGATTAGAAAGCCATTAAATTCTTCCTTATTTTCTATTGAATTTATATATTATTTGTTGTTCAAAGTTATATGTTTATATGATATTATATTATTTTTACTTCTTCTTTGTTTACTTCAAAAGTGTTTGATTTCTTTTCTATTTGAGTTAGGGCTGAGTCCTTAAGAAGTCTACACCTCCTTACCTTGGTATGTATCAGGTTGTGGACTCTTTCAATTGGTATTAGGGCTGATGCACCTTTTTGGTCTTAATCTCTTTAGTGTTGACCTTGTTAACTCATTCCTTCACATACATACATTCTCTCTGATGGAGTCAAGAGAAGGAGGCGCTGTAGGGAGACCTCCGTTTTTCGATGGGTTGAACTATTGGAAATGTCAAATGAGAGTCTTCTTGTGGTTCTTGATCGACACAGATTGTGGGCAATGGGACCAAACCCCACACATGCATCCTTTAAGAAGCAAGTCAACATCATCACGGTGGATCGAGTGAAGAAACTTCCAAGTGGTGCTACGTAAGTATACGTATCACAAACAAGCAATATAATGATAAGAAAAGATCATTCCTAGAGAGATTATATTATTAGAAACTAATTTTAAAGCTAAAAAGTAAATATTAATTTTATGTGTTTTGAGAAAGAAAAACAAAAGGAAACTAAAAATAAATAACAGTAATTAACTAACTTAAAATTAGCATCTAAGAAGATATATTATAAAATATCTAGAAATACTTAATTCCCCTAGTTTTCTAAGCATGTAAATCACTAAAATCTCCCTATTTAATTACCAATCAAATGCATGATCAATTGAATCTAACCTAGCATGTATTCCTCTCTCAAGTATACTACACATCATATAGTATTTAATCAAGAAATTATGTATGCTATTTAATCAAGACAAACAATTAAATAATTCTCTCAAATCTATTTAATTACCACTATAGATCAATTGTGACTAAACAACTAATATCATAAAAATTAGATTAAATAATATAATCAAATTAAAATCATAATTGTGGTAAAATATTAGATCATCACATGTAAAACATTAGGTTCATAAGACCCCTAAATTAATAAATTAGCTAAACATAATTAAGTTCATAAATCTTATATTATTCATAAAGAAAGACATTAAAATTCATAAATAAATGAGAAGAATAATAAATACAATTAATCTTATGAATTATAGTACCAATCTTCTCTTGAATCTCTATCAAATTGTATCCATTTTTAACGCCTCTATCTTCAATTGGTAACTACTGTATTTTTCTCTTAATTCTATATTTTTGATACTATTTATATTTAATGGGGTATTATTTTGTATTTATATTGAAGAAATCAATCTATTTTAGAATTGTATTGAGACTAAAATGGGAAAAAAATATGCCAGAAAACAAATCAGATCACACATGATATGAAATTCTCGCATAATGCATTGGGATATATATATATATATATATATATATATATATATATATATATATATATATATATATATAAAGCATCACATGTCAACTTCTTAAATTATGAGTTGTTATGCTACAGATGAGTTTTCAGTTTTCTCTTCTAAGTGCATCTATGTATATTTCTAAGTACATTTACCTATAAAATACAAATCATAAAAAATCTAAAAAATTTATATTTTCAAACTTTTTTTTATTTAGAAAGGGATCATTATTTTGTGATTTTTTCTTTCTCTTTTTTTATAGGGTGCATTATATTTTATCTCACTTTATAGCATAACACATGATTGCAAATTTTTCTTTTTTTTATACAAGCTAAAGGTGCATGGGTAAAGATAATGCTTATTAGTTTGGCATAAAATGTGGCTTAAAGATATAAAAGGTTTTTAAGTAGGCTTAAATTGGTGAGTAAAGATATTAACAATAGTGAGCTTAAAAGGCTCAATCGATCTAAATAAGGTCTAAATAATTTCTTATGTTAAATATCATTTAGGATTTTGACTCAAGGGATAATCAAATAGATTCTAAAATATGGTTGATCTCATCAACTCGCATAACTCATCACAAATTTTCTCTCAATAAGAACACCAAAATCAATCATGAACATGTGCACAAAAATTTGAATCAATCAATCAAAACTAGCAAACATATCACATAATTAATGTAAGTATCTTAATGAGTATATTACATTTCCTTATCCTAATCACGACAACAAATATATGGAATAATATCTCAAATGCCTCTGAGGTTTGGCATATCTTCAATTATGCCCTCTAGGTTTATAAAATATCAAAAATGCCCTTAGACTTTAATGGTGTTAATTTTTCATCTATTACTATATAGATTATTATTCCTTGGCTCTGATACCAATTTCTAAGGATCAATACAATTTTTAATTAGGGGTTAATATTGACCTAGTTGATGGTATTTGTCTATTTATTGAAGGTAATAATTTGTCTAAAAAGCTTATTATTTTTTTGTATAAGTCTAATTTTATTTTATACTCATTACATGCAATTGCATAATATATTATGTTCTTCGTTATTTTGTTGCTTAATTCTAATCTTGAATCTATTAATTGTCTTTTAAAATTTAAAATATTTCTTTCATTTGTTAAATCTAATAGTTCTAATTTATGTACTAATGATTCGATGTTCATAGAGTATTATCTTGATAAATCATATGTGTTGAATGTATATTATTTTGTCATATTCGTAGTATACAAACATGTTTTTCTTGTGTACATACAGTGTATTTATAATCTTCAAAGAAGTAGTATCCAAACATTAAGTTGTTGAATTCTTCTTCCTCTATTCTTACATATTTTTTACTAAAATAGTCTTTTAATGTCCTTGAAATAGGATGATCTATGATGCTTGTGATAGCTTTAATATAATCTGTATAGATATCTAATAAGGTGTTAAATCTTTTAAAATTTTCAAGACAAGTTTCATAATCTTCATCTTTAAAATATTCATTTAAATGATAGAGATAACCTTTATCAAATGTTTCTAATAGAATTAGATTTTTAACTTTGATTTTATTTAGATTTATTAGTTGTATATTTCTAAAAATAATTTCCATTTTCCTATTTTAGTAATATTATGTCTTGTTGTAAGCAAATATTTAAACATTTAAGATTCTTAACGCGCTTAAATTATAATTATTATACCTAAATTTGATGGGTCAACCATGGTCTTCCCTTCTGTTCGTCTTCTTTTGTTACACCTGTTATATCTCAACTTTACTCAAACCTCAACACCCTCCTAGCAATGGTGAGCCTTCTACATCCATACATAAATGGTGTCTAATAGTTGACTTACTAGAGAAGAGTAACTGAACTCCATTTTATTCATAGAATAATAATTATAACAACTTAAGGGCAACTAAGAACCTTGAAAGGGTTCTTAGCCACTCATAGTTACTGGGTATAACATTATTGGTTTTGAGATTTCTAGATAGAGGGGTTTTCTATGCTAGAGTGTTTCAAAGTAGAGAGCTCTGGATTTTTGTGTATTCGTGTGTGTTTTGAAATGATAATAAGGGTTCCTTTTATAGAACAAGGAATCCCTATTTACAAGACTAAAATTATTATTTTACCCTTGCTTTAATAATTCATCTGCTTTTATACTTTAAAAGATAGCCACTACTTTTTTCCTTGGCACATGTTACTGACTAAGATGTGGGGTCTACATCTTTATTTCTTTTTTCGTCTTCTACCGATAGTTTCTTTTCTTATTTTTCTTTGTCATTTTTTGCCGACGGTTCCTTTGATGATGTTGATGATGACAGATCTTCATCTTCTTAGTATTTGATGCAGAGAATGCATTTGTGGTCTTTGGTGGCTTTCTAGCATAGAATCAGAATACCTTCTTTGTTTCTTAACCATTTTCTAGGTTGTTGCAATTAAAATTGGTTTTGTATTTGGTAATTTTTTCACCATCTTCTTCTAACGCTACTATGGGAAATGATGATGACTTTACTGGTTGAATAATTTAATTTGATTTCAATAGAGTTTTCAATCTTCCGAGTTTATAGTAAATTTGGCTTAGTAATTGACCTCTTAATACATTGAGTTCTTCTGTGTTAAATTCCTTTTCTGGAAGTTCCTTTGGTTTGGAAACTTTTCTATTTGTGTTAGAAATCCCTATCTTGATGAAGTGGTAGGGACTAATACTTCCTTCCTCATTCCAATCCATTAATGAACTAAAAAATCTAAGATAAATAGTTTTATCACCTGCTTTAATCTTTATTCTAAAGTTCTTGATTTCTTTTTTAAAATTCTCTGGGAAATAATTTAATTCACTTAAATTAATTCCTAGATATATATTTTCTATTAGTCCTACATGAAAGGCTTTATACACAAATATTGGATTAGCTCCTTCCAATATATTGAATTTACTTCCTGTAAGAAATTCCTTATCTATAGTATAGAACTTCATATCTTCAATATGTTCTTGGGTAGATTTTTTTAGCCAAGTTATAGAGACTGAACCATTGTGGTAGATGAGGTTTCTATATTGGTCATTTTCATCTTTAATGATTGGAGTAGTTCTAGAAGATGTCTCCCTAAATAGTACTAAATGCTTTACTATTTTTGATGTCTTTGAAGGAGATGTTTCTCTAAATAGCATCGGATGCCTTGCTATCTTTCCAAGATTTTTTAATCTCTTGGATTTGTTGGTTGTTGTTGTAGTGCTGTAGAATAATTTCTTACTATCTCCTCTAGAGTTATTAGTTTTAGTGTTTTGTAGTTGGCATAACCATCTTCAGCTTCTATTCTATTGGTGAAGGCTCTATGAGTTACTCCACTAATTCCTAGAATAGATTTTCTAGCTTCTACCTAACTGTTATAAATTCCTAGTTTTGGGCCATTATAGATCACATAAACTTTTTTATGTTCTTCTTTTTCTGCCTCATCTGCCAAATTGAGCTGTGCGGTTTCAGATTTTTTTTGTGAACTATTATGTTCTTCCTTTATTAATGAAGATTCCTCGTTTAAGCTACTGGTCTCTAGAGATTTTTTTGAACAATTAAGCTCTTCCTATTTCTTTCCTATCTCCATAAGAGATTTCTCGAGATATAATAACTCGAGTTGTTCCTATAGGATTTTTATCTCCTTTTCCTTTATCTTGATTTTGATATCAAGATGTTCTATTCCTAAAAGCATAAAAATAGTTAGAGGTGCTAATTCTCTGGTAAGAGCATCAACTAAGCTATTTTTATCGCCTGGAAGATATTCAACATCAAAATTGTAACGGTTGAACCACTGTTGTCATCTAACTAATCTTCCTTGTTTGTAATCACCTACAATATTAGTTCTTAAGAAATAACCAAAATTCTTGTTATCTGTTCTAACAATGAATCTGGAGATTATAAAATATATGCAAATTTCTTAATAGCTTTTTAACACCTAAATACTCTTTTTCATTACTATGGTAGTTTAATTTTGAACCTTGGAAAGATCCTGATGTATATCTACAAAGATATTCATCTTTGTCATCTACTCTTACTTTAAGAACTGCTCCCCAATATTCTTGTGAAGTATTTGTTTCAATTATCATCTTTTCATCTGGTGCTGGATGGTATAAAGTTCGTAAATTTTTTACCTTTATTTTTACTCTATCCATATATAGAGTATCTTTTTTTGTCCATTTCCAGATATGATATTTTTTCAATTTTGCTTATAATGGTTTTCTCATTTCTAGAAGTTTCTTGATGTACGCTTCTACATATGTTAAACATCCTAAAAATCTTTGTAATTGGTTTTTATCTTTTAATTCACTAGAAAAACCTTGAATATTATTTAGTATATGAGGTTGTAGATTATATTTTTCATCTTTAATTTCCAACCCTAAGTATTTAATCTTTTGTTGGGCAAGTACTGTTTTCTTTTCAGAGAGTATAATGCCTTCTCTTTTACATTCTTGTATAATATTAGTAATATCCAAATAATGTTTATTTAATTCATTAATGAAAATGAAAATATCATCTATGTAAACACAACAAATATCTTGTAATTTCTTGAAAATGTTATCCATATATCTTTGAAAAATACCTAGAGCTTGTTTTAATCCAAATGGTATATCTGTCAATTGGAATTGACCTTGGGGGCAACTAAATGCCGTTAGTTTTTGGGATTCTTCATATAGTCTTATAGGCCAAAATATGATTTTGCAATCAAAACTTGAGAAGTATTTCTTTCCTTTTATTAATGATAGTAGTTCTTCTTTTTTTGGAATGAAGTATTAATCATCAATGGTTTATTTATTCAGTGCTTTAAAGTTTATTTCCATTCTCATTTTTCCTCTTCTTTTCTTAGCTTCTTTTTCAACTAAGAATGCTGGCCTAGAGTGAGGTGAATTACTTGGTATTATGAATTTTAATTCCAAAAGTTCTCGAATTTGTTTTCCAAATTCAATTTTGTCTTATGGAGTATAAATCATTGGTTTTAGTCTTATGATCTTGTTAGGATCTCTTAATTTTATGTTGACTATTGTTTTAGATTTATTTATTTTTGGATTCAAAGGATTTTCTGAACTGACTATTTTTAATAGTTTTCTAATGCTTGTTAGGGCTTTGTCTTCTTGTATTTCATTGAGAAAAAGAAATTCTCTTATATCTAATGAAATATTTTCTAAATAAGGTTTTTGGTGGTCTTCTATTTCACCACATTTTTGTTTTTTATGTTGTTGCATAAAAGTTGGGTTTGAGACAATTAAATCTTTTCTTATTTTGGAGACGTAGATGGTTTCTCCTTCTAGGGTTGTGAGGCTTATTTTGTTGAAATGTTGTGTGAAAGGTTGATATAAGTTTAGGAAATTATTTTCTATTAACAAATCAACTTCTGTTTCCTATTGATGTATGGTATGAATTTGAAAGTTTTCTTCTCCTATTATTATATCAGTATCTTTTAATACCTTATTAAATTTTATTGTAGTATTATTATAAATTCTTACAATTAAATCTCTTGGCGCTTGTTTCCAATTATTTCCTAAAATTACATATCTACTAGCTACACACATACTAGCTCCTATATCTATATATGCATGTAAATGATAAGTGTTATAGCCTTTAAATTTTAGTCTTACTTTAATGTAAGTATTGTTTGGATTTATAATACTATACAAATCATTCATCTTCTAAGGAAGAATATCCATAATTTGAGTGCTCATATTCTGAGTCAGTTATTTTCTACTCAACTTCTTCCAATAGATAGATACTATAAGTATCATCTATATTAGATTTCCCAATTGGTTTTAATTCCATTTTGAAAGCTTCTTCTAAATTTTTTGCTTTTTTGTGAAAATTCCTTTTTATGTTGAAGTCTACTTGGACATTCGTTAGCATAATGTCCTTCTTCATTACAGATCCAACATCTGTATTTTTTCTTTTCTGAAGGACAATAATTCCCTTTTTTAGAAGGTTTATACTTATTTCTTCTAAAATATCTTTTCTTGTAGTTTTCTCTATTAAATCTCTTTTTATATTTTTAGAAAATTTTTTTCCTGAATTTATATTTTTTATATTTATATTTTTGTTTATAAGATTTTATATTATATCCATATTTTCCTGATATTCTAAAATCTCTTGTATCATAGCAGATTTTATTATTTCCTCTTATCTGTTTATATTCTTTTATTTCTTGACATTTAATAATAATCAAATCTTTAAGGCTTCTTATTCTTTCTCTTATAGTATATGGTATAATTTCTCTATTACTTTGTTCCCAATTTTCTGTTAAGGTTTTATGTAGTGTTCCACGTAATTTTTTGGAAAAACATTTCTTTATAAGTTATTTGCATAGAAGGTGGTAATTTATAGTAATACATTTTATATTCACAAATAAAATAATCTATGCAACACATGTTACAAATTTCCATATTTGGTAGATGTCATTTAGCTTCATTGATTTCATTTTCACTAGATTCAGTGATAGTTCTTCCTTTATCTTCCCCAATAAATTCCTTGTATATTTCATTTACTACTATATCCAAGTACTCCCTTCTTGTGGAAACATTTCCTTTCATTAACAAATGTTGTTGATTTGTTAAGTTTGAAAACCAAACTTTAACATTTCTTATCATTTTATGTACTATAAGCACTCTACAGGTTGAAATATTTGTTTAGGTAGTTTGAGAAGTTTGTATGAGCACATTCTTTCCACTAGCCCATTCATCTAAGGCTTTCTTCCTATCTCTTATATAGTCTAAGTCTAGAAGTTCAAACTTGTAATTATCATGGAGTTTGAACTCTAGTGGAATACTACCTCTCTAGTTCCCCAATGCAACTCTTCCTCCATTTTAGGTGGTTGTCTTCTTCTATGGTATCAGGTTGTTCTATTCTTTGCCTATTTCTTTCTCCCCTATGTGGGTCAGATATTCCTTCTTGGTAAGGGACTAGTAATGAAATTGGTTTCATATGACCTTTTGGGATCATGTTTTCTAGTTCAAAATCAGTTTCATTGATTATTGTCATATCATCCTCTTCTTTGTTAGTACAAAGTTTTTCATTATAATGTTTTTCTATTTCTTCATTAGTTAATTTTAATAAACTAACTAATTTTTCTATATCCCTATTTTCAAGTTCCATGAATTTTCTTTCTAATTCTTTTCTATATTCCATTAAATTGGAATTATCTCTTTGTTCTTAGATTGTTCCTCGTTTTTCCTTTTATCATTTTTAGGAATCAGAAAATCTGATCTCCTAGGTGGTTATTCTTTTAGTCCTTCTAAGGGATCATATCTATAACCTATTATTTCATTATTACTTTGTATGTTGTATACATCTTTTCTTAATTCTAAAAATTCCTTATGCATATCTTGTTGTAGTTTATTATAACCACATTCCTTTATTTCCTTTAGTAATTATTTTTGTATATATATTATTTCTTGTAAATATTTTATGTTTGATTATTGGACTAAATCTATTTCTCATGTTAATAATTTATAGTTTCAAACAATGTTGCTTGATTTTTTGCTACACTAACTAGGCTTCCATTTACTTCTAAATGCATATTTTCTATTTTATCTCTAAACATTATTTTTTTCATAATATACAATCATGAACTAATGCCTTCATTATTTTGACTTCATTTTCTAGTTTTTTAACTTCTTCTTGATTATAAGTTTCTCCTTCATGGTCTATAAAGTAAATCTTGGCATGATATTAGTTTTAATAACATTACTTTTTCTTCCTATTATCAAGAATTTTTCTTTGATATCTAATTTTCATTCTTCTGGTGTTTCAAAGTCTGTGAGTATTTATGGTTTTATTATTGGTCCAAGATCCTTAAAAGTTTTTTCTATTTCTATAAATTCATTTTGTCCATATATTGAACTATTATGACTATTTGTTAAAGAATATGCTACTAGATAATGTATTGAAAATGGATGATTTCTTTCTTTCATTAAATATCCTCTTTCAAATTCATAAGCTAGACTTAATACTTGATTTGGATTTTTATCATGTATATTAATAGCAAATCTAGGATATGTTGTAAATTTTAACTTTTAGTATCCTAAATTACCATGGATCATTCCTAATAAGACATTTTTCCTATTTATTATTCGGTTATCTAATAATGCTATTTTTATTGGTATATATATTATTTCTCTAAAATGCGCTTTTAGTAATATTTGAATTCCTTCTAAATGGATGTATCCATTTTTTCTTTATCTTTATGATGAATTTTTGATAGCTTGTTTAATATAGTCTCTTTATCAATTAATGGTATATTATATCTTTCTTTTGCATCTATAATCTTAATACTCATTTCTTTATTACTTATGTCATAATAAATTATATTTTCCTAGGGAATAATTTTGTTAATAAAAATGATAGATATTTAAATCCATCTCCTTCTTTAAGGTTTAACGTTACTTTTGAATATCTTCAAATTTCTTTTTACTTATTATCATTTCCTGTGGAAAAACATCTTGAGATGTCTTTTGTTTCTATATCTATTATTTCTTGGTTTATTTTTTCTTCTTCCATTTTAGGAATTTTTTTGAATTTTTTTGAAACCTTAGAGGTATTTTTGAATTCGTTGAAACCTTAGGGATATTTTTGAAGATTCTTTAAAGCTTGAGGGTATTTCTAATTGTAATCCCAAATATATCATTGGCTTCATACACTTCATATCAAGTATGCATGCATTTAGTTTGCATGTATTTATCAATGTCTACTTAAATCATGATTACAAATATCCTAAAAATTGAAAATGCATATTAAATACTAATGTAGAGAATGAAGTTACCTCCCCCAAACTTAAATTGCACATTTGTTTTTTAATTTTCACATATAAATATGAAAAAGTAAGAGTAAAAAAACCTCCTTAGTCTTGACACGCCACATTTGTCGTTGAATTGATCAATCTTGTTGCGACATTGTTCTCCACATTTATTCACCTTCAAAACAAAAAATTAATAAGTAAAATAACATTGGGTTGTCTCCTAACTAGCATCACGTTTAACATCTTTGACTAGATAGTCATATCAACTTCTAAGTTGTATCCTTTTATGTCTATTTACTATTGACTTTGCTCATAAATAGTTCAAGTCTTGAAGTGTTCAATAATACTTTATGTCTAGATTTAAAAACAAGATGCTCATATTTTTATTTTATTTTTGTACTTTTTGGCATTCTTATAAGCACTCTATTGTAGCTCATTTAATTTCGATATTTGCAGCATCCATTGTACCTCTCTACTAGACTCTTCCACTTACCCACTTGATTGGGGATTAACGGTGTGCGATCTAACCTTAGTAGCCTTTCAATAAATGATTTTAGCTTAGATCATATCTCAAAAATCTCTACAACAACATTAGGTATACATGTGGGAGGTGTAGCCTCCAAAAATTTCACACAATCAATCATATCAATCATAGATTCCATACTTTCAAAATTAAAATAGATGAGTTATTTCTTGGTGATTTCACTTCATTATTCACAGCAACATGGGTAATTGTCTTAAGTGTGGGCGATTGAACAGATTTTTTTAAGTTATCAATATTATTAGTAACATTTATCCTAAAGCATTTATTAACATTATCAATATTAAGGAGTTTATATGCTTTAAAAACTTTAAATGTTACTTGTTCATCTTGCACTCTCATTGTAAGCGTACCTTTTTATACATTAATGAGTGATCTTCGATTGCTAAAAATGGACAACCAAGTATGATAGCAATGTTACAGTTCTTTTCAATGTCTAGTATAATGAAATCTGCCATAAAGATGAACTTTTCTACTTGTACTTGCACATCTTTTGCCACACCTCGCGATCACTTAATTGATCTATCTACCATTTTTAATGTTACTAGAATGGTTTTGGATTTACCATCCCCCATTCTCATAAAGACTGATAATGATATAAGGTTAATACTTGCACCTAAGTCACATAGTGTTTTTTCAAAGTTCATGTTCCCAATTATGCAATGAAGGTCAAAGCTACCAAGATATTTCAATTTTTAGGGTAGTTTTCTAGCAAGGATGGCACTATAACCTTCAATCAAGGTTATTGTTTCATTATCTTCAAGCCTCCTTTTCTTAGATAGGACTTCCTTTAGAAATATAGCATAAAAAAGTATATGTTCAAGTGCATCTGTAAATGATATATTTATATGCTGCTTCATGAAGACATCCATAAATTTAAAACTACATATCTAACTTTTGCTTTTACACTCATTGAGGGAAAGTAATAGTGGGTTTGTAGAGGTTACTCTTTTGGCTAAATTATTTCCTTTCCAGTGCTATATTTATCTACTTGTGCCTCTTCATCCTTTTTAGCTTCCTATTCCTCCTCATCATTTTGAGTCTCTGTTCCTCTTCTAAATTTTTACCACTCCTCAAAGCTATGGCATTGCAGTGCTCATTACCTTCTCTTCTTGGTTTTATAACTATGTTACTTGGAAGGTTACCTTGAGGCCTTTAACTTATTGCCTTGGCAAGTTGCCCTATTTGGGTTTCTAAATTCTTAATTGAAGCCTCTTAAGTTAACACTTTGGTATTTACTAAGTAGATGAAGTCTTTAATTATCCCCACTAAGCTTTTGTATTGTCCTTAATAGGTGGCTTCTTCTCTTGTGCTTGTGATTTTTGAAAACTAGGTTGTGAAAATGATTAACATTTGAATTGATTACCACTATGATTATTGTTATTACTCCAAAATAAGTTTGAAGGTTATCTCCATCATGGGTCATATGTGTTCGAGTATGGATTATTGTTTTTGTTCACATTACTCACACGGCATGATGATTCAAGATTATTTGGATAATTATAAAAAAACGAGCTCCACAACAAAAGACACAAGAAACCTTTGAATCTTAGATTTAGTTTATACTCATTGGCGAGTTCTGAGCCTTCAAAAGATTCACTAAAGATGAGACTTGAACTGTAAGTGCTGTGACATCATTGACCTTATAAACTCTGGCTATTCTTCTTATGGATTTCATTCTGTCCTTTGGCTATTGATAATTATTATTAGCTATTTTCTCAATTAAATCATAAGCTTGATTGTAACATTTGGTGGGTAGAGCTCCCTTTGTGGATGCAATAACAATGGTTCTTATTTAAGCATTGAGATCATTGTAGAAAGACCCCATTTGATTCCAATGAGGGATATCATGGTGAGGAAACTTTCTTAGAAATTCTTTAAATCTTTCTCATGTTTCATATAAAGATTTCCTTTTAATTTGTTGGAAGGAGGTAATGTCATTTCTAAGATTGGCATTCTCTATTGGAGGAAAATATTTTATCAAGAATTTCTCTGCCAAATCATTCCAAGTTGTAAAGGAATCATGTGGCAAATAGTTTAGCCAAGGTCGAACACGATCTCACAAATGGTAGGAGAATAATCTAAGCCAAAACACCTCATTGGTCATATAATTGAATTTGAATGAATCACTAACTTTAATAAACAATATGAGACATAAATAGGGATCCTCTATTTGTTATCCACAAAATTTTCCAACTTTTTATAGCATTTGAAACATCACTGCCATTATTTTAAACTGATTAGCTTGAATGTTTGGCCTTGTAATACTTGGATACAACCCTTCCAACATAAGCAATGCATATTCATTCATAGCGTTGTCACTATCATCTATGAAAGGTATCTGGTTGTTCAAATTTAGCTCATTATTTTTTATATCCAATGGATTAGCCATTTTTTCCACTTAGGTGATAACTTGTTCTTTTCTTATTAATCTCAAAGTATGCTCAATTTCGAAATCTAAAGGTAAAATTTCTCTCTTACAGAATCTGCTCTTGCAATAGAGCCAAATATGTTTTTAATAGCACTAAAAGAGATGTCAAAATTAAAAATAAATAATAATTAAAAAAATAACTAAATAAATTAAAATAAAATTATGAAAAATAAAGAAAGAAAAATAACTTCAATAAAATAAAGAAAGAAAAATAACTACAATAAAATAAAATAAATTTCTAATGTTTATAATCCCCAACAAATGTGCCAAAAACTTTATTGACGCAAATTGTGTGCAATAGGTATGCAAGTATATTATCGCACACAAGTAATATAATAATAAGAAAAAATTATTCATAAGGAGATTATGTTATTAGAAACTAATTTTATAACTAAAAGGTAAAGATCAATTTTATGTGTTTTGAGATAACAAAATTAAAAGAGCTAAAAATAAATTGAAGTAATTAATTTACTCAAAATTAATAGCTAAGAAGATATATGAGAAAATATATGTGAATACTTAATCCCCTAATTCACTAAGCATATGAATCACTAAAGTACCCTCAATATAATTACCAATCAATTATATGATCAATTGAATCTATCCTAGGATGTATTCCTCTCTAGAGTAAACTATACATGATATAGTAATTAACCTAATCACAATCTCATGTTAATTAAATTGCATACTACTCATTAATTTTATCAATTATGGATCACATACATAATAATCATACATGTGATATTATATTGTTTGTTCTTTTGCTATGTTTATTGCATAAGTGTTTGATTTCTTTTCTATGCAAGTTAGGGCTGAGTCATTAAGAAGTCTGCATCTCCTTACCCTTATAGTGTATCGGGTTGTGGACTCTTTCATTTGGTATTAGATCCAGTGCACCATTTTGGGCTTAACTGATTTAGTGTTTACCTTGTTAACTCACAACTTCATACACACACATTCTCTCTAATGGAATCAGGAGAATGAGGCAATGTAAAGAGATCTCTATTTTTTGTAAGGTTGTACTATGCCTATTGAAAATATCAAATGAGGGTGTTCTTGTGGTCCCTGATCGACACAAATTGTGTGCAATAGGTGTGCAATTATAAGTATCGAAAATAAGTAATATAATGATAATAAAAGATCATTCCTATATAGATTATGTAATATAAATATACGTATTGCTAGTCTACCTTATGGATTTCATGCTAAGGTTATTGTACTTGAGTCAATGTACAAACCTAGTGAGCTCTCTATGAACTGCATCACTTATTACCAAGGTAGGAACAAATTTCTCCCTATAAGGGTAATAGCCTAGCTCTCAAAAAAATTAGAGGAAGTAACTCAAGAAAAGATGTTAGTGCCATAGTCTATAGTAATGATGATTCTAATCTTGATGAGGAGGAAACAACCTTCCTTGCTAAGAGGTTTTCTAGGTTCTTTAAAAAGAAATAAAAAAAGGGCATATGGGATTATTGGAAGAGATACTTCAAGTTCCAAATCCCCAAAATCTATTAAAGTTGATGATGACTCAGAAAATGAATTTGAAAAGTTCACAAAATAAAATCAGATGCTTTAGGAAGTGGTCATATTGCTATAAGGTGCTTTCAGAAACAAAATCGCATAAACAAGCGTGTTATGAAAGCTAAGGTTACTGTTTTAGACAATACGAGTAGTGGTGATGAGGATGACACTAATTTTCTAGCCTTTTCTACCTCTAGTAATGTCATTAATCCTTTGAATATTGCCTCAAAAGTTTAAGAGGTAACTGATGATGATGATGATGATGATAAGAAAGATGAGTGGCTTGATTCTTACATTCCCCTCATATTAGAGCATATAATGTATGAAAATGAAAAGAAAATGTCCTTGGAAAGATTTAATGAAAAGAAGTGCGAGATAGGTACTTTGAAGAAAAATATCGAGGAAAAGAAGTCCTCAGTTGATGGCCAACAAGTTAATGTGACCAAAAAATATGAAGTTACACAAAGGAGATATAGGGATATACTTGAGAAATTTAGTGCAAATCTTAAAAATGTTTAGAAAACTTGAGGAATAACTAAAGGTTTCCATCTCTAGTAAAACTTATTTGTTTATAAGTACACCTCTCTCTTCTGATCAAAATGTTATGGTATAAAGATTAAAGAAAAAGATTATAGTTCAAGAGAGTACAAAGGAATACATGGCACACTTTCTTCTCGAGAAGGAAAATGAGATTGAACAATTAAATAAGAAAATTGGGATTCTTAACAATTCAGTAGATTATCTTGAAATATTTCTTAAAGAAAAAAATATTTTATTATTTCCCTAAAGGAAAAACTCAAAGCTAGTGAGAAGGAACTAGAGCACTCTACCTCTAGTTCGAATAAAATGATGATCAACCCAAAGAACCTAAATGATATTCTTAGAACCAAAAATACATTTGGGGACAAGCATGGCATTGGTTACAATGGGAAGGTTCAACTTCCACGGTGGGTTCGACCAAGTTTGTGAAAGCTTCTAATCAAAATGAAAAATTGAAGCTTACTACCACCAACCCAAGAGGTAAGTTTGTCGTGTTCATTTAGCCATATCCTTCTATCAAGGTGAACCATTCACATAAGGTTAGCACTTTTGGTCATTCCAATGATGGTCTTCTACCTCTATTGACTATCCTTCTTACTTGTCACCATTGTGGTGAAATTGTGCACTTGAGACTACACTGTTGGAATTTGACTACTTATCCTAGTGTTAAAGTTAATGTGAGCATTTCTTCCTCTTTTCATCCACATACTACTTCTCTAAGTTAGGGACCCAGATTCTCTAATTCCAATGTTTGTGTTTGTTATTTGTTTGGAACTACTGGCCACCTTACTAGGCATTGTCCTAGATACATACGAAGTATAACTCGAACTTTTCCTCCTCACTCATCCCTATCTCTTTTGTTAGAATGTAACTATTATAGCTCATCTAAGCATATTCAAACTGGTTGCATCATGCACTTGAGACATAGTGCGGAAAGAAAACAACTCTACTTCTAAATGATCTTCTAATTCGGTGTATTTGAGTAACTTGATGGAATTTTCAAGAAAAAATAAACAAAGAAAAACTCAAGCACTTTATATTTCGCATGCCTACATGACACAAAGGCTATTTCCTAAATCAATTGCTCCTCATAAATACTTTAAACGGAAGGATGCTATTTCATCACTATTTTTGGGTGATCTTTTTTGGAGTTGTTATGTTCTTCTCTTATCTCTTTTGGTTCTAGTCATTCTTCTTGTGACTATTATTTTTTATCTACATATTTTATTTATTTTTGTTTAAACACAAAATTTAACAAAAATAAATATATTATATGTTTTTTTATGTTTGGTGTTATGACACTCATTTCTTCTATTCCCCATCTTTTTTTGAAAATGTTTAGTAGATTATTATGTCTTGCTTTCCTACCTTTTAATGTTTACTTGTTATTGTGATCTCTATTGCCTTTTTATTTGAGAGGCTTTTGGCATAAATGGTGTGTGGTTGATTTAACATGTGTGTTCTCTAATAGGTTGTATGACTAATCTCTTATGATTTTTTTATAAAATATATAAAAAAAAACATTTTCCCTACACATGTAATAAAGTTATGAATTTGTATGGTTATATTTGAGAAGTTTGTGTGGATTCTTTACTTTAATGATTTATATGCCACTAACAATCTTTAGAATTCATGGTATTTTTTCTCAAGGCGAAATCCTAGGTACTACTCAATTAGAATATTGATTTAGACCATCTTTGGACCATTTGATCCTTCTTTCCACCCTAGTCTACCTATCTATAGTTTCCCTTATTAAGCCTTTTTATTATACTTTTTTTTCTTTACACCAACTAGCCCACCTTAATGTTCAATCCCACTTACCTATCACTCATTTTGGTAAGTTTTAACTTTTTCTTGTTGAATGATTTTTGCTTTGGGATTTTTTCCTTCTATCGAGCCTTTTTTTTTAAAGGAGAGAAAAAAAAGAAGAAATAAAAATAAAAACGAAAACGAAAAGGGGGAGGTTCAATGATTAAATTTCATTTTTTTAAATGAAAAAGGAATTTCTTTTAAGAGTTTCAATATTGAAATGTTCAAGAAAAAGATAATCAATTTAACGGATTACCTCATATAGCTATAAGCTCTGTGCTTAAAGTGAAAGTCTGTTTGTCTCAAGTGTGACTTTACTTAAATGTTTCTTCTCTTTTGCCTAAACCTCAGCCTATCCTTACAAGCTTTTTAAGACCTTTTGATTTCTACTGAGATTGCAATTACATTAGTGGAGAGAGAGGCTACATGTGGACTTATGAAGTTTGGATCAATTTGAGTATATAGTTCTTCTTTCTTGATTCATATAATCATTTATTGATGACACATATAGTTAACATGTTTTGCATTTCACACACAATTCATGTTTCCATAAATTATTGTTCATACACTCAAATGAATGCATTTTGGATTGATTGTCATATGGATGTTTATGTTAAGTGTTTTTGGCTATTTTGCATCAATATTTAGGTCCAACTTTTACCACCTCTCCATGTGGCTCGCCACTGTGCTTGCCATCATCTTGTCACATGGCTCGCTAAACACCCCTGCGAGGTGGATGGTGAGGTACTTAGAGAGCTCTCTCTTTTCTTATTTAAAGAACTCCCTAGTGCATGCTTTCTTCACACCTAAAGATAGCTTCCTTCTATTCTTGCTATACCATTTTATCTTACCTTCTTAATTTTATCAATTATGGCCCCAAAATGTTCTAAAAGTGGTAAGAAGTCAAAGTAACTTAAGCCTACGAATCCTTTTAGCAGTGTGCATGTTCTTGTTGAGTGTCTTGTCAGTATTCATGATTTTTCTAAATTCAAACAAAGGTTCGTATAATTTTCTTGGCTTTCACTCTATTCACTGAATTATTCCTAAAATTACGAGTACATTTGAAAGTTGTATGCTACCTTACCTTGTACTCATACTACTAGATTCTATACTTTTTTCGTCCTTAGAGGATATAGTGTTACCTTCTCTTGGTATAATATACATGATTTGTGTATCCCTTATTTTTGTTGGGTTTCCTTCATTTCTTGTCATTTTGTTTGAATTTGAAAATATTGCCTCCACCTAACTTTCTAAATTTGATATTTTCAAGCTCATAATTCTAAAGAAATAGGTATTTAGTTGGCAGGACTTGACTACTTTTTTTATAGGTAATGCCCTTATTTTTAGTGCCTCTGCCCCAAGTCATTTTCTTAATGCTACTATTGGTTCTACTATTCATCTTTACTCCTATCTTTTTTCTATTTCTCCAGGCCAAGGGCACTTCCTCTATACGATTCTAAATAGTAATGATATACATCTTGCTGTTAAGATCTATAGAACTATCATTTTTCATACTGTTGCTCCACCTTCCTTTACACTGCACTACCCTTTTATTTATTTCCAGGTAGGGTTCCACTATTTTTCATAACATTCCTTTTTAATTATCTGAGTAGAACTATCCTCACACATACTGTATTATCTAAATGTTGTGATTCTCAACATTCATTTACTATCCCTTCTTCCTCTTATTCTATAAATATTGGCCAGTCCACTTCTATTTTCTTTACTCCTTCCACTTCAATCTCTTTGATGTAGAGCCTAAAACTCTCGCATCTCTAACTTACAAAGTTTGAATAGGAATTTTATTTATATGAATTATTTTAAGGCTTTTGCTCAAGGTGTTGGTGGTTCTTATCATCCTATCGTACCACCATTTTATGATTCACATATTTCTTCTACCTCTATTATACCTCAACTTGCCCTTACCAGACCTCTTTCCTATGGTGTTTCGTCACTTTGGTCCTTATTCAGCATGTTTATGATGTACGGTAGTGATGAGTTCAATTTTCCCTTTAAGCCCGACCACTCTCTAGATCATTTTTCCAATAAATTTATCAACCCATAAACTACTGCACATTCTCTTACTACCTTTTCTGATGCTGGATAGTCTTCTTGTACTGGTTTTCAAGGAAATGATGATACTAGAAAAGGAGATTTAGAGTGTTGATCTCTTTTTCTCCTCTTAATTTCAATTTTTGTTTATTGCTTTAGCTTTTTCTAAACTTCCTTATATGAAATAAAGTTTGTTTAATGAATATAAGTTTGATAGTGTTGTTTGTTTTTATGATTAATTATATTTCCTAACTCAATCTACCTCGTTACACTATTATTAGAATTATTGCATTTTTTTTCCTCTCCCTCTTATAGGGGTATACCTTTGACTTTCTGTGTCAAAAGGGAGAGAATTTCTTGTACACAATGACACATTTTTGCTATATGTTTATTGCCATATTGTGTGTTGCATGGCTGTGAGTATAGGATTGCACTATATATTGTTGTCTGACTTGCATGCATTCAGAGGGAATGTTGCATGGAGTCAGAGGAAGTCATACATGTTTAATTTTATGTGTGCCTATCGCTATGTACTTGTGTAGGAGTAACACAATAGCATATGGCTTGACTACACGTTATTTCTACAAGATACATTCATGTGATATGTGTTTGTTTCATGTGTGTAGGTTACAGGTGTAGAGTTAAGTCTTTGTGCTTCTAGTGTACTATGTGTATTAGTGTTGAAACTCTCATTTTTCAAAGTGATAGAGATTGGATGAGTTGATACATAAATATGGATAGAGTGCACAAGATGGATGCACTTGGTGTAGGTGCGTCGTTCAGGTTTTAGTATGTGTTGTTGTCTTATTCATAGAAATAAATAAATTTTTGACATCTTTATGATCAACTCATGTTTGATGAGTGTATGTAACTAGTTGTGCAGTGTTTTGATGCAGAAATCCAAAGGAGGAGAATGTAAGTCTCGTTATACTCGTGTTTGTGTTTTGGCTTTCCATCTACAAAACACGATGTCTATTATTTTACTTACTATTTTTATCTTTCTCTTTGTAAGGTTAGTAACTGCGAATTAGTAATTCATATACATACATAGTTAGGTACACTTTGTAAGTGAGCATGTTTACACGTACCATGAGGTTGGTTTTCATAGTACGCATGCTAGGTTACAAGTGTTGGTTTTCGACAAGCGTTCTTACGAGCTAGCTGACATTGTTTCTTATGTTTTGATCGTTTCAAGTGCAGGTGTTTATATGTCTACTCGGTAATTTTTGGAAACAAAAAATATGTGACTTTTTAACACCTCACCAACTAACTCGCCACCACCCTTGGCGAGGTGGTTAGTGAGGTAGCCAATGATGTATCAAAATCAAGCTTTGTAAATCCCCCACTCATTTCTCTCTTCTTTACCCCTTGTGTTAAGAATCGAAACTCTATCAAAATTCACTTTGAGGTATATATATATTGTCAAAAGTATTTTGGAGAGACTACAATTTAGTGTGGGTCACTTTGTGAGTTTAGTAATCAAATCATAGTCTATGTGTGCATGTGGTTTGACTATATGTTTCTCATATATGATTTGATTTTATAATTGGATTGTGTTTCCCTTGAAAGTGTGAGTTACTACACTTCTAACCACTTGATCTTTGGTTTCCAATCACACCATATTGGGTGGTATTGAATGTGAAGGGCAATCGGGTTTGTGTGTCAAACCAAGTTGTTCCACAAGCACAAGTGAAGAGAAGCAATAGGTAGTTTGGATGGTGGTCATAGTTGTTAGAGATAATTATGGTTTTATTATGTATTAGTGTTGTACTTGTTTACTATTTAGTGGATTAATTACTAATTAATGGTTACCTTAAGCAACTCGAGGATGTTACCATATAGATATGATCTCTATATGGGTTTAGCTCGTTATATTGCTTGTTATGCATAATCTTCTGTTGTGTTAGTACAATGTGATTTTAAGGTGTGTATTTTATAACATGCCCAAAGTTTAAACTCTTATTAGAAAGCCATTATATTCTTCCCTCCTTTCTGTTGTATTTATATAATATCTACTATTCAAAGTTATTTACTTATATGATATTATATTGTTTATGCTTATGCTGTGTTTACTACATAAATATTTGATTTCCTTTTTGTGTGATTTATCACTAAGTCCTTATGGAGTCTACATCTCCTTACTAGGTAGTGTACCGGGTTGTTCACTCTTTCATAACTTCTTTCTTGCTTAACCACTCCGATGATGAATGTTTCTTACTAGTTTACACACACTCACAATCACTTGGATAGATCTAATTAATGGAGGAGTAAAATTTGGGAAAATCCATTATTTAATGGGATAAACTATATCTATTGGAAGTTCCAGATGCATACCTTCTTATTGTCACAATGAGACTATATTCGGTTTCAAGTAGAAAATGGTTGGACCTATGCTACTAAGACATTTTTTGACGACCTTGTTGTTCACAATCCTAAGATTGAATGAACAAAAGAAGAAATAAATATGTCTAGAATAGTATGGAGTTATATGCCATTTACAGATGGATCCATGCTTCAGGACATCTAAGGAAGCATGAGATATTATTAAAGTGGCGCATATGGGTATCTATATAGTCAAGAAGTCTAGGTTTATCCATCTTAATTGGGATATGAGAACCATATTTTCTAACATTATTAATACTTCTTATAATCTATATTGCCCTATTGATAAAGATTAGTGAATGGATAAGGTTCTATCTAGTCATCCCTCTCGATTTAGGGAGAAGGTTATTGCAATCGAGACTTCTCACAACATTAAAGACCTTAAGATTCATAAATTGATAGATGGTCTTCAAGGTTTTGAGATTCACCATCATCTACCCTAGAGAATGAGACTTACTACTGATAAAAAAAATAACTTGGCTCCTATGTTTACCAATATTAGAAGTAGCAAGAAAAATATTTCATTAGTGGCTAGTGATGTCAATTCTAACATTGATGAGGAAGATATGGAAAGGATCACTAACAAGTTTTCCAAGTTCTTTCAAAGTAAGAGGAACACTTTTGGTGGGCCCTAAAGAGAGAGCTTGAATAGAATAGACTCGAGAGTTGGGTATAAGAACAAAGAATCTGATAAGGATAACATCAGACATCAAAGTAGGGGCATATAAACTTAATCAAGTGTTTTAAGTTTGGAAAGCCTAGACATATTAACATCCAATGATTTAGTAGATATAATTACTAATAAGAGGGCCATAAAGACCAAGATTGCTATTTTGGATAGTAGTTGTAGTATGAAAAGGAAGAAAGCAATTTCATTACCTTTATGGAATTGAAATCTCTTAAGGATCCTTATATTACTACTTCAAAATCTATTAGGTTCATGGATGAAGACTATAAAGATCAGGATGAGCTTGTTGACACATACAAAGAGCTCTTAAGAAACCATATTAAGTCAGAGAAGGCTCCCAAGAAGGCTTTGGAAAGCATTGATGAAGAGGATAAAGAGTTGAGTGTGTACAAAAAGTAACTCTTGAGGAAATGATGTCCTCTCACAACCATGACCAAGAAGATATCTCAAAGAAGTGAGAGATCATGTAGAAGCGATACAATGACATAGTGGTTGAATGCAAATCCAACCATTCTAGAGTAAAGTTTGTGGAGAAAAACTTGAACAGGCTTAAGTGGAATCAAGAAAATCAATGGGTTGTTATCCTTGATTTATCTATGGATTAAGTGGATCAAATCACTCTTTTTAGGAAAAAAAATGGATTGTGTTTGAAAGTGACAAAGAATATTTAAAAAGGGATGGAGAGTTGGAAACTCTCCATGAGAAGGTTAAGGGTCTGTAATTTTTTGCCAGATTTCTTGAGGCATTCATTAGGGAGAAGGGTGAAATCCTAAAAGCTTTAGGAGTCAAGTAGGTCAAGCTTTAAGATGAACCCTCCAAGGAAAAATTTAAGAAGCTAATGCTAGGAACTCAAAAGTTTGCTAAAATTTTGAGTTATAACAAGGCACCTAGTGATAGTCAAGGTTTGGATTTTGTTACAAAATGTGCTATTCCTTCTGGTGCTGCTATCAAATTTATCAAACCAAATATTAATGACTTGAACATTAATACCATGGTTTCCACTCATAAGGTAAGTCTCGAGTTATACCCTAACCAGGCTCTTCTAATAAGTTGAACACTTCATGTATTGCTACCTCATTTCACTACACTAGTGATAGTATGTTTCCCTAGCGTACATGATTTCTACCTATTTTTAAACATTGTGGTGATTTTAGGCATAGTAGATCATACTATGAGTGAATTAGTGTTAGCATTGCTTCTCCCCCCTCCTCACTTACTACTCTTTAGAGTTAGAGACCTTGTTACTTTCACTTTTATGCATGTTCTTACTATCTTTGTAGTAATGTTGGCCACCTTGCTACATAGTGCTTTAGAAAATCATGGAACATTATTAGGAGATCAACCTCTCACTCTTATGATTCTAATTACTCAATATGTAGCTATTGAGTTGAGTGTTATGTAATTTCACACTTCAAGTGAGTTCTTGATTATTATGAATGGTATCAAAGCCAAGAGCACACAAGCTTAATAATGGTGAGTAAGAGTTCTACCAATCAGACTTATAGAGATGTAATGCTCATCTGATGTTAATGCGTCCATAGATAATTTTGTTGCTCAAAGTTAAATTGATATGTTGGCTAAGATTCTTTCATCTTTTCCCCAATCAATGTGTCTTCCAATGAAATTGGATGAGCACAATTACACAATTTACAGAGATCAGTTGTTAACTTTTGTCATTACTTATGGGCTTGAAGACATGATTGATGGGTCACTTGTTATTCCTTGAAGGTTTCTTGATGATTTTTTTACATCAATCCTACTTTCTTGAATTGGAATAGATGACACTACATTGTTAACATGATGATTTATGGTTTGTTTCTATGACAATGTTGGCTTATCTCAGTAGTGGTATGATAGTTGAATTACAGTGGATAACACTTGAGGAGTTTTATTCAACTGATGATTAAGAAAAAGCTATGGAGTTAAAGGAGCAAGTTTAGATGCTAAGTAATAAAGGGCTCACTATAGTGCAATATATGTTAAAAGCCAAAATTATTGCTAGAAATCTTGCTCTAATAGGTGATCTTATCATTGAAAGAGACCTATTGTTGTATGCGTTAAGAGGTCTTGACCCAAAATACAAAAATTTTGTGTCTAATATCAAGATGAGGGAAGTTTTACCATCCATTAATGTGTTTATAGTTCCTTTAAAGGTATTGACAAGATGTTACATAAATAATCCTCTAATAAGTATGATCATTTTGATGCAAATGTTGCACAATTTGAAGGAAAGAATGCAACCTTTATGTTATTGAACAATAAAGAAGGTGATAATAAAGCTTGTTAGACTTTCAAACATTTTCTTCAAGAATCATCTCACTCTCAAGGAAATAAGAATGCTCTGGCACATTTCTTCAAGAATTTTCCTAACAAAATACTTTTTAGAAACATGTCTGTCAATTGTGTGAAACAGTTTGCAATAGTCTTTAGTTATGATTTGTTCTTATAGATGTTCTTCCAGGAAAATCTATCATCCTTTACCATAGTTGTTTAATTTAGGAATGCTTCCTCACACTCTTCTAATGGTGCCTCTAGGGTGCTTGACATTGGTGCTAGTCACCATGTTACCTATAATCCAACAACTTTATCAGACTCTATTCCATACTCTAGACTTGAAGGTATTACACTGGTAATGGTGACACTATCTCCATTTTAGTGTTGACCCTATTGTTTCTATCATAGATCTTAATGCTCATCCCATGGTTACAAAACCTAATTAAAGTGGTAATATTAAACCTAAGGTTTTCTTAACTATATCTTTCTCTTCTGTTTTGTGTAAACCTAAAAGCTATAAGCAAGCTTTGAAACTTTCTGAGTGGAAGAAAGCTATCCAAAATGAAATTGATGCTTTAAATTACAATAACACTTGGGTTTCGTTACCATTACAAGTATGGGTGTCTCCCATTACAAGTATGGGTGTCTCCCATTACAAGTAAATGGGTATTCAAAGTTAATTTTTTGCAAATGGATCTTTGCATAAATATAAAGCAATATTGGTTGCTCATGGATTTATACAAGAATTTGGGGTGGATTATTTCAAAATATTTAGTCCAATTATGAAGACTTCAACTATAATGCTATGTTTAGTCGGAGGGAATGGAAAGGAATTAGAATTTATTCCTTCCATTTGTGTGTTTGGTTGGGCTGAAAAAGGAGTCAAGAATATAATCAATTCCTAAAGAAGAAGGAATCACAATTCCTTCTCCCCCTTTAGGAATCATGATTCTAATCCTATCTCAATTTTGTTTTCTAATTTTACCCCCACCCTAAATATAACCCTAAACTCAAATCCCAAATCCCAAATCCCAAATCGCAAAACCCTAAACCCTAAACCCAAATCCCAAATCCCAAAACCCAAAACCCGAAACCCAAAATCCCAAAACCCAAAACCTAAAATCCCAATCCCTTAAACCCTAAACCCAAAATCCCAAAACCCTAAACCCAAACCCCAAATCCTAAACCTAAATCCCAAAGCCCTAAATCCTAAACCCCAAACCCTAAACCTCAAAACCTAAAATCCTAAACCCTAAACCTTAAATCCTAAACCCCAAATACCTAAACCTAAAACCCTAAATCCCAAATCCTAAAACCTAAAACCCTAAACCCTAAATCCCAAATCCTAAAACCCCTAAACCCTATTTAGAAAAATAATAATTTTAACCATAAACCTTAACCCACAAATATAGCCCTAAATCCTAAACCCTAAATCCTAAATCCCAAACCTCAAAACCCTAAACCCTATTTAGAAAAATAATAATTAAATAATATTATTCAAACTTTACTGAATATAGGGATATTAAGCTAATTTACAGTTTTTTCCATTCCATTTCAGTGGCAAACCAAATACTATAATATTGATTCCTTCTTTTATTCCAATGGTCAAACCAAACAACATTGTTTCCTTTCCATTCCATTCCATTCTCATTCCCATTTTGATTCTGATTCCATTCTGTGAACCAAATGCCACCTAAGTGTTATGCTTACTCTTGCTTTGAGTAAAGGGTGGACATTGAGGAAAGTATATGTGAATAATGCATTCTTTCATGGAGATTTGCTTGAAGTTGTGTACATGCACCACCTCTTGGCTTTGAAGAAGAGGCTCCATCAAAGTGTGGAAACTTCAAAAGGCCTTATATAGTCTGAAAAAGTTACAAGGTCTTGGTACTATAAGTTATGTCATTGCTTGCTTGGTATAGGATATACAAACTCTAAGGTTTGTACCTCCCTATTTCTTTTAGATAATAGTAAGGAATTGATGGTTATTTTGGTTTATGTTGATGATATCCTAGTAACAGGATCAAGCTTAGTTCTTATGGAAAATATTATTGCATAGTTGCATCTTTAATTTTCTATTAAGTATTAGGGTATTCTTCATTATTTTTGAAGTTGTTTACAATCTTACTTGTATGCACATGTCTTAGAATAAGTTTATGAAGGATTTACTTAATATGGCTAGTCTTCTTGATGCCAAACTTGTAGCTGCTCCAATGACATAGGGGAAATTGCTCAATAAGGTGGATGGTCATGCTCTTGGTGATCCATCTAAGTATAGGAAGCTGATAGAATCATTTCAGTATCTAAGCCTTACATGACTTGATATTAATTTTAGGGCAAATAAGTTGTGTCAATTTATGGTAATTCCTACTGATTTGCACATGCTTGTAGAAAAAAGGTTGTTAAGGTATGTTAGTGCTACTTTAGAGCTTGGCCTTACTTTGTAGAAATGTAGAGTGCTACTTCTAGTAGGTTTTTTTTATGCTGATTTTGCAAGCTATCTAGATAATCTCTATAATACATTTTCCTATTGTGTTTACTTAAGTGAAAATATATATTCATGGCATAGCTCTAAGTATAAAGTAGTGTCTTGAATTAGCATAAAGAGTGAGTATAAGGCTATGACTCTAGCATTTATAGAAATTATTTGGCTTAGGTCACTTTTGGCTGAGTTGTGCATTGTTCTTACTTATGTTTCTGTGCTATTTATGGATAGTACTAGGGCAAAATATTTGTGTTGCAATCCTATGTTCCATGCTTAGACGAAGCACATTAAAGTGGATCACCATTTTCTCAAAGACTAGGTTGTCCAAGGTACTTTGTTTGTTAAGAAAGTTTCCAAAAATGATCAAATTACTAATTATTCTTATTGATAAATATTTATGTATTGTTCATGATTTTGAATATTATGTATTCTTGTTCCTTGAGATTAACATGTTATATTTTGGAAGTGTTCAAGAAGATACGCTTGGTCTTGAACCATAGAACTCTTAAAATGAGAAATATGTAATCCTAAATATGTTCACAATTGTGGTATTAAGGAGGAACATTAATTACCGTGAAAGATTGTCATGTCGATTAAAAGTACATTGTAGTTCTATAAATGTTGATAAGTGATTATCATTTAATGACATGAATATATAAAATGTGTATTTTATATATTGAACATGACCTAACTAGATGGAACATTATATGGATTCTGTTTTGTGTCATTAATGTTTCCATTGTGTCTTTAGAATCTTAGATATGAAATGTGAAGGTTTTTCACATGAGAAGTATATAATATGATTGCTATTTAAATACTATCTTATGACAGGAATGAAATAGTAGTTCCTTGTGTACAACCTATGCGAAAGAAATCTATATGTTAATATTATCATTGTCCCTCCATTTTGAGTTATGATATTACTAGGCCCCTTGGTAAAGTGGAATTAATCGCATGCAATATAACTGATGTAGTTATAGTTATAATTCACTTGAGAGACCAAGAAAACAAATATAATGCAAAAGTAACACAATTCTATTTTGAATATTATTCATAATATCATGTGACAAGGATAGACACAAAATTTGTAGATCAAATAAATAATTACTATGTCATTTGGAAAACTATACTGTAATGATAGAACCTCTTATAGTCAATAATAAAGAGTTTTATATTATTGCTAAGATGATATAGATCCTCTATATGGTCATACCAATTGAAGAGAAACAACGAGTATTTTACATTTCATAATGATGTATAAGATAAAATACATGAGATGAAATGCTAAAATAAAATGTCATAATATGAAATTCTTAGACCATAAATAAATTTGTGAAGTTATGAAAATATTATTTTATATAATGTTTGAATGCATTATAAGGATAATAGAATAATATGAATAATATTATTTGTTCATAAATTACTTTATTAAACTAATCACAAGTTGAAATTGAAGAGAGCATAAGATGGCTAAACAAGGCTAGTGGCATTTGTGTAATTGATTCAAACCTTACACAAAGAGTTACCCTAACCCTTGCCTATTTAAGGAGGCATAATTGAGGAAAATAAAGCCAATAGACTGCCTCCAAAACCCTAGCCGAAATCTTCCATTTTTAGCAGTCAAGTTTTTCCTTCTCCTAGGCCAAAACTTGGTAAGGCTTGCTCAAGGCCAAAACCTTGGTGGTTCAACCCTAGGCCAAAAGTCTCTTCTCTCATCTCTTCATGCTAGGTGGTTAGATCTAAGTCTTAAACTCTACAGCCATATATCTAAGAGGTGTGGTAGTTTGTTGTTTAGGTTCAAGGTGAACCAAGAGGTGCTCTCGAAAGAGATGTGGTTTCCAAGAGATCAAGAATTGAAATTGACTTCCCTCTACTCAAGAGATTTGACAATATATTAAGGTAAAGATAATCTTCTTCATCTCTAGTAATAATGTTGATGAGATTTCTTTATTTTATTTAGTGCATATTAGGTTTTTGTTGAAATGCTTAAGAGAAAATTTTGCTTGCAATTGTCATACAAATGAGGTCTTTTTTTGTATTGAGCAAGTGGTGATAGGAAAATTTCAAATTCTCACCATATAGGCATACACATGAAATCCCAACATTTTCCAACTTATTCTTTTATATATTTTAGGCATAAACTTATGCTTTACCAAAACCATGAGTTTGTAGGGGGATATTGAGTTGAGTGTGTCATTTTATGAAATGTAATATTCTTAGTAGGTTGCTAATACACAAAATTTGTATACTTTGTATAACGTGATAAGTATACTTCTAAGTTCGGTCTAAAAAGGAAGTATGTGGTTAAATAATTCAACAAAAGTTCTTAAAAACAAATACAAAAAATAAACTTAAACATTCTGTTATAATATTTTAGGTTTTCAAAAGTCTAAACTAATAACATAAAATAAAAGGATAGGAAGAGAATTGATTCATCAAATATTAGGTAGATGTATAATTAACACTCAATAGAGAATTTATGAGATTTATTAGCTAGTTGACTATGTTTGCTTAGAATTATTTAGGTTATTAAATAAATAAATTCATATTATTGATTTTCCCTTTTATATATGAAAAAATCTTTTGGCAGGGATCAATTTCATTGTTGATCAAATCAATTAAAGTCTTTTGGCAAAGATCAGTAACTAATGATATTAAATTATGCTTTATTATTAAGAAAATAACAAACCATTTAAATCAATACTTTTAGTGAGGTTGTCAATTTAAACACTTATTCAAGGTTCCAAAATTAAATCCTAAAATCTAACTTTCAGATTTTAAATCCATTACCAAAAAATATATCGTCAATATATTCATCAAAAATAATTTTGTAGAAATTTTGAATGAAGAAATAAACTCAATTTATTTTGTAAAAATATGAACCTAAATTAATTTTCACAAATATGATAATATAACTAATATCCCATAGTCATATTCATATGCTCAAATTTAATGAATGATCAGTAAATTAAAAATAACATTCAAAAAGATACATAAAAATTGAATCTATAAATAATAGAATACAATTAAAGTTAATATCTCACGAATATTTACAATTAAGTGTCACATTTTTGTGTGTTGAAAGCAAGAAAATCAAGTTTTATTCATTGCTGAAAATGGGAGAGAAAAGTGGATCGTGAAGAAAAAATTATCACGTACTACGACTCAATGTTTCCTCTATCGCGGCCCACATCTCATAAATGTATGTCCCATTTCAAACAAGGAGGGTCGTGCTCAACCAAAATTTATCCACGTTGTGGCTCTAATAAACCTACTTGAATTTCATGTTTTAATAGAGTGGAATGCGCCATGGCCCAATCTACTTCATTATGCGACATACGTTGCTTGTTTCACAATATTGTCTCACCCCTTACAAACTAGTTGAATTACATGTAAGCTTTACATCTTTTGTTCTTCTAATCTTCTAAGTTGAAAATGATTCTACAAGTACGATTCTTCATATGTTGATTAATTAAATAAACTTGAAGCTAAAAATGCTAGAAAAATAAAATAACATACCCGTGATTCCAAAAACATAGATTTTCTTAAAATAATAATAAAATCATGCATATGTAAATCTATTTATAACATTTAAGTATAAATAAATAGCATAATATTAGTTTTTTTTTAAGCACTCATCAGTTGTTAAGGTTGTTATGCATTGTTTAGTCTTTGCTATAGACGTGTAGGGTGTGTGCTTCGTTAAGTATGTTAACTTATACTATAAAAGGGAAGTGTAAGATATGCTTTTTTCATTCAATAATTTTATAGTTTTTCCTCTTATTTTTCTATGTGTATTTGCACTCTTGAATTGAGTTCTTGATTATTGTGAAGTAGCTATTGTGGTTCATATAAGCATTTTCTTTTTTAGCGCATTATGCATCAATGGCACAGTGATAAAAGGGCATAAAAATCTATTTCTAATAGCACATTTAGCTACATATATGGTGATAGCTATATCAAAACAAAATAAAACTCGTGCATTCCATACAACTTAGACAAATGTGAACCAGAGGCTACATTTTGGTTCAACTATCCTTCAAAAATTCTTTTCAAAAAGGAGGGATGTATTTTGATCACTATTTTGTGTGATTAGTGTGTGATGAGGTTCTACTTCTTTTCCTTCTATTCATGTATTTATTTCTATATTTTGTTTTTTTTTTTTTGTTCTTTACTTATGCTTTTCATGTTTTTAGTTATGTTATTTTAGATTATTGTTGGAGTCTTTATGTTTTTCCAACTATAGTTTTTCAGGAAAATACAAAAGTATTTACAAAATTACTCATTTCTTTCTTTTCTCTCTCCTCTTTGGCTACTCTCTAGCCCTCTTGTTGACCCTTACCAACCTCTTATTTAGGTCTTGCTAAGCATGTTTTTTTACACACACATCGTGTTCTTTCCAACCCTTTAATGAGGACTCAATGATCTAGTTAGCAAGGTATGCTAATTCCCTAAATATACCCCATTTTACTTTATTTTCAATCCAAAACATTTCAAAAATATTCTACCTTCACTCGAACACTTCAGCCACTTATGTTTTCTACTCATTATACAATTCAACTCGTACCTTTACTTACCCTTCTCATGTAGTGGTCCAAAAATGTTCAAGAAAGAATATATATGTCCCTACTAATGACAACATAGAAGAATCATTTTTTATTGCTCCTACTTCACCACCACTTGTGGATATATACGTGGTTGAGTAACCCATAAATATTGATGACTTCCTTATCATCTAAGAAAGGCTTACTTTATGTACTCTTGAGTATTTCTATAACCTTGCTTTTGTGCAATATTTCTGTACTGCTATCAGTCTCATCTCACTTATGTTTTATCTATTTCTTTCACTCTTCGAAAAAGTTTGGTCACATTCTCAAGGGATGATGTTAATAGATTATTATCCCTTCTCAATGTATGAAATCTATATTTTCACATTCTTCACTTTGATTATGAGAACATCCTTAGTGTTAATTTTCCTTCTAAACTAAAAACCTTAGTTCATGTACAAGACATCAATAGGATGGAAAATATGTTAGATGGTAATCAACATAGGTTTTTAGAGGTACTACCTCTTTAAAGGCATCTACAATCAAATCCCATCTTAGTAGTATCATGAACTCTTACATTCACCCACATGCTCATACTTCCTTCGTGACTCTTTTTCAAGGTCACCTTTTGGTCCTATCCTCGATAGTGAAACTATAGATCTTGCTAGCATAATCTATTTATATTTCATTCCTTTATTACACCTCATACTACTTTTCATTACTCTTCCCTAATCACGCACAAGGATAAAGCTATCTTTGCTCCTTTTTTTCTGATAGAGAGGTCATTTCTAATAGGTCAAAGCTCACTACTTTTGCCAATCCTTCCCATTATCATCTCCACAATCAACAATCCTCTAACCTTGGTTTTTCTTCCTCTTATGTGCCTCCATTTTTACTCATATTCCTCTAGTTTCTTCTCATTTGATTGGTTCCCCATAAATTTCTTCTCCCCATGTTCATCAATCATCAAACTTCTTTCTTTTATGATAAGAGTTGGCATACGTGAGACAAGAGTTGACTGGCCAACACACTACCATCGCTTAGGATTTCACCTTTTACTAGAAGTCACTAGTGCAACTTAATGATCACATTTTTAAACTAGAGCATCTAGTTCCATGATACACATCTTCTAGGTCTACTGGTTCATGACCCTCAATTTGACCACTTGTAAGTGGTGATACCTCTTGTGTTCACACTTTTGGAGTTGGTGTTGGAGAGAACACATCATATTTGCTTAGAATAATTAATACTTTCCATCTTAAAGGCCTATTTTTTTCTTTGTCAAATCCTTTCAAACGTATATGTGTAAGGTGTCCAATGTTGAGAATAGTCATAATATATTGTTACGATGGATTTCGTTCATGAAATAAAATTATTTAGGCCATTTTCATGAATATATTATGTTTAATGATATATGTGTATAATTTATGCAATAGTTTGCCATGAAAAGCCAAAGAGAGAGATTATAGCTTCTATTGTTTTCGTGTTGGCATTCTAATGAGTGCTTAAAAAGCACTAAAATTACCATGATTTAATGTATTTTAATTGATTAAAAAGATTAATATTTATATGATTTTATCATATTTTTATATAAATTTATCTTTTCATAATCATGGATATTTTTATTGTTTTAAGGTATTTTTGGTTCAAAAATAATTTAAAGAATTGAAGAATAATATTGGAGGCAATACATCACAAATATGTTGAGAAAAAATGAGGAAAAGTAAAAAAAATGGACAAAATGGACAAAATTTCCCAACATTGTCGATACCATGCCGAGAAATGTGCAAAACTATGCCACATCATGTCGATAAACGTGCGTAGCCATGCCATACCACACCACGCCAAGCAATGTTCCCAGTCGCACCGCACAACACCGAAGTCTGCGTTCATGCGCTTGCACAACGCCAAAGTCTGCGCGCAACCGTACCACATCATGCCAAACCCACTCGTGCATCTGTAATCATCTTCGCCCATCAGTGCCCAACCGCACCACATCATGTCAAATTTGTGCGTGTGCCACTACCTGCATCAGCACCCGTCCATTACGCATATAAAGCCCTTTTTATCATTTTTTTCCTACTTTTTTACCCTTTTCCTCACCTATGGGGATTCCCCATTATACAAATCACACCTCAAAAATATTTTATTAGCTCTTTCTTTCTCTAGCTTTCTTATTTTTTTTAGTTTTTAGTTTTAAAGTTCTTCTCTTTTTTAGAAAAACTACCTATGTTTTTGTAAATTTCTAGCTTTTGATTCAATAAATGAAAATGTAAATCCATTTGGAGGTTTTCTCTAGCTTTACAATTAATTTTATGTTTTATTCTTATATGTTATATTTAATTTGTCTGGGATTAAATTTAACATGATAGGTTGTTTGTAATTATGATATAATAATAACGTTGTTATGCTTGCGAAATATTAAATAGGTAAAAATCTCTATAAAATGAATTGCTTTTGTTTTTATTAAAGATTTTATATTAAGGATATTAAAGAGAAATATATTATTTTTCATTACAAAGTTAAATCTGAAAATTAGTTTTTAAGATTTAGTTATCCGGTCTGATTTAGAGTAGTGTTCTTTTATTTATTGGTATAATCGTCTGGTAGTTAGAGTGAAGCTCTATTTCAAAAGTTTTTATAAGAACTATTATTCAAAAATATATTGACAACATATTTTCAATAAAGGTTTTAAAACTTGAAAGTTAGTACTCGGATAATTAAATTCTTAGATTTAATTTGGACACCTTGAATAATAAATTGTCTAACCCTACTAAAGATGGCATTTAAATGGTTCATTTTCAATCTCTTAGAAAAAACAAATTAATTTAATTAACCAAATTAATTATCAATCCTGCCTATAAGTGTTAATTGATTTATTTAATTAATGAAGAATATATAACCTCACCAAAGGTGGTATTCATATAAAAAAAGAGAATCAATAAATATCAATTTATATCTTTAATAACCTAAATAATATGAACAAGCATAATTAACTTAGTTATTATATTCATAAATACTCCACTATTGTGAATGATAAAATTTTGTGTAAGTGTTTATTGAATCCATATCTATGTTTATTTTTATTATATTAGAAACACAAAAACCAAAATATCGTGACAGAATGTTTATGATTTAATTTTGTTTTTAAAAGTATAAATAATAAATTAAAAACCACATATATTCCTTCCTTAGATCGACCTTGGGAGTATACTTATCATTTTCTATGAAATGATTCTTACACTTGCGAGAGTTTTACAAATATAAAACCAAATTATTTTTAGGATCGGCAATGCCAGTTCTGCTCCTCACATTCCTGTGTGGAAAACAAAGAGTTTGTATGTTTTACTTATTGCATTTTCATCCTTTATGTAAGGTGAATTACTGTCACTTCAGTATTGCACACACTCATATAAAATTTACACTTCATATGATTGCATGATACACACACCACTTGGAAATGGATCATGTAGATGGCATGTTTAGCTGTGTATATGCATTATGTTCATTTTAGTATTTACAAGTATTTTTTGAAAAACTTACTTAGCATTTTTCAAACATAAATGGCTACTTTTTTAGCTCATCTTGTTGCTTTCCAAGTGGTTAGGGAGGACTCGACACAGTGGTAGCAAAGAATTGCAACCATTATCCTTATTAAGGTTGCAATTATCCTTGTTGAGGTAGTATATGAAAAAGTCAACGAGGGCCACATATCTATATTTTTTCTATAAATGTCTTATATTTGTATTTTTTGATTAATTAGAAAATATGAGAAAACTTTGTTAATTCGTGACTCAAGTTTTGGAGAAAAATAGTTTTTTAAGTTTTGTATCAATAATACATTAAGTGTGGCTCCATATTATTGATATGTTGAGTGAGTTGCAAAAAAATAGTTTATTGGTGGGTTTAATTAAAATTGAATTAAGTACTAAGGCATAGCTTTATCTAAATACATGTGCATGAGATCTTCCAATACCATATGTGTATCACTAAAATGAGCTATTGTTATTGTACCTAATAACATAGTGGTATAGCTTTAGAGAAGAGACAAATCAATTTGGATTATAGTTGTTGTGTAGACAATAGTGCAAGTAGCTTAAGCATAGTTGAGCATGGAGATCGAATCGATAGAGGTATAAGGGAGAATTTTATAGGTTATGAACTGTTGATTTACTATTTAGTGAATTGCTTCTTGTCAAGTAGTTGCCTTAAGCAACCCGTTGAAGTTACCTTAAGAAACTCGTGAATGTTACCACATAGGTGTGGTTCCGTAATGGATTTACCATGTTATATTGTTGTTTTAGGATGATCACATTCGTTGTTAGTATAATCAAAATTTACCCAAATATGTTCCTGTTGTCTCTTTAAGAGAACATGAAAATGCAAGTATACACGATCACAAGTAATTAGTGATTAAGTAATATATCGCTCCCACAGAGATTTGTTACTAATATTCGTTAAGTACTAAAATGGTTTCAACCTAATTTTATCCAAACAATTGATAGTTGGATGGAGTTTAACTAACTAATTTTTTATAACAGTTTATAAGAAAATTCTAGGATTATAGTTTCACCAAATTAATCCACTTGAATCATATTATTTTCTCTTGATTTATGTTCTCGCATTTAATTTTTCAACCAAGAACTCCTAATTTATCCATATGTCTCTTCCGATAAAAAATAGACACATCTCGCTAAAATAATTCACTATGTTCCTATGAGAATTAAATTCACCAAGATTCATTAAGTTCAAAGTTCTCAAATAGTTACACGTACAATAAAGGTATATTCTTATCCCTTAAATATATATGTTATTCTATCCACGAGCAACACATAAAAATGCATTTTCCAAGTTTATTTAAATGTCACAAATCAATTGATTAATCTTCCAACATTCAAAAGCATTAAGCACAAATAGAATAAACAAATTAAGCATCTCATAAATCATTCAAAAATAATTAATCCAAGCTTCATAATGTAAGTTACATGGAAACCCTAGAACAATTAAATTAGTTCATAGCAAATACTAAAATTACAAAATGAAAATATTAAGACATTTAAAGAACATTAAATGAAGAATAACAAAAAGAATTAAAAGTATTTCATCTCTGCGTTCTCTATTTTTCTCCCTAACCAGAACCACAACAAAAGCCAAAAATGGCTTCGGCGTGTTCCCCACACTCTCTCCCTTTTTTTAGAGTCAAAATAATCCATTATTTATGGCTTCTGCTCTCTCCAAAAATACAATAAAAAAAAATCTTTCGCGTGCAAAAAGTGTAAAAACATAACGTGCAAAAGAGTTGGACAGCGTGTGCAATTTTTTGATTTCTTTATACAATACGCATGACACATGGTGAGCTATGATTCGCTGGAAGAATAACAAGACATGTGGCAGCTTCATATTGGGTGGGATGAGACGGCATATGCAACTTCAGTGAACTGCGTCATAGAAGAATACCAGAATATGTGTTGTGCGGAACAATTGGATTCCACTCGCGTGGAAAATGGAAAGCACGCATGATTTGGGCCATTTGTGGTTTGATCTAATGGTGCATGAAGGAGACGCGTCTCAGGAAAATCATTTGCATAGACAGGTGGACCCCACTCTACACACCGGACTGCACAGACAAGTGGACCCCACTCTCTGCGTCGAATAGTGTGTCGTAGATGGAAAAATGTCCAATCGCCTGTATAGTGCTTGCATCTGACTCGCCTGATCTTCACCATTGATTTTCTGATCTGATGGTGCGTAAGGCACATTGAACAATGACGTGCGTGGTACTACTTCTCTATGCAAAAAAAAAAGTTTTGTTAATTGCATTTAAGCCCTCTAATTTAATTCAAATTAAATTTGCAACTTTTTTTATTTGCAATTAAGCCCTTTTTAATTCAAATTAAATTTTAACTTTTATTATTTGCAATTAAGTCTTTTTTCAATTCAAATTCTTTAATTTTCTCTAAAAAATATATTTCGTAAAAAACTAACAGTAAATATTAATTTAAGAACTTAAAATTAACTAAAAACATTAAGAACATAGAAATTATAATTAATAAATTGGACAAAATAACTCTAAAACATAGAGTTATCAGTTCCCATATAAAAGGATATGATTTTGAATGAAAAAGCTTTCTTTTCTTTATCGTTTTCCTATTTATACCATGATTATGTATGTCGTGTTATATTATGGCTATTGATTATTCTTATCTATTGTTGTAATTGAAGTGGATATTTCTTTCTTTTCTTTACTCTTGCATGTTTAGTGAGTCTCGATGCATCCATTTCACCTCTCCTTAGTTGTGCACCAAGTGCCAAAAATATTCAAATAAAATCATCAAAGGATTGGCATAGAGAAATCTTTTGACTATGAGCTAATGGTAAGCAATGTTCATCTTTTTAGGGTAATAAGATATCTTATGTGCACAACATGAACAACCAAAATACTCTTCATTATCTCATATGGATTTTTATATATAGAATAAATAAATATAAATTAATGATCCAACATCATATAATAGTAACACTAATGAAATGTGTGCCTACATGTTATTTATACATAATAAGTTCACGGGATATGTGTTTGTTTCATATGTGTAGATTAGAGGTGTATATTAAAGTCATTAAACTTCAAACATGTAGTGTGCAGATGTGTTGAGATCCTCATGTTTCAAACTAATAGTGTGTGGATGAGTTGATCTAAGAAGATGGATGAAGTGCACAAGATGGATACACTTGGACTATATATGTTTATGGGTGTTGGGTGTGCCGCGATGTTTTGTTCATAGGAACGAACATCTTTAGATCATCATTATGATCATCTCATGATTGATATGCATCAGTACTTAGTTGTGCAGTGTTTTACCATAGAAATTCAAACAGAGAGATTGTAAGTCATGTTTTCCTTTGAGTCTTTGTTGGCATTCCCGTGTGCAAAACATAGTGTCTATTTATTTTACTTAGTGTATATGTCTTCCTTTTTATAAGATTGGTTACTGACGATCAGTAATGCACATATGCACATAGTTAGGTAAACTTTGTATCCGAACATGTTTACACACACCATGGGGTTGATTTTTATAGTGTGCATTCTAAGTATAGTGTGTATTCTATTGTGCGGGTATTTATTAAAAATTACTCGATATTTTTGTGTGCCTCATTGGACCCTTCTCTCGACTACCTCACCATACTTCTCACTAGAGGGTTGATAAGATGGTCTATGAGACCCTTTATAAGGTACCACATGAGCTTGAGCTTTAGCTATAAATATCCATTCTCTTTGTGTTTTTATCCAGAAAAATTATAGCAAAGCTCTGTCAAATTGACATTTATTTTTTGTTTTCTGTTCACTCTTACCTTGGTTGTTCAATATTAGTGATTTGTGAATGAGTGAGAAAAAATTTGCTCTTGAGTGGTGAGTACTCAAGGAAATATTTTTGAGTGGGCTTTGGGTGAAGTGAATATCTGATTCCATTTCACACACCACCTTGAGTGTATTTTAGTACTGGTGTTACATTCTTGAGAGAGTAAAATATTCTTAGAATGTGAGTGGCTAGGACTATTTTACTAGTGTGGAGTAAGAAACACTATGCTTTTGGGATTATTAAATGCTTATAAGATAACGATTATGAATGATCATGATTGAGTGTATTTCCCCCACAATTGGTTTTTTGTGATTCATAGTTGAGTGTAATTCTCCTAATTAGTTATTAGTCACTCGTGGTTGAGTGTAGTTCCCATAATTGGTTGTTCACTTTCTTTTTCACTTTACAAATTACACTACATTGAATTTTGTTAGCTTTGGGTGAAATTAGGGTTTGCAAGTCAGACCAAATGGTTGCAAAGGTAACAAGCGAGAGCAGTAATAGGCAATTAGGGAAAAGGTTCCAACTGATAGAGGTATTTGTATTTATATTTCTATCGAGTTGTATTTGTTTATTATTTTTAGTGGATCTTTTGCTGTTGAGTGGTTGCCATAACCAACCCATGGATGTTACCACATAAGCATGGGTTCTATGTGGGTTGACCTCATTACTTGAGTGTTTTTGTATAATCAGCTCATGTATTTACCAATATACTAGATTTTGACTATGATTAGAAAGCTTATTTTTTTACTAGTTGGATGCTTTCTTTCTATTCCTTGTAGCATGCCTATAGCTTTCTCTTTATTGTTTCTATTGATTTAGACTACATGTATATGAGTTTGGTGTCAGTCTCTACAGATTTAGTATCTTTTTACCCTAGTTGTGTACCATGTGTCACACTCTTTCTTTTTGTATGATGTATTTTGTATAATTATATACTGTGAGAGTACAATCATCATTTACCAAATATGTTCTAGTATATGAGGTCTTAAAGTGATTGAAAATCCTTTATAGACTTTCTAGTATGTAAGAGTAATTTGCATGCTGTGGGATGTTTGCTATGTTTATGAATGTTGCTAGTTTGGATAGAAGCTTGTGAGACACACTGCTACGATGTTTTTATTGCATATTTGTCTTTCATCTTATGGTTTCTTTTGTTATTTGTTGAATTAAGCACGTTGTTTAGTTCTTTCATTGTGTATTTGCTTAATTCACATTTTGAGGCTTACTTGGCCAAGTTGAAATTGAGCTCTCAAAAATATTCCATGATTTAGCATTTCCATGCCTCATCTAGACCTTGGTTTTCTATTTGCGTCAAAAGAATAATTGACCTATGTACAATTGTTCCAACGTATGAAATTTTATGGTGCTTCTCGATTCATAATGAATCCTATTAATTATTAATTGTTGAAATAAACTTGATTTCACTAAAATAATTTTGGACTTGAAAAGTATTTATTAGGTGTTGTAAAAGTTCAATTTAAGAATCCATTATATATTATAGTCCAGTAAATCCAAGTTTAGAAACTTGCTTTAGAATTGTCTAAAAGAAATATTAGATATTTTAAGAATAGAAAATAATATATTTCTTCATAGTAGATATTTTGATGTATAATTCTAGTAGGTCAACTATGATCATTAGATAAAAGTGTGTTTTCATAATCCTAACCATTGATTAGAATGAGCTTTTAGTATAAATAGGGGTGATCTTACTCATTTTGTATCAAACCAAAATTTTAATATGAATATCAAGTCTCCTCTTCTAGCTAATTATCTTGTTTCATATTCTCTTCCAAACATCTAAAAGCCTCATAAAGCATTACTCTTCCTACAAAGTGGTATCAGAACTAGTAAAGTTGTTTCAAATATATCATTATAACGTATCAAAATAAAGCTCCTGACAAGAAGAACATGACCCCTAAAAATCATTATGATTCAAGTTTAGATGCATCACCACATGATAACAAAAGCTTGCTACTAGAAACAACCAAGTTGAATTGAGCCGAAATTGAGTTGAGTTTAGATAGACCTAGCTAGAGCTAAGTTAGAGATCTTTTTAAGATTTTTCAATGTTTGAAATCCATCCATGCAATCAAAATTTCAAAATTATATATACATTAAGAGATATGGTTATTAATATGGCATCCTTTTAAGTCTTATGCTCAACAAGAGAAATTATTACAACTAGAGTATCAAGATTATGACTCAATTATGTGCACATGATTTTTGGGATATTGCAGAGAAAGGTTACAATGTGCTATAGGATGAGACTACACTAAGAGGTGAGTTTGAATCTAGTTCGAACCCATTTCCGATTACTTCCCTAGAGTTTTGGCCATTTTTAATTAAATTAAAGGAAACTAGGAGAAACTAGAAGACATAAGGATTATGGAAAAGGTACTCCATTCATTAGATCCAAAGTTAGAGCTTGTTATGGAAATGATTGAGGAATCAAAAGATGTGAAAGATACAATTATCGATCAAGTATTGGGATCCTTGTAAGCCTTTGAAGAAAAACATAAGAGAAAGTAGATGATTACTGAACAACTTCCGAAGATGAAACTAAAATAGAAGAAAATTAAGGCTATGATAGAAACCCACATGATTGAGGAAGAATTCGGAACTAAGGACGAGGTAGAGGTCAACCTTGTGGGTGAGGTTTGAATAACAACACTAATAGCTTTAGAAACTATGAGAAGAAGAAAGCTCAACATGTGGTAGGGGAAGAGAAAATTTGAACTTGAGGTATGTCAAATCCCAAGATAGTTATTTATAAATTTGGACACTACTCTTCGGAATGAAGAACTAAAAGTAAAGTTGAAGATAAGGTCAATTATATGGAAGATAAGAGCCATGAAGAGGGATTTTATTACTAGTATATAAAGGAGATGTTGAAAGATACAATATCACTTGGTATCTTGACACTGGTACAAGTAACCATATGTTTCATAGAGCTAAATGAATTGATAATTGGAAACATTTTTTTTGTGGTGAATCCAAGATCTTGATGAAAGACAAAGGTAAAGTCCTAATTCGGTTGAAGAAAGGTAGACATCAATTTATTTAAAATGTCTACTATATGCCTAGTATATATGAAAAATAATATTTTGAATTTAGGTCAACTTTAAGAGGAAGGATGTGATATTCATTTGAAAGATGGTAGTCTTTCAATAAAACATTATAGAAGTAATTTGATTATCAAGGTGCCAATATCAAGAAATATAATGTTTTATTGAAAATTCAAAATGATATAGCAAGTTATCTTAACGTTAACTACAAACATGCATCTTGGATTTGGAATCTTTGATTTAGGTACTTAAGATGTAGATAGATAGAATAAAATATACAATATGCGATAAAAGGAAAGAAATTATTTCGAATCACATTACGATCCTCATATGTCTCCATTTACTTTGATAGAATTGTCTTTGTACAAACTAAAACAAGAGAGCATAAAATAAGGCGATATAACAAGATAAGCCGACATAGGTCCCTGATTATATTGTAAAATCCTTGAGTTGTTTATGGCAATCACTCAGAACAATCCACTAATAGAATAAAAAAAATTACAACTCAATAGAAATAAATCTCTAATATCTCTAGCTACCTCTGTAACTACTATGATCCAAGCTGGATCTGATTCTCCTCTTAAACCCTACCACCACCTGATGCTACAATCAGTCATCAACTATCAATATAAGTGAATCCTATAGTTATGGCTTATCTACAACTCAGGGATCTAATAAGCAATCTGAGTCTCATATGTTAATTTACTTTTAATTACCCAACCTTGAAAAATCTATTTTTGCTAAAAATATTCACTAACCACTAACATCGAAACCATGCTCAAGGTATTAATAATCCAGAGTCAAAAAACAATCTACCTTTGAAATAGCAAGTTTTAAATTCACCATAGTTTCCCACATTATTCTAATTACTTAAACAATTAAAAGATGGACATTTATAGAAAATTCCAAGGAATCTGGGTACCTAACTAGCCTTTCGTCGCTCTCCACATCACCCGGGACAATGAGGCTCATCGTCCATAGTGGCAAGGGTAATAACCATTACCAGACGAGGGTAATAGCTATTACACAACACTCACCAGACAAGGGTAGTGAGGGGATGGTGAGACCCCGACAAGCATACAAAAAAATTATTTTTTTGTTTCTAAAATTTAAATAATTTCCCACAAATACTTGCAAAATAATTCAAACAAAAACATAAAAAAATAACCGTGTATGCATACTAATGAACCAACCCTCGTGGTGTATAAAACATGCAAACATACAAAGTGTTACCAACTATGAAATTGTGTAAAGTAATAACCATCATTAACTAACCTTACATAAAAGACGACAAAACATACCCAAATTTTGTACAAGGGAATTCAACAAAGACATAAAGAACGTACACAACTTATAAGACCAATCAAGCAAACTTTTCTTGGTAAATGTTACAATTTTCTTTGCTTTATTCATGATTTAAAAAAAATTAGTGTATTTTTAAAGCAAAAATCCAAAGTATTTGGACCATTCAAGAATTATAAGGTTGTTGTAGACCATTCAAGAAAGAGAGTGGCTACCAGATTAAGGCACTGGAATCAGATTGAGGAGGAAAATTCACTTATAAGGAGCTTTAAGACTTTTGCAAACTAATGAAATTCGATGTCATCTAACTCTTTTAAAATTCCCCAACAAAATGGTGTGTTAGAAAGGAAGAATAGGACGATCATTGACATGATATGAAGCATGCTCAAGAGTAAGAAATTATCAAAGGATTTTTGGGCTAAAGAAGTTATGTGTGTAGTCTATCTATCCAATAAGAAGTGTTAAGTAATGACACCACAAGAGGCACAAAGTGGAAGAAAGATCGACATTTCCAATTCATCTACTAAATGAGATAAGAGAAAAGCTAGATGTTAAAAAGTAAGAGTTTTATCTTATCAGCTATATATGCAAACTCATAATGCTATATGTTGTACAATCCAAGCAATAAAAAGATCGTAATTAGTCGAGATGTGACATTTGATGAGGAAGGAGAATGAAATTTTTGATCTCATAAATATGATTTCAATTTCTTTCTTCAGTTTGAAGAGGATGAGAAATCATCAGTAGATCAACAAGGAGAAATGTATCAAAAGCTAGACATTGCATTGACTTCACCAACAACAGTTGTTAAAGACTCATTGCCATCATTTCTAAATGAAGAAAGCATTCCACGTGCAATGAATCTACAAGAAATTAATGAGGATATTGAAAGAATATAAGATCTTACATTCGTTTATCTTTTTATGGATTGTGAACTTGTAAGCTTCGAAGAAGCTGCACAAGAAAAGAAATTGAAAGATACTATAGAAGAGGAGATGAAATCAATCACAAAGAATGATACATATGAACTTGTTTCGATTTTAAACAGAAATAAAGTTATAGGTGTCAAATGGTGTACAAAATAAAAAAGAATGTCAAGGGAAAGATTGAAAGGTATAAGGTAATGTTAGTTGCAAAAGGATATAAACAAAGACCGTGGATGATGATTAGGAGTAAAGTGACAATTAATATGGAAAAGTTTACAAAATGTTTATATTTTGAAAAAACGTATATAATATACTTGTTAGAATGTTATTATATTTGAGTTTTATTAAATAATTTCATATTTATCATTAAAATTTGAAAAATAAATAATATTTTAATATTACTATTTCTTTTTAATCGGCCATTTTTTACTAAATTAGAGAATTTAAAAAGTATATCTTTTACAATTTGAAGATTAAACGATATTAACTCCAAAATTCAAGGAATTATGATAAGAGCTAAATTATTGCATTTTTGTTATGATTTAAATATTGATATTTGTGTGAAAATTGTGTTTATTTGATTATTTAATCCACAAATGTCATTTCACGGGTATTTCGTGTTTAAAGTACAATTTTAGATAAAATCATGATTTTGGAGAAGTTAGGGACAAAGTACAATGATCGGGATTGAATGAAAATAAAATGAGAACAAAATTTCAAAATTTGGCACTTCACCGCCGATGAGAATATTCTCGCCGCCGGCCATATTCATCTCGCCGCCGGCGAAAATCTTCCCGGGAGCACAAATTTTGGCAAACTCATCTCGCCGCCGGCCAAAATCCAAAAAACTAAAATTTAATTTTCCAGAAATCTCGCTCCGGCGAGAATAAAGTCACCGCCGGCGAGTTTAGTCCGAAACACATTTTTTATGTTATTTTGTTCCAAAATTGCCCCCCAAACCCTAGATCTATATATACATTATGATGGAAAAAGAGGGGGACGGTAGAGAGAGTAGATCTAAGTTATGTTTTGAGGAGAAAAGGAAATTTTGGAGAGAAAGGTTGGAGAAGCTTGAAGGATCATCACCATTGTTGCTACCAAGTCTTCATCTTCAAGAGTTTTTCATCTCTTCTCCTTAGCTTTTATTTTCTGCATTTTATTTAGATTTGTTATTGATGGATTCAATTGAAATAATGTTTGTTCTTATTTTCGTTATGAACTAATTCGTTTTTGCTAAGGCTATGATGTAGTTGAATCAAGAAAATCTGATTTCTTGTGTTATCGTTATATGAATTCATTGTTTTCAAGTTGAGTATTTATTTCCATGCTTAATGCTTTTAAATTTCTGATCAAGATTTAAATGATTTGTTGCATTATATTGAGACCGAGAGGAGATGTGTAATGAACGCTTCTTGTGATAAATACCGTATGTTGAATGCGAGTGTGAGAACTAATGCATGATGTATATGGTTATTCTAGAAATTCCATAAATCGTAATGTGCTTGTTTGTGATTAAATCTTCATAGAAATATAGTCGGTTTTCATAGATAAGTAATTCTAATATAACTCGAGATAGAGTATTAGGTAAATTTGGGTTTTTCAACCATCACTTTTAACTTTGATTCTCATATAACGTGATTTGAAATCAGATTCAATTGATTTAGCGAAATCAAATGCCTTAGCGTTTTTAATCATTTGTGAACAATATTAAATTTTGTTTTTTGCGTTTAGTTTTATGTTAATCTGTTTTTTTTAAACAATTTCAAAAATTCAGTTTTCAAATAAAATTAGGATTAGTCAATTTCAGTACTTAGTAACGCCATTCCTTGTGGGTTCGATATCCGTACTTTTGTACGCTTTATTACTTGAACGATTCGTACACTTGCAAAATTACGCATCAAATTACTATGCCACCTCTCCTTTTATCATATGATCAACATGCTAAGTAGTGAGATATTCATTAATGTAACTTGTATATGGAGTTTTTGTTATTATATTATTGTTATTGTTCTATTAAGATTGTTAAAAAGAAAATTAAAAGGGAGCAAAGAAATCAAGCAAATATAAACGAAAATAATAATTTGTTTCTTCAAATATAACTACATTATTGACATATTTATAATTAAAATTTAAACTACATAAATTATACATATTTAAGTGGGTTATATGTTGTTAAGTCATAAGATACTCGGTAAAAATAATAACAATTACTTTATATAAATGTTGTTTTATCTTTTTCCATAATAATTAGGATAGGATGATACTTTTGTTACTTTATTTTCATAAGTTGATTACATTAATCATATTTCTTTGAATTTGTGCACTTTAATCACTTCATTGATATATTTTAGGCACTTTAGTCATTTCATGCCAATTTTGTTTTTCTTGGATAAAAGTTTTATTTGAAAAACTTAAGTTTGATCGAATTGAATCTTATTAGGAAAGATACGTAGATGTTTAAAAAGTAAAATATCTCAAAAAAGTTAAAAAAAATGAAAAAAAAAGTGATTAAAATCATCAAGATAAACATATAATGACTAAAATATTTATAAATATAACAATAAGATAATTAATAAAAAAATTAAAATAAATTGATTAATATATTCAATGACACATGTCCATTTTTTCCAGAAAGTTCTAAATGTTGCATATGCATTTACTAATATGAATAAGGATCCTTAATGTGACCATTTTTTGGTTTAAATAATATTATTTTTGATAAATTAACTATTTTTTGTTAACTAACAATAACTCATCACAAAACATAGTTTTTTTATCACACTATTCAACAAACCAACAAAAATATCCTTATTTTACAAGTTTAATAAGATTGGATCATTGTAAGACTCCATTGTATCTTCGACGATCTCGTTGGAGCTTCAACCACCCCACTGATGATCTCATTGAAGCTCAGGTAGTCCTATTAGTGACCTCGTCGAAAGTGGATGTAACATGTTATATCCAAAAGTAGAGTTGGATGTAGCATGTTCCAGCTTCATTGGAACTTCAATGACTTTACTAGAGATAGATGTAACTTATTACATCTAAAAGTAGATGTAGATATAACATGTGTTACATACAAATATAAAGTTAGATTTATAAATTATAAAGTGAAACTCAATCAACAAACTTATAGAGGTTGATGTAATGTGTTACAAACAAGCATATATGAAGATGTAACATGTTACATATAAAGATACAAGTAGATATTATAAGATATGAAAGTTTTCGAAAATTCAATGGGTCGTCAGAACTTCGGTGAGTGGTTGGTGACAAGCGTCGGAGATATTGTGTGATCTAATATTATTTCTATTTTATTCAATAAATATATTAAGAATATTTTGATATTTACTTATAAAACTATGAATCTTGAGTTAAATTTTTGATGCTCTAAACAAATGTTATTGAAATAAAAAAAAATATACTATATAAAAATAATATTCTCTTAATGTGACATTTCATACAAATATGCAACTCAAGCCAAACATGCAAAAGCCCAACCCAATGTAAAATGTCCCTGCTCTTATACCTCATAAATTCTAGGAAGGTTTGAAACTTAGTCTTTCAGAAAAGTCATAGGTTAGTAATTAAGCCCAAACAATTTCACCAAGGAGTTAGGACTCATCCTCAAAACTCCAAACTTGAAAGTCTCAAAGAAGACTAATTAAATCACTTGTAAACTTACATATTATACATATTGTACTCATTTGATTTATCGGACAAAGTCAGGTAGTTGTTTCCCCTTCTTCTAGATGAGTTTTTTTCATGTCAAAAATTGTTTCATGTTATTTCTTTTAATTGCACTTAATTTACTGCAAATTTTAATTAAGTCTAAATACATAACATTTGTAAAAAAGACCTATTTACCCATCTATATCCAACATTCATACCAAATAACTCATTCAACATACTCAGCCCAACAGTACTATTAAAAATTGTGTCATGTCAGTGTGATATATAATACTAAAAGTTCAATGTATTTTGGTCAATTTATTATTGTTGAAATTGAATCGATGTAGATTGATGACATTGGACATTAATACATACCTAAGACTTCATATACCTGAGTATATAATTGTTTGGTGTAATTATTGCTTACAAAAATATATTGACAAAACATATTCATATTTATTCTTTAAAAGAAAAAATGCTAAAATTAATAACTAACATTAAAACATTTCCACAACTTTGTATTTAAAATTTCTGGCTTGGTAGGTAAAAATCTTGAATCTAAAGGTAGGAATGGGGTCCAATAGGTCCACACAAAAGTAGTATGGAGACTTGGTTTATTTGTTAAGATTTTTATTAGATCACACAGATTTGAATATTAGATGCTACGTAATTTTAATAATTTTATAGCATATGCCCCTTACTAATTTTTTTTTTTAAATAAAAATAATATTTTAAAATTTATAACTAAAAAATCAAAAAGTATATTTTATGTATTTTTATCATTAAAAAAATAATAAATTATTTTAAATTAATCGTTGTTTAAATTAAACCATAATCTACGTTAATTTTATTGTTATGAATTTTAAGAGTTTTTTTTTTTTTTAATTTTCTCGTTTGTTTTCTTCTCATCCAAGCCATTTGAGACAATGTTTGTCTACTCAATCGTGTCTTTAACGTCATTTAGGACTTTTCTTCGTCAATTAGACTTTTGAGTTCAACATTTTTTTTTTCTTCATGTTGGGTCCATAGTACCATTGACTTATTACATTGCATGTGGCCTACTAAAGATATGTATATATTTTTTTATTATTATTATTATTATTTTTCCGAAAAGAAAATATATTAAGTTTTTTTTTCTGAAGAAAAACAGTAGTTTTTCTATTTAAATTTTATTACCAAAATTAAGTAAATCTAAGGTTTTCACTTTGATTGATTCCTACGTCTTCTTCTTCATCAATAAATTAATAAGATCAAGAACGGACCTATGCTGGGCCTGGACTGGCCCAAACTCCTGGCCTCGAGATTGCTCTATTATAGTCTAAATATTAAGTAAGAAAACTTAACAAATAGAATTTAATTATATTAATATTGAATATTTAATTTCAATTAGATTTATTTTACAAGATTTATATTTTATTGTTTATTTTCCCAATTTTCCCTGATACAAAAATTTCATATAAAAATTTCACACAAACTTGTAAAGTATTATAAGTATGTGTAGAATTTTTACACAAATAAACATACCTATTTAATATTTTCTTTTCTACACACATAAGTGAAAATTTGACGTATCCAAATTTTACATTAAAAATTAACTCACTTAACGCATTGTAATTTTTAGAATGTGCTAAACTGTACCCAAATTCCCAAAGTAGGGTGATTTATGCATTATATGTGAGGTATTTGAAAAACAAATTACTTACTTCAAATTTTTACCCTTATACAAATGTTAATTACATCATATATATATATATATATATAAGAAGCTTATAGTAAATGCTTGTAATTTCTCATCATATTTAAGTTATAGATTTTTATTTTGTGAATTACATTTTTACTAATGAATCTTGCATACAATATAGATACGAATATATGATAAAACGATGTCATCTTGACTCTTTATTTTTATAAAAAAGAAAAAATACAAAAAATTGTGATAATAACAATGACTTGTATTAATAATAGACATAAAATATGCTATATGTAAAAATAAATTATATTTTTACCCCGAAGCTTATAGTAAAATCATGTAGGTTAATTTGATATTTTTTATGATATACCTAGTTAAATTTCTATACATTTAATTATTTTTTTATAAGAAAATCTATTTTTATCTTTAAAATGAATTTTTTTTTCATTACTCATTGTGCATATTTTTGCATGCAACAAATGTTCAACCTTCTTCCATATCAAGTGTAAGTGTAAGTGCATGTGCATAAATAAATGTCTAAATATATTTAGAAATTTTTCAAATTTTTTTTTTTTGCTCAATTTTTTTTCATTTGTATTACCAATGATTCAACAAGAAAACAAACATATAAAAACATAATTGATAATTGAACCCAGATTTTCAAATGAAGATTTTTTTATTATTAGTCGACCTCTAGTATAGTGATAAAGGTTGAATACGTGCTTTGTTAAAATTGTTGTCATATATAAATACATTCTTATTTACGAAGGGAATCTTAAATTGAGAAGCAGAAAAGCATGATCAGTTTCTTTCAAGCAAGGCTTTATATTGTTTCCTTCTTTACTAGAGAAGATGGATCTACTTTATATTGAAATAAACATCCCAACTAAAATATCAAAACAAAATTTCCCACATAGATATATAGTTATTGCTTATCACTTCAATGTCCATCAATAATGGACTAGTCACTCTCATCTCCATGTCCCAATATGAATATCTGCCCCCAATTGAACTATTCATTTTTCTTTTAATTATAATGTTTTTAAATTCTAATATCCATTTGGAAGCACTAGATACATGTGATATATTTGTGCATAAAGTTTGAGATTTAAGTTCCAATTATAAGTGATTGTATTATAATTATTTTAAATTAAAAATAATGGCAATGGAATACACATGTACACAAAGGTACAAGTTAGCAATTGGATTTCTATTTAACACTTAACAACTCCATATTAGGGGAAGCTTAAAATGTGCTGACGCCTAAGGGCAAGTATGAAATTTTGACCATAAATATTCTTAAAAAATTTATAAAAAAATCCTTAAAACGTATAATAATAAATAAAAGTAGCACTATAATATAACATTAAATAGAGTTTAATTGAAAAATATTTGATATTAAACGAATTTAAATAATCGTAATTCAATTTAAATAGCGTTTAATGTGAAGTAATGTGTCGTATTTTTTTTAATAATGAAAATATATAAGCTGTCATAAGGAGTATTATGTTGTAGTTACAAGTTTTAGGATACTATTTTTATTGTTTTTTTTTAAATTCATATTGCAATATATATATATATATATAATTACTTTTATTTTTAACAATTTATTTTGTCATATATAACTTATTAGGGGTATCCAAAAATAGGTTGGTTTGATTTTAAATTAAAATTTGAATCAACTCAATCTAATCAGTTCTTAAAAAATAGAAATTAAACCAAATCAATTAGAGGCGTAAAACTATTCCAAACCGAACCAAAAAATTAGCATTAGTTTGGATTGTTTTTGAAATTTTTATTTTTCTTTATAGATTGTAACTATAACTTTTTGTTTGTTGAAAATAAATTTAGTTCTTTGAATTTCAAGTTATATATATAATATCATATTTATTAATGTATACGTTAGATAGTTTTAAACTTTCAATATAATCTATGCAAACATATTAATTTGAATATTTTTATCTATATCATGCACACAAATATAACTATAAGAAAAAAAGGCTTAGGATTATAGATACTAAGATTATATGATTAAGGCTTAAAATTTTTAAATTAAAGAAAATATGAAAAATATAAAAATAAATAAGTAAAAAAATAAATTATATACATGTTGGTTTGATTTTGATTAGTTTTTAAAATTTGAAAACCAAATCAACTCATGCTTAATCGATTCTTCAAAATTTAAAACCAAACAAAACCAACCCAACCCAAAAATATTTTGAAGTCAAGAAATTTTGGTTGGAGTGGTTTGGATTAATTAGGTTGGTTTAGCTCGTACAACTTTTGAACACCCTTATAACGTGTGCCAAACAAATAATTAGTATATATTTGACTTTTTTTATCAATAATTCAAGGTTTTTCTCAAACATACAAATAACAATAAATATACATGTCTATTCAAGTATCAATAAAGATGATAAATGAGCTTATACACTTAATAAACAAAGTTGGATATGTCAAATAAGTTGTTCAGTCAAACTTAATTCATTTAAAGTTAATTCGATGAACTTATGAGTTAAAAACTTGTTTATCTAATTTACGAGTTTAAATGAACAGTTCACTTTACTTACGAGCTTAAATAAGTAGCTCACGTGAGCTTATACGAGCTTATAACTAAATTTTTTTGGTTAAACATATATTTTTCTTTTGCTAAACATTTTTTTAGTTGCACACTTTTTTAACTGAACACTTATTTTATAGTAGTTTAAGTTTAAAAAAAATTCTTGTATAAGTTGTTAGCATTAATTTATGCAAAAATAAATCAAAATACAACTAGTTACAATTTTTTCTTTAAATAATAAAAATAACTTATTATTATTATTATTATTATTATTATTATTATTATTATTTAATGCAATGAGAAACTATTTATCAAATTCATATATCGTTTAGTTTAGTCTGATTATTAGTTTCCAACATCATTCCAAAATAAATAAGAGAGAAGTATATACCCATTATAATGAAGAAAACAATTATTATTATTTTTAATACATATATATACACACATATGCTTAAAAATATAAGAAAATATCACATTGATGATAATTTAAGAGTTAATGTTATAAACTTACATTCATAGTAGTAATAATAATAACTCACTTGTGGTTGAGAGTTGGATTGAATGAAGTCTTAAATTTATGTAATCTTTTTTATTTATTTGTTTTTATAATAATTAATTAATTAATTAATTAAAATAATTTTAGTGATTTTAATTAAAAAGGTTAAATGAATTATCTATAAGGAGCACAATCTTACTCGTATAAAAATGAACTCGATCCATTTAAAAATTTGATTAGCTAAGTTGAGTTATATCTCATTTTTATTGAATGAAAGATTGCAACCGATAGGCCTTAGAGGTGCACCAAGACATCACACTACTTTGACACCTCTGTAACACCCATCTTCATCTAGCCTATCAACTACAAGTATTATAAAATGAAAAATATATATAATACAAATCATTTTTTAGCAAAACCTATAATTAGGCTATTGCTAATATCTAAAAAATAAAAACATTAGCGAATGATAAGGCATCCCACCACTATGTCCCTATACAGATATTAGGTGCCCCAGAGACTATACAATCAACTACAACATTACTCTCCCTAAAAATATGAAAATAGTGAAAATTCATGTCAACAATATTTTCCAAGCAACCTACCCAAGTAAAGTACTATCTCCACGGCATCAATAATGATCTAGTGCAGAAAAGAGTCATCATTAGTGTTGAATTTTTGCCATTCAGGTGGTGCATACAATATTGCATAAATAGTTATTGCGAGCTCTACCTCAAAAGAAAATGCGAACCCATTGGAATATAGGAACAACCTTTGACAAAGGATCTTGATGTCTAAAATACCATGCATAACCTGCTAGACAAGGTGATCCAAAAGTAACACCAACGGTGTTGATCTTTATCCACCCTGAAAGTAACGGTCTCTAAATTACCTTTATGATCTATGGTGCTTGTCGTGATATTCCTTACACTCACACTCTTTAAAGGACCATAAGATCCTCCACTTTATTTTGCATGGATCCATATTGTAATAGACCCACTTCATGAATAAAATTCCAAATTGTGATAAATGTGGAGCTCATATAAGTGCATCCATCCTTGTAGCGAGCATCATTCCTATCTTTTCATATCACCTATATGACTAAAATTATACATGTTTTTCATAGATTGTCGATCTATGATACAAGAATAAATGACATTGTATATGTCCATAAATCTAAAATACAAGAATTTGTATGAGGTTGTCTACCAAAGAAGGAGTATAATAGATGCCATAAGGTACCTGCAAAATGAAAACTCAAAAAAGGTGAGAAATAGTCTCCTCTTTGCATTACAATCAGTAATAAACTTGATTTGTATAACTCACTAGAATACAATGGATACGGTATAGAAGTATGAAATAGCCTTAAATCGCCCTTCCCAAACTCTTATGTTCCCTAACCACGTGTAAGGAGTCATAGGTCATGCTAGTTATGACTCTTTCTTTAATCAAATGCATCCAAGTTTTGGTATCTGTACCTCTTTTGATAACTACTGAGTGGACCTCTGAGAAAATATCAAGGTAATACTTTTCAAAAGACTACAACAGGTGTCATCCATGATCCTACAAATTATTGCCTATTAACAATCGTAATGGTAGGTCCACAAGGGGCTACTCAACCTCCCTAGCCAATTATCTATCTAAAAATGTACTAAGAAATTCCTACCAACTAACCACCTAGATTCCTCAAAAAGAGTCTAGTAATGTCGTCGCAAGCTAGGCCAAACTAAATAGCAAACATAAAAACTTCATAGAGCTTCTCCTTTCCTCAAATACCATCTACGTAAGTAAAGCATAATGCTAAAGTTCTTTATGATAATTAGTTAGGAGAAATTTATTAACAAGGCCTTATTTAAGAGACTAAGATCTTGCAAATAAAGACCCCCTTCCTAGAGGGGACGATAACAATCCCTCCAAGAAACCTGAAATAATTTAAACCTATCCTCTTTCCATTACCAAACCTATCCTCTTTCCATTACCAAAAGAAATTATAGATGGTTTTCTGAGGTCATGTAGAGTATATTTTGTCCATTTATAAATAGAATGCAGAAACATGCTCTAAATAATTGAAATCCCTTGAAATAAGATGACACCCTGCCAAAAAGAGGGTGAACCCTTCTATGCATATATTTTTGCACGAATTTTATCTATCAATACTTCTTTGGAGTCCTTTGAAATAAGATGATACCCAAATAGGATAAGGAAGCACCCACAACGCATGTCCTAACAATAGCATGGAGAGATAAAATATTACTTCGAGGCACACCCTTACCGAAGTAAATGAATTATTTTTTTCAAGTTTACCAACTATCCCAAGAGATGACCTATAAATGAAAATCCTCAGATAAAACCTAGATGTTCGATGAGTAGGCACGACTAAAGATAAGCAAGTCATCAGCATATAAAAAATAAGTCATTGCTATAATACCTATAGGAGAGGAAATTAGCCAAAAGTGCTTATTATCCACCAAGGACCCAAGGTACTTACACAAATAATCTTTTACAATATAAAATAAGAGCAGAGATAGAGGATTCCCCTGAGGACCCCTTATATAGAATGAAAAATATCCTCCAGGTTAACCATTAACTAGGATCAAGATTCTTACTAAGGCAAAGAGATCTCCAATCCAACCAAGAAAAATATCATCAAAACCAAAGCACTACATCACCCTTAGGATAAAGTCCCAACACATGATGTCAAAAGTTTTACGAAAATCAATTTTGAGGGCTACATTACTCCATTGACTAGAAAGCTGAATTGTATTAAAGCACTTAGAAGCACCATTCATACAATCCCTAAAGCTGCGACTCAGGATGAACCAAAATTGATTTTGAAATAGAATGCGAGAGTAAATGCCTCCAAGACATCCTTCAATGATCTTTGTAATTAATTTGAATATAAAGTTTTTTAGAACAATTGGTCAATATTGGTCAATAGTGGTTCCTTAGGGGAAAAAATATTGATGGTTGAACATGTTTTAAGTTTAAACGAGTTGAGTCAATTCAATTCATTTAACACATTTATACAAATTTAAATCGATATTAAAAGATAAATGTTTAAAACATTATAAAATATTTTTTTTTCAATTATAAAAAATAATATAAAAATTGAATAATCAAAAATGATATTAGCAATATATTAGTAATTATTTTGAAGAAAAATATCGAAGTAAAATAAAAAGTTTAAAACTTTTTAAAGGTTTATTTTAAAATAAAAACTATGTACATACACAACATAAAATTTAAAAGTTAAAATAAACATATTTAATGATGAATATGATTTCTTATTTCTCATGATCTCAATTAATTTTCTTTAAAAAAAGAGAATATTAAAGAAAAAATATAAAGAGAAAACAATTCAACTAAATTTATTACTTAAATTCTTAAATTGTTCAAATTACATATTTTAAGTTTACTTTAAGTAAGAAAATTAAAAGTCAAGTAGCATGTGAGGTTTTTCTTAATTAGTTAATAATATATAAAATAAAATTTAATTAAATACGTAAAATAAATTAACTATTGGTGTAATATATTTTTATTTTTGTATAATAACGTTGATAATTAAAATTGTTGTCTTATTTGATTGGAATCTAAGGGGACAGACTTATTTACCTAAAGTAGAAGCAGCTCCTACTCCATATATATGGTCTATTCTCTTCAAGATGTTTGGTGCTTACCCTTCTGGCAATATAGAAATCATTTTCTTAATACAGCTTTTAACTTCTTCCACTAAAATCATAATTCTTGTACTTTTTGTTTTGGTCCTGATTGATTGATTTGCCATTTTTCACAAAATTATAAATGGTTGCTTTAACCTCACACGCATATAAAAATGATTTGCCATTTCTTTTTCTTTCTTTCTAATAGAAAGATACCATATAAAATATTTGATTCAATATAAGAAGATAATTAAGAAATAATTATCTAGATAATTTCAAATAAAATAATTATAAAATAAATATATAATTTAAGAATATTAGTTAGGATAATTATATTATATATAGAGATTTATTTTGAAATTCATTTATTACTATCTTTAATTTTTTTTTTAAGATTTAGTTTGCCTATTAATAGCTTTATTTGTTATTATAATCCCTATAATATAATTGTATAATATAATTATTGAATCAAAAAAAGATATGATATATTGTATAATATAATTATAAATTTCAATAACATTTTTTTATTATTATTTCTCTCATTTCGCCAATTCTTTCTAGCTTCTTCTTTTTTTTTTAATTTTCATGGAGAAATTATAAATATCATGCCAAACAAGAAAAGGGCAAATTAATCTTAGACTTTCATGTGATGCATTGAAAAAAGAAAGAGAGGTGATCATAATTCAGAAGAATGAAAATAAATTAATGATTAAGAGCCCTAGAAAGAAAAAAAAATAATTGAAAAGAGAAGGTAGAAGGGAGAAAATAGTGAAAAAGGGAAAAAGGGAATGGAGACCTAAGCAACGTAAATAAGTAAATAAATAAATAAATAAATAATATATATATATATATATATATATATATGCATATGGTGATATGATCACGAACATGCACACATGGAAGCCAAACAAACCCCACTAGCTCACCAAATAATTTTTCATAATTAAAAATACAACCCAACCTTTTTGTCAATGTTCCCACTAAAGGTCAACTTTCAACGTCTCTATAATCCAACTCATTCGTGCCTCCACTACTATTGTTTATATTTATAATTCAACTTGCTAATTATTTAATTGAAATTTATATTGATATTTAATAGAGAACATATATATATATATATATATATTAAAAAAAATTATAACTATCAAAATAATATGTTTATATTTTTTATTATAAAAATAAAATATTACGTAAACATTATTTTATCATCTATTTTTATTTAAATTATGAACAATTATACTTATTTAATATTCAATTCTTTTTTATTAGATTTATGGGTTTTTTTAAAAAAAATTCAGTTATTTTATGCCTTTTTTTCCACGTCCATTTTCAATTTTTTTTAATTATATAATATATTTTAAGACATGCACTCATATATATATTAACTATTATAATAAAGGATTCGAATTCACATCTGGTACCACTTTCTAATCTCTACCCTTGACCTTTTTTATTTTTTTTTTGTTTTTGTTTTTGTTTTTGTTTTTGTTTTCTAGTTTTTTACCCTATTTTTTGCAATTTATTACATTTTAATTTTTTGAAATTCATTTACGTTTTTAATTTTTCTATTTCTTTATTGTCTAGTTTATCTTTTCACGTTCTTTATTTATTTTTATTTTTTATTTTTTTACAATTCTTTTAATATCCTTTTGTGAGCGAAGATAAGTAGGTGTTCTAATTTATTTAAGTTTTGAACAACGTACATCATGAGTTGTGTAGAACGCTTGTAACTAATCAATGTGAATTCATATATTAAAAAAATATGAACACCAAATTGAGGTATCGTTAAATATGTATACATATGCTTTATATATATCCATATCATGAACATATTATTAGTTGGAATAATACAAACTTAGGTAACTAAAGTCAACAAACAAATTTTGGACTAAATGTTTAGTGATAAAATTGGCATTTTAAAAATATTTAATTTTTTATCAAAAATAATTTAAATAAATATTTTTATTCGTGATTAATTATTTATAATAATAAGTAAATAAAAAATTAATATTAAAAATATATAATTGAGACTATTCGTCCTAAGAAAATAGATTATGGTATAATTGTAAATAAAAAAAATAATTGTTCAAATATTTATAGAAGTTATTTTTGATACAAAAATAAATATTTTATAAAAATATCAATTTTTTTCCTCAATATTTTTCCTAAATCTTCTAGATAAACTTTGATAAGCCTCTCACTAAATAACTTACGAATTAAAATATATATTTGTCAAAAGTTATCGGACTTCAGCTACCCTTTGTCTATTTTAAAAAAAAGTCTTAGGATTTTGGTTACGTACCAATAAAATCATTATCATTTTAAGAATAATTGGTATTGCAAATTTAATCATTATCATTTTAAAAAACGAAAGCCTTAGGATTTTGTTAACGTACTAATAAAATCTATAATCATAATGTGTATATATAATCTCAATTTTTGCCGGTAACCATAATTTAGACTACAAAAACTATTTAAAAAAACAAACAAATTTTTAGTTATCAGACCTAATATTAGTGATATAATTTAACTCTTGAATGAGATCAAAAATTATGTTGTGTGTTTTTAGTGTTTTTTTAATTGTTTTTAAGTGTATAATTATTAAGAAAAACAAAAAATAAAATAAAAATAACCTGTTACAAACAAAAATTGAATAAATGTAACTAGCTTCTTCCCCACCCCCAGCCACTTCGATTCCCAACACCACTCCCTTCAACCCAGTTCCTCATTTGAGATCTCTGAGCTTTCTTATGGTAAGATTAGCATCACGTATGTTTCTTTCACTTGATTTTTGAGATGATATGTGCAGATTAGAACACAATGATCAATGGTTGATTTTCATTTTGTTGACAGATTTTGCTGAAGGCCACAAGAAATCACATTGGCGTAGTTTTCCAAAGTATAATAGACATGGGCATAGCTTCAAGTGTCAAGGTAGCTCTATGATACTCGACCTGTAGTTCTCACCTAATTATTCCTTACAGCTAGTTAATACTTGACATGGTTCTCATTGAAATCGTTAGTTTTTATTCTATTCACCTGGAAACTCAAATCATTTCATGTTTATGCTCATTCTTTAAGTTTGATTTCAAGTTTTAACTTTCGGCTAGTACTCGAAGCTTGTCTAATGTGTGCCTGATCCATCTGCATGTCTTAAAGACTTAAATCTTGTCTTTTACAATTGACATTGAAACTGAATTAAATTCAACCCTTTACAGCATTTCATTTTAAACTAAGCATCATTTAAAAGCTTACATTGCAAACTTAAAATTCTTAATATAGTATTATTGTCGTGTGGTAATAATAGAAACAAAGATGTTGGCTTACGGTTAATCACGTGAATTTGCTTTAATTATTGTTTTTGTACGAGAGGTTATGGAAGAACATAATCTAAAATCTATGTTTCTATATCAATAGATCTTCTAGTGAATGGATTTTGCATAATCTTAATGTTTGTTTTCCTTCCCTTCATCCTCTACTTTTTCATTCTAATTTTTAATAAGCTTTTCCTGTGCAGTACATCGTTATTGCTCATTTTCATGAGTCCTACGTTGAAGAAAACTAGATATGGATATAATAAAATGACGGGAGGTGGATTTCGAGCACTTCCCTTGGTTAGACCTTCTCTTGCATTTCTGCCTGAACTTTAGAGCGCTGATAGGAAAGTTCCATTCAAAGAGAAGGTCGTTAACCCAAGTTCAGAGCACTGATAGGAAAGTTACCCGAATACTATTTAATTAGTATTGTTATTAGTAAATTTTGAATATGTATTTAATATTTTAAAATACTTTAGCCAATAAAGTTTACTATAATTTATTACATGAATGCTAATTATACTCTTAATTTTAATGTAATATATTAATTTTTAACAATATAATTGATAAATTTTGATAATTCATTATTCTTAAATGTTGTCTTGTATTTATAATACAAGATATATTGAAAAAATAGATATTTAAATTTATGAAATTTAAATAAAAAAATTGTAGAATGTAGTTTATAGAGTAGTGTATATATGGTCACGATTTTCACTGAAAACTGTGATAAAAAAATATATATGTTTAATCACAATCTTTTATAAGACCATGACCAAATAGTACGTGTATGTTCACAATTTTTCACAAGATTGTTACAAAAACCATGACCAAATAGTTTGTGTGTGATTATGGTTAATAAGTGTGATTATATGTAAGAGTTTATAGTCTCTCACTTAAGCTACGGTTTTTATAATCTTGATCATAGGTTTATGAACATGATTAAAAATTGTGACTATATATCAATATTGTAGTAGTGTAATTGTTAATATGGTATTTGAGCTAAAGGTCATGTGTTCAAATTTCAGTAATCTTAATTATTGAATTGCAAATACTTAACCTACATTATGCATAAAACAAACACTTAGGAAAAGTGATGAATATATAAATGTATCAAAATTTACAACTTCTAAACATTTGATATCAAAGTGAAGGAATTAAGTATGTTATGAGTAACTTTATTTGTATCACTACAATACTTTAGCTATTTTTTTTTTCATAAGGGATACTTAAGTTACTCTTTCAATAAAAATAAGATACAATCATTTTTTGAACATTAAAATATTTTATTATTAATAAAAATTATGATATAATAATAAAATGAATTTAATGAGGATAAAATTATCATTTTATTTTAACATTTTAAAACTAAATTTGAACAGTGTAATATTTTTTGATCATTTTTTTTTGTGAATATTATATTTTATGGAATTTTTAAATATTTTTTGGGGCATTTTTCTATATGTATTTTTGTACCTATCATATTTAGATCGAAACTACATACTTTACAATATCATAAATAGAGAATACATAGTTCAAAAAATTACAAGATTAGTGACATTATAATCAAATGGATGAACTATTTTCTATCCATTATCTTTAGAGACTAGTATTAGAAGCTGAACATCGCATCTCCACCGTGTTACAAAGGAGTTAGGGTAATAGTTGTGCCATCTATGTGGTCTTTAATGATAGTAGATTAGAAAGAGTTAATCCGTGTGTTTCTAATACCATTGATCTTGTAATTGTTTAACCTATATAGTATCTATTTTAGATATTATAAAATCTTCAATTTTGATTCAACAAGATATCTACGAAAAATGTGATATATAAAAGTGCTCAAAAATATTGAAAAAAATCATAAAATATAAAATTTACAAAAAATGTTGATAAGAAAATAAAAAAAAATATTGTACTATACAAATTCAATTTTAAATGATTAAAATAAAATAAATTTTTTATCCCTATTAAATTTATTTTATTAATAAAATAATAGTTTATTATTTAAAAAGTAACTAAAGACCTAAATATTCTTTATAAAAACAATTAAAATGATTAAAATATTTACTTAACGTAAACAAAGTTACTTCTACTAACAAAATTCAAAGTGAAAATTGGTGTACCACGATGATAGAGAAAGAGTTCTTATATGTTACGTAACTATTGGATTAAGTACCAGAAATCATATAAATTTTTATAAATGAATACTTTATTCTCAAACGATGATTTATGAGTTAAACACTAATATATAATCTTATTATTATATAAAATAAATATTTTTAATAATATAATTTATTAAAAGTATAAAAAATGAGAATCTATAAAATCTAGTTTTCATAAATAAAATGATTATATGTATTGATTCAAAAATCAAGAGACTAAAATACATTTAAAAAAAAATTATAATACTTTTATCTACAACACAATAATTATAAAATTAAATTATTTAAATTAAATAGTTACGTTACTTTTTATGTCCGTGAATGATACCGGAGCTGATTTACTCACTAGTGGTTTTTTAGGTCAGTAGCACGGTCGTTAATTTAAGGTGGAGAGATTCGAACTCCCTCCTTTCGAGAAGAGGGTCGGTCAATCCCTAATTATTCGACCATCTTGATAGAGAGAAACCATTAAGTAGTTCTACTTCATTGCCAATTAATAATTAATGACTTTCATGATTTTCTTACTATATATATATATATAGTAATGATTACATATTAATCAAAAATCATATATGAATTCTTTTTACTTGAATTTTTACATAAAGTGAAAAAATCATGAAAGTTAAATCATGAAAAAATCATATATGAATTCTTTTTACTTGAATTTTTACATAAAAATAAATGATAAGTAATTAGAATGTAAATTTTAAATAAAAAAATATTAATTTCTTAATAATATCTCTTTATTAATAGTTAAAGAATTGACGGTGATATGAAAAAAAAATCAAATTTAAAATTATTTTAATATTTTTAACACATATATATATATATTATTTTTTAAAAATTTTGTTTTTTAATTATTAAATATGTTATTTTTGTAACCTTTTCTATTATATTTGTTCTTTTATTCCTTAACTTAATGAATTTTTCAATCTAATAAGTGTTTTTTAAAAAATTTAGCATTATTAATATTCTTTAAATAAAATATAATAATAAAAATAAAATGTATTTTTTTTCTTTTTATTATCTTTACTTTGTAACGTAAATGTGATAAGTTTAATATGATAAAAACACAATTATCATAGTATCAAAACACTATTGAAATTCGAATTTGACACTAATTATTTTATAAATTTAAATTCAATTATTTTTCGAATGATTTTTAATTGATAAAAATTTTATGTTTTTTTACCGGGATCTCAATTATAATTTCATTATTATTATAATCTATAATCAAGTGTACATGTTTTTATGTGGTAAATGTGACCTAATTTTTCAAAATAACAGTTACAATATTTTCATTAATTTTTTAATCGTGCAAGAGCACTTTGGATTGTCCCTTTAACAAAAAGGGAAAAACAGAAAAAAGAAGGAAAGCAAAAAAAAAAAAAAAGATATAAATACAGCTCATGAATATATACACTTTCAACTTTGACCATTTTTTTTATTTCTCAAAAAACTGTAACCATTTTATTTTTTATTTTTATAAAATTCACATTAATAAGAATTAAGAAACTATACAAGTACAGATTTAAACGTACTTATATTCTCTATAATTAAGAAAATAATTAAACCTGTGAAACTAAATTAATCCACGACACACAAAGCTTAATTAAGATGCCCAAAGCATGTGGGTTTGAAATATTTAATGTTTTTAAAAGTACAAGCATTTCAAAACATGTAGAGAGATATTATAAAAAAATGTAGAGAGATAATGTGCGTAAGCCCTATGGGAATTCCATTAATTAATAAATATATAGTTAAATTGTATTAGATGTAGATCTGTTACAGTTAAGGATACCTGTTTTTATAAAAAAACAAATCTTTATCGTGATTCTCTAAGTTGGATTCCCACTAAAGCATTAGTGGAGAATTTTAATTATTTAAAATATTTTCAAGAAAAAAATAATTTATTTAAATATTTTGTACCTAGCTAGAATAATGTACAAATTCTATTTATTAAAAACTATAAGAACATTTCCGAACCTTAAAATCATTTAGCAACAAATTTTACATTAAAAGGTTTAATAAATTATTTCTCCTTTCTAACCCACAAAATCAAAAAATATATTCCTTTATAAAATATAATATTTTTTTTTATTTTACTCCTCTTTATGCTATATTTATTAATTTTTTTTTACTAATTTTATAACATATACTTAATTTTGATAAAAAAATTAATAATATTTTTATAATTTTGTTTAAAAATACGATGATACATAAAAAAATGTTGGTATAATAAATAATATTGAATTGAATTAATTAATTTGTTGGGGGTAGGATCGGAGATACCGTCGGCTGAGAAAGTGGGAATTTTCATAAATAATAAAAGATTTATAAAAAGAAATATATAAAAATAACTTGTACGGTTTGATTTCATTAATTAGTAGTTTACTTTGGATCTTAATTAGCTGGCATTTGCTTGCTTGCTTGCTTGCTGTACAACCATAAAAAGTATGATCAAAGTCGATTCATATAATGAAACGATTAATAGAGATTTGTAAATGCTGACAAATAAATTTGATACGATCAATCATATGAGTTGGTAATAATAATGGTGATCAATCTTTGTTCATACACTTTATTTTTTTTCTGCATTTTGCATTATTAGATGCTTGGTTGTGAAGATGCCCATTCTTTAAATTTGCTTTTTATTAGGTAAGATCTAAACCTTTTTAATTTTATAAGAATATTTTCATAGGATATTGTTGTTTACATCCAATCAATATCTTTAAAAAATTACCAACTTATTCACTTTTAATACAGATATTAATAATCTGACATTTTTTTTATATATCTGAAATCTACATACCCACCTATAATTCACACCTAAAAAGGCTATAACTAACAATAAACCCAGTTGTTGTTTAATTGTAAAACTATTGTAAGATTATACAATAGAATATAAAATTAAATTAATTGTATAAAAAATTAGCATATATAAGAATTTTTTAATCATAAATTAGTAAAATATTTTTTTTATAATATTATAAAAAATTACACAACAAAAATAGCACTTTAAAAGCATTAATAAGATATATTTGGACTACATTCAACCTTGAATTGATCAAAATAATCGTAATTCAATTTGAACGTCGTTCAATTGAACAACGTATAATGTGACGTAATGTGTCGAAATATTTTTTAATATTAAAAATGTATGAGTTTGATATAAAAAAATGTGTTATTTTTAATTTGTTGTTTTTTAAAAATATTTATTTGATAAAAGAAGAGAACTGTAGAATTTTTTCTTTACTTTTTGTTTAGGTATTTTGCATCAAGTATGTGTGGTGAGTTTCTAATGAGATATGTTAGCATTTGACTAGTAAACTACGTAATCAAGGCTCAGATTGAATTCAAATTAAGAAGCAATATCCATGGAATATGCACCGGCCATAAATGTAAATATGTAATTGTTGTTTTATAAATATAATATTTAATATCTTTTCACATATATAATATCATTCAAAATTTTAATAATTCACCTTGCATATGCTATTTTTTAAAATTTACTAATATTTATAAGGCTACGATAATATAGGTTGTAATCTGTTTTTAGTTTTCATTATTTATTTATTTAGTTTACTTTTAATTTGTTGGAAGTTATATCCATTGGATTGCAACATTTTTGTTTTTTAATGTTTGCAAAATTGCATGTAATTGTGAAACCTGACAAATTTAACTTGCTATATTTCATAGATAAACAAATAAAACTAATAACAAACCTTCTTTTATTTGCTTCCTAGCAATATATATATATATAAATACTCATTTATAAAAATATATATGAAAAAAAGTTATTATATAATAGCTTTTTTTTTAAACCTAAAAAGTCAATACGAGTTGTTTTATGATTCACGCAGTATTACATTTCTATAGAAAATTTATAATTGAATAAAAATTAAATATTTAAGTATTAAGAAATAAAATATTTATATGATATTTATTTTATCTAAAACGAAAATAGAGTTTTATTTCTTTATAAACATGGTATAACTCCTATTCACAAATAGATTTTATTTTAAACCTCCTTCACGGGTCAAATGTGTTATTTTTTGTATAACATAATTTTTTTTTATAAAGATTCACATATATTTTGTTATATATATATATATAATGTAAAACACATTTTTTAAAGGGTTTTATAGTAAAATTATATAAATAATTGGTTCAAGCTAACTTTTTCTCCTTGTTTTTTTACTTACTTTTTCATGTTAAAAGTAACGATAAATATCGAAAGCGGTTCCAAATAGTTTGCAATCAACTATCCTGACTTAATATAAAAAAAAACTCTTTAAGTTCAATAAGCACCTACCTAGAAAAATAAAATAATACAAAAAAGCACTATGACTTCATGAATTTAAAAATATAAAGCAATACAAAGAAAAGTAAAAGTAAAAAAAATAAAATAAAAATGTTTATATACATCACCCAATATAACTAAAAAAATATAATAACAAAAAATATAATATACATCAAAATCAAAAAATCATAAAATTTCTCTAGAAAAATACAGATTATATTTTTAACAATTTCATCATGTTATTAGTGATTATAACAAAAAATAACGAATTAAGATTCCAACATCTTAGTGGGAAAGATAGTGACAAAGAGATCATACTAAAAAGAAATAAAAAAATATATGAAATAGGTTCATATGATTCTATGCGATTATTTTTATTCTAGATTCGATCTAAACTTATAATTTTATCTACTATTTTCATTATACTATTTTTAATTAATAAACACACAATTAGATATATGTCCAACTTGACACAACAAAATTGGATATACGTTTAACTACAAATCAAGACCTTATTTTGAAAACATGTGTCTAATTTTACGTAATAGAATTGAAAAAATGTTTAACCAAATATATGAACAATTGCATAAAGAATATGTTTAATTAGTTATTTAAATACATATTAACTGGTGATTGGGGTTACATATTGATTAAAATTCGATCAATTGATCATATGTCTGATTTGACTATAGTGAGTATAATCACTATTCAATTAAAGTATGACTAGTTGAACAACTATTTAGTTTTGTTGGACTTGTCTCCAACGAGTAGGTTCACCTGCCAACCAAACTCTAACCTATTAGATAACTTTTGATTTAGTTAAATATATGTCTAATTCAATTCTAACAAATGGAGTCATTGTTCAATCAAAATTCAATCAGTTGTCCAATTTAGTTGGACATGTATCCAACTCGGATTCAATGAGTAGAGTCACCAACTAATAAAATTCTAACCAATTGAACATGTGTGTAACTTAACTCCAACAAGTGAGATCATCGACTAACTAAATTTTAGCTAGTTGAATAGTTATCTAATTATGATTGATAAATATTTAATCATAATTAAATCATAATTAATCAATAAAATTAAAGATATTTTTATCACTTTGTGTAAAAATTAAAGTAAAAAGAATTCATATATGATTTTTGATTAATATGTTATCATTACTACATATAACCCAATATATATATATATATATATATATATATATATATATATGGAATTTCATATGAAAAATAATTATCAAATCATAGTAATCTTTGGATAAAATTATTTATATATATAGATATTAATAAATATAAAAATTTAAATTAATAAATGATTCTTAAAATTAAGAAAAATATTTTAATTATAACTATAAATATATATAACATTATATTATATTTATTCAAAATTCAAAATTATTTTTAAAAATATTTATGTAAAGTATTTGTATTGGAACGGTTGTGTGTATATATATATATATACGAGATAAATTTTTTTATATTAAATCCTAATTTTTTTATCTTGATTTTATTAATACATAATTTTTTTATTGATTCAGTTTTTTATTTTTAATATAAAAAAGAATATTCATATTTGTTATTTCTAATTTTTTAATCAAAAGAGTGGGGAAATGAGTTACCTGCTGATATTATTTTTAAATTTAAAATTTCTTTAATATTTGTGCAGATCTTGGTGACTTTTTTTTTCCCTTCAGAAATTGAGACAAATGATTTTCCATTATCAGTATGATTTTCCATTAACTAATACGTTAGTGAAAATTTTGTTCTTAATTTCTATTACTTATTAACTTGTTTATTATAGATACATGAGATACACATTTTAACATTTTAATATTTTAAATGCTAATAAACACTTCCCTAGAAGAAGACATAGGCTATTTTTGTACGATAAAAATGTAAAATATATATTTTTTTTTGGAGAAAATTTATTCTGCCAAACAAAACCAAATTAAAATGGATATGCATGCTTAGGACAAACAATTATTAATTTTATTCTGTTTGTAACATAATATATATGAGGTTCCACTATTGACATTTTCAAATTATTATTTTTTAATTTATAATGTTGTTCTTCTTCCTTCAAATTGAAATTGTAAATTGAAACAATTTAATATTGAAGCTACCCTCGTCCTATCCCATTCCTATATATATAGCTAGGTTGTCAATGTATGTTTGTTGGTGGGGGAAATTTCCTACAAATCCATATCTTGTTGATAAGATTTGCCTCTTTCATCATTAATTATTATATATTTACTGTTTTATATGCTCAATTTTGAATTTTTAAATATTAAAGCTAAAAGATGCTTCTAATTTAATTACAAAGGGAAATTGTGAAAGACAAGTTACCCTGAGAAAATAAGTGGAGGATCATTCTTATGTTGTAGATGTTTTTGGATGTATGTATCTATCTATCTAGATATGTGGGGGATTAGCTATATATATATATATCATCTAAAATAAAATGATACTTGTAAACTGCTAAAGAAAAAACTTCATGTTATGCTTTACTTACCAAATAAATATTGATTTAATTACATATTATATAATTTTTTATCCAAAATATTTCAATTTTAATCTAAATGTATTTTTTTTTTGAACGTTAACAAATTTTTTATATATTAAAAAATACGATATATATATATTATTTTTTCATAAAGTAAAATAATGTATATTTTTTTAGAATGTTAAAAATGTATCATATAAAAATTAGAGTGATAAATAGTCTCAATACTGAAGTATGGGTATGATCTAAAATAGGGTAATGAGACATAGAAAGGAAAGTGTTAGATTGTGTAGTGTAAACATGTGTATGAAGTGAGGCTAGTAAGGTACACCTAGTCTGCGTGTTGCATTGTGCTATATTCAAGTGTAACTAACTAACTAACTAAAATGGTTATTAGTATAGTTACAACAACTATCTATATAATTGCTTCTCTTGTGTACAAGAAAACTCAACAACTTGAGTAAAGTTTTTCATATATGATGTAGGATTGAAACTACAACCATGCCTTCTTCTAGTGTTTTACTTTCTATGATATCAGAGCATTGATAAAAGTGATATGTGGCTATGACATCAAAAGCTTCATTCAGTGAGGTGGTGTCTCCTTCTTTTCCAATCAACACACCAAGGAATGATCAATCCAGTGAAATTCCTACAGTCAGTGAATAAGTGATTGGTGCTCTAAATAAGACTCTAAAATGGTAGTTCTTGAAGCTTTATCTTAGGGTTCAACCATCTACTTCTCCTATCATTTGTTTATTGATACGCTTGGAAACACATAAGTATACGTGATCAAATTATACAAGTGATAAATAATTTAAATCAAAGATTATCGATCTCACGAGAATTGTTACAATAACTATCACTATTTATTAACTTATTAGTAAATTAGAAAAGGGGTTTGGAAAATTATTTTTTACTAAAACAATAAATAAAATACATGAGCAAACATATTAAAATAAATATGTAATTATGGGACTATCTTCACCAACAGCCTATAATCTAACCCATTGTATCATAAATCAATATTAGAACTATCCTTGAATAATTAACTTTAGCTTGAAAAATCTATACAACTAAAGCTAGATTTCATAATGCATATTTTCTTACTTTGTAATTGAATAAAAATCTACTTATTAACCAACTTAAATCATAACAGTCTAGACATAGCTTCTAGATAATCCATTCATTGCATTAATTTCTAAATATGTTTGAATTCAAATAGAAAACATATCTAGAGAATATTTAACTATAAGATAATTATCTTAATTGATTAATTAAATAGTATTAAATATTATCAGATTTGAAAATGTTTTTTGACAACTTATATATATATCAATTCAATTCCAATAAATAGTCTCATAATACAACTATAAGGTACCCTTTTCTATAATCATTTCTAGTTCGTCAATTAATCTCTTTTAAAGAACCGGATTAGGTATCAGAGTATATTTGAAACCCCTAGTGAAATTCCTTCAAATCGTTTATTCACCCTTTCAAGATTGAGTTGATAAGAATGTGGTGAAGGTAGAAATCGACTTCAATCATTCTAGACGTTGTATTGTTTGCTTTCTATAACTTTTATATATTTGCATCGTAATGTGACCTCAAAATCATTTTTGGTTGGTGGGGCTGCTTCAATTCTGTAACACCGTTTCATTCCCCAAAATATTACATGAAGTGATCAAGTGTTTCCTAAATGATCCCAGAGTTTCCAATCCATCAACTTGGCTCAAAACTTCACCAGAGTCCTACTTGAGACATGTAAAAATAATTAAATAAAGTGTTAGTTCAAATAGCACGCTGTCGAATAAGCAAGTGTGTATAAAGAATGCAAAGTGCAAAGAGTTCTTCGAAAAACAAAAAAAATTAAATGCAAATCAATTATGAAGTGCAAATTGCCAAGATAATGATAAAGGAAAGCTAAAGCTTCTAGAGCTACAAGGTATGAGATGAGTGACTACACTTTGGCATAATAAAATAAATAAATAAAAACAATACAAAGCTAGAGGAAAAAGAAAGAAATTCTAAGACCTATAGAGATCACCCTCAATGGAATCATATGGGATCACCATTATGATAGGATTTGCATTCCTAGTTTCACAAGTTTTTTGGGCTACAATGTACTCTCAACCTCCATTAGAACCTATGGCATAACTTCAACCAAGATATCACCTCCATAGCATCTAAATCATCATGACACTTACTATGATCAATTATAACCTCTAAAAAGTTTAAAAGAGATCAAATTAGGAAGATTAGCCTAAGGTACACCATCTTAACTCTTCTCTTGTTAGAGTCAAACCCATGGTCTTAAGTTACACTAGTGACAGTGGCAAAATCAGTTGTGTCTAGATATTCATTTACAATAGTCTCAAAGGCCACCTCAATTAGAAAAGTCAGTATATGGTTCTCAATTTTAAAGTTCTCACAATGTGACTGTTGATGGGAAAAACTCTCTTGTAATTGGTTCTTCAAAACCTCAACAACTTTTAGGGCTTTCTTAGTAGCTTTCTAGGATGTGCTTGGTCTCTTCATGGAATCAACAATCCATTATTTCTCCTCAAGGACTTGATTCAGTAATTATATGACCCGATCTTTCTCCAACTTAACTTGTTTGAATTTCAAATATAGAGGATGGATTCACACAAGAGCATAGCACATAGATCCTCAAAAGTACTTCAAAGCTTTCTAGACTTCTCCTTAAGATCATTTGTCTAATTGCTTACTATTTAGATGGTGCACGAGGAGGATTTTGCAACAAACGAACCTTTGTGATGATAACATCCTCATTTGGATTTTGGGCTTGGGCAACATTGGGTGCTTCCAATGCCATGATCACCTTGTCTTGGTGTATCACGGCCTGACATGTTCTCTTCCTTCCCAGTATGAGGCCACCATCTGTTTGGCCTCCTAAACTTGTAGTCAATTGTTGGGACACAAAGCAAAAAGTATTTGAAGATAGATTCTTCTAAGGAGATTTGTATTTGTGTTGGCATTCACATAAGTAAAACACATATTATGTTTATTTTACCTAGTGTATTATCTTCCTCTATATAAGGTTACTTAATGATTGATGATTCAGTAAAGCATATATGCGTTTAGATATACTCTGTATGCAAGCATGTTTATACACATCAAGGGGTTAGTTTTCGTAATATGCATGCTAAGTTGTATTGTTTGTGATTTTATCTCGTTTAACTTGCAGGTATTTGTGAAAAGTTACTTGATAATTTTTGGAACAAAAGAATCACATTTTTAAGGACTTGCCAACCCTAACCTATGAGGTGTAAGGATTATTACCCCTACCGTACGTGGTATTATCCCTGCTGACATAGGGTCAACAAGATGGTCAGCGACGTCCAAAATAGCTAAGAATTTTTTAATAAATGCTCCCTCATTTCTTTGAATTGGTAATTAGAAAATTTGAAGAATAGCTCATTTAATTTTGTATATCATTTTTTGCTTCTATTTCACATTTATCTTGAGTGTTTGTTCGAATTTTGTAGATCATGTTTGTGTAAGCAAATCCATGTTCTCATGCTGGGATAAGTTATATCAGTGAGTTCTCCAAACGGTATTTACTAGTGAGTTTCTTATTGAGGTGGATATCTCATTTCTTATACTATTGATCATTGGTGACCGATCACACTACTATGTGTATTGGAGCTCTGGAAGAGAGTCAACTTCTTATGCTAAATCAAAGTTACTACATAGGTAACAAGCAAAAATAACATAGGCAATTAGGATATATGGTTCTGATTGATAGAGACATTTACTTTTATATTTTCTATCAAGTTGTATCTGTTTATTTTGTTTAGTGGATTGTTTGTTGTCGAGTAGGTTTCATAAACAATTCAAAGGTTTTACCATATAAGTAGAGTTTCTATATGAGTTTACCTCATATATCTATATATTTGTATTATATGCTTACGTGTTAGTATAATTTAAGTATCTTTTGTACGGTGAAACAATAATTGAAGATAGGACAATGATTATGATTTCAATTAAATTTTAATTTTATTCTTGAAAAATAAATTGAATTTTTTAAGATGTTTGATTAGATCTACTTAACTAAAATGTTATTAATATAAATTACACTTATAAAAAATTACAATACCAGTTTATTTTAAAATAGTAATTAATATTATATTCTCTCAAAAATTTAATTAAATATTATATTATTTTTTTATAAAATATTTTTAAAGAATTTATTAAAGTTAGATATATACATTACCAAATAATATTTTTTTATGATAATAAATTACTTTAATATGAAATAACACGAGGAACAACTTTACTAGTAATATAAACGTAATAATTATGTCAGCATGTCGTTGTTTAGTTGGTCCTTGAATTCGGGGTCGTTAGAATTATTCAAGAAATAAATTGCAGATATCAGAATGTTGACTTGAGGAAACAAAGTCTGAACTCTGAACTAAGGTTTGAAATTTAGCCACAGTCAATTATTTTAATTCCCATTGCATTTATTGTTATTCTGAATTGGAAATTTCTTTAATATTACAATATAATACTAAATTGTTTTTTTGCTATTTAGCGTTACTTATTTTTATTTTTTCGATAAATTTATTATATTAAACACCTACTACTACTACTATTATTATTATTATTATTATTATTATTATTATTACTACTACTACTACTACTACAAGTAGGATTAATTTAAATAATTATTTTAAATATTTTAACTACATAATTTATATCTTCTTAAATTTTTAATCAAAATAAATATTACATATATTTTTACTTATATGCAATGCATACAAAAAATAATTTAAAATTTACTTATATGCAATGCATACAAAAAATAATTTAAAATAAGGAAACGATTCTTTTGATATTTTTAATGATTTATTAATTTTCTTTTAATTTATAACTTTCATGAATTTTTTAATTTTTTTTATAAATATATACATGTCACAAGCATTTTCTAAGAGTATATTATATCTACATTAACATTTTAAAGACACATAATCATCAAATCTTAATATTTAAGAACATATATTTTTACAACTATGAAAACATAAATGTACGATAACAACAACTTTATATTTGGTTGTTATTCTATTTTGATATTTTTATTTTACCTTTTATTTACATATTTATTTTATTTTTCATAATTTAACCAAATATAATAAATAATAGTACATAATATAACTTAGTATATTTATAAGTTAAGTTTTAGATAAAACATGTTTCATATACATATTAGGATTTTGAACCATTTTTGACTCTCGCATCATGACATGCTTCTTGTCTGTGCCGCATTGTGCATTGAAAATCACATCCCCAATTGCATTGAGGTCAAACTCGAGATTACATTGTCACAACATGCTTATTTTTACAACGCACTACGCATTGAAATTCAAGAATCGCTAGTTGCAACTATAGAGCACCACACCACAACATGCATGTACCTAGGTTATGGCTTGTAGTGACTTTCTAACTTTTGATGTTTTGGTTCATTCTGACTAGTTTGAGTTATCATTTCTCTGCTCGTTTTCCCTCATTTTTCTCATTTTCGTCTAAGATTCTTCGAAAAGTACATTAACCTATAAAAGATGAAATTATCCTCCAAAACAACACAATATTAAAATAAAATATAAAATTAACTCTTAAAAGCACATAAAATTATAGGTCAAAATAATGTTCATCAAATTTTTCCAAACCTACATTTTGTTAATCCTTAAGCAAAACAAAAACTAAAAAGACAAATAAAAATACTAAAAATAAAACTACAAACTCAAATCAACAAAGTTTCTTACGCTTTAATTTCTTTCACTATGCCAAAACCAATCATTAAATTCTATTCAATATGTGAACCGACTTTAAGTTTAAAGTTGGTTGAATGCGTGAACTTATTTTAAATTTTGTATTTTTTTTTTACATATTTTACTCATTTTCTATTATACTGAGAACGTATATTCGATCACATAATAGCATAAAAAATCAAAATATGAAAAAAGTTTAAATAATACAAATAATTGAAAAATTAAATATTAATTAATTACGTGAGAATTAAATTTGTTACAAAAAAATAATTTATGTACAATACATATATATGTAAATATTTAACTTAAATTAAAAATAAAATGATGTCTCTTTTGTCATGAATTTTGTGGTATTCCTATTTTATTTAAAGGAAATGAAGCTTGGTTTGCTTAAAATCACCAGTATAGTGACCAAGAAACTAGGTAAGGGAGATGAGATGGAGTTTGGGAAAAAACAGCTGGTCTATATAACAATTCATTCCCCTAAATACATGAGCACATAAATATCCATCAAACAAGCAGCACAAACTTCATAGACACAGGAATGGTGAAATTAAAACATTATAAAAATTACTATGGTGTTGTCCTATGTTATTCAAGATCATCAGATTCTTCTCCTGATTCTTCTTGTGATGTTATAATTTGAATCATGTGTTTTGTCTATTCTTCTCGTAAATAATCAAAAATTTGCATATAATAACTTGACTTGTTCCAACCAAAGAACTATCTGTAGTTAAATTCAAAATAAGAATGTAATATCATGAATTCACAAAAAAATAACTTATATATGTTAAAAGAATAGTAAAAGAGATTACCACATCGACACTGGAGTGATATAATAATAACCACATCCCTTCGAAATCATATTAGCACTGTATTAATCTTTTGTATATAAATATGAAGCTATCTGGAATCATGATGGTATTTTTAATGTTATAATGAGCTTTAAATATGAAGTCAAGTGTAACTCTGATTTGTTACTTAGGTTGGTTGAGTTTTGATGCCCATAAACTAATACTTTTGTATTTCCTTAGGGTAAAACAACAATTACTCTTGAAGATATGATGATTCTTGGTGGTTTTCTTGTACTTGGTTGGCCAATGACTACCATGATGTTGTCATACCAGGGAACTAGGCAAGAGAGATGAGATGAAGTTTGGGCAAAAAATAGGTCCATATAACAATTCATTCCCCTAAATACATGAGCACATAAACATCCATCAAACAAGCTGCTCAAACTTAAGACACAAGAATAGAGAAAATAAAGCATTATAAAAATTATCATGATGTTATCATATGATATTCAAGATCATCAGAATCTTTTCCTGATTCTTCTTGTGATGATATAATTTGAACCATGTGTTTTCCCATTTCTCTCGTAAATCATCAAAAATTTGCGAGTCATAGCCCGACTTGTTCCAACCAAAGAACTACATGTATGTAAATTCAAAATAAGAATGTAATATCAGGAATTCACAAAAAAATAACTCATATATGTTAAAAAGGTATATTGGTAAAAAAGATTATCACATCTTTAATTGGAATGTTGATATTTGTGATGATTTTGCTCATAAACTTCATGATATAGTAACCACATATGAATCCATCATTTTGTTCTTAGAACCTACAAAAAACAAATATACATGATTTTCCATATTCGAACATCTTTATTATTTAAATAGTAAAATTAATTAAATTATTAATATTCGCTTGTACATACCATAACTTTGTCCCATATAAGTTTATGAGATTTTTTAAGGACAATGCCTCTACTCTTGTTCCACAGCTTCCATGCCCTATCAAAGTTTAAAAGGATTAGTTTTCTTTATTGAATATTATAAGGAACAATAGTAGAAAAATAGCTAGCTATAACACTTACATTGCAATAATTGTTTTTGTATCTTTACTCAATTCTAATGAAGCTGGGTCACAATACCAAACATGATTGCCATATAGATCAAGGATTACCAACATCCAATGATCTTGGTCTTATTCAAACTTTAGTGGCCAAGGGATTATCAACTTCTGATTTTTGTTAAGTGTTAATGCCCTATCACATAATTGTTTAGCTCTGATGTTAACATCTTTCTCTTGATATTGATTGACAAATGAAAAATCATAGAACATTGCTAAATGTGATGAGTGATTAGCTTGAAGTCGATAATAACATTCCCTATATAAAAGGAATATATATAAATAATTAGATAATATAAATATAATTATATATGTTCTACATAAATGAAATATATTTACTGATCGAGGACTCACATTGTCCATACTTGAATTATACTTAAATCGATCATTTGATATTCAAACAGTTGCAATGTGCACTCGATTGATATATATTTTTGGACAATGTCTACACCATAAATTTCTATAGGAAATGGCACAGTCTATCCATAGATGCCCTCTCAACAATAGTCATCAAAGAGCAAGAAATTTTCAACTCTAGAAATGTAATCTTGTTCAATTCTACGCTTTGACATCCAAGATTTGTCCATTTTTTATTAATGTCATTAGGCATATTAAATATATATCCAACCAATATATTTCATATATTATTATATATGAATTCCCTAATTATTAGAATATCTATCAAAACATCATATAAAAATAAATACATAAAAACCAAACATAACAAATATATACACATAAATATAATTACATGAGATTGATTATAATTACTAATAATAATATGCCACATCATTTGAGTTGATTTCAAATTTAAGATAAATAAAACAAAATTTATATAACAATTTTGTGATGATTAATATTTTTTTTAAATAACTACACTATTTCAAATCTAAATTTGTAATAAGCATCATATTGTTGAATTATGTCTTTCCCATTTCATATTAACAAAAATAAATAGATTAAAAATCAATCTTAAATCACATTCATAAATATATAAATTTATTTTATTATGAAAATTTATACAAAACCTACATAATAAAAATAATAACATACATAATACAAAAAATTATACACATAAATAATAACACATAATATTAAAAAAAATATATGAATAATAAGTGTGTAGGATTAATAGAAATACTTACAAGAGTAAATGAAATGACAAAATGAAAAGAATGAAGAAAAAATGGTGTTTTGTAATGAGAAAATTGGTATAAAAATTTGAATATTTTGCTCCAAAAATAGGGGATTTAGAAGAGAAATTGGAGAAGAAGGAAACCCACTAAATGACATTGGAATTCAGCAAGTGGTGATCATTGAAAAGATCTTGAGATCAATGACCTCATAGTTCGACTATGTTGTGTGTTAAGTTGAAGAGTCTAATAACTTAGACACCTTAACCATTGATGAGTTGCAGAGCAGTTTAATGGTGCATGAGGAGAGGATGAAGGGGCATGGAGGAGATGAGTAGGAATTAAAGGTGAACTATAATGATAGAATTGGTGGAATAGGAGGTAGTCGAGCTCGTAGAACCTTTGGAGGAAGAGGGAGACAACCATTCAACAAAGCTATAATTGAGTTCTATAAGTGTCATCAATTAGGGAACTATCAATATGAGTTTCTTAAATAAGAGAAGGAAGTGAATTATGTTAAGCTTGAGGAGAAACAAGAAATGTTGTTAATGTTATATATGGAGCTTAATTAGTCAAGGAGATAAGATGTTTGGTTTCTTAACTTAGGGTGTAGCAATCATATATGTGCAAATAAGAAGTGATTCTCCGATCTTGATGAGGAATTTCGAAAATCTTTGAAGCTCGATAATAATTCCATGATGGTTGTGTTAGGAAAGAGTAACATTAGGTTACAATTTTTAGGAATTACTCAGATAATCACTAATTTATTTTATATACTCGAGTTCAAAAACAATCTATTAAGCGTTGGACAATTGCAAGAAAACGGTGTAGCTATTTTGATGCAAAATGTATATCATCCCAAGAAAGGAATCATTATGCAAACAACAATGTTTGCAAATAGGATGTTCATATTATCAGCAAGAATTCTGTTGAAAGCTCCCATTTGCTTCTAAACAATTCTTGAAGACAATACTCACCTTTGGCACTATAGATATAGACATCTAAGTTTCAAGGGTCTAAGAACATTGCAATATAAGCAAATTGTGATAGGGTTACTACAGTTGAAGGAACCATCCAAAGTATGCACTGATTCATGGTGGGAAAACAACATAGGGATGCAATTCCAAAAAGGAGTTTATGGAAAGCATCATATAGACTATAATTGGTACATGTTGATATCTGTGGACACATCAAACCTATCTCTAATAGTAACATGAAGTATTTTATAAGCTTTATTGATGATTATAGTCGTAAGATGTGGATATATTTTTTTGTTGAAAAATCTGAAGTTTTTCCTATCTTCAAGAATTATAAAAACCTTGTTGGAAAAGAGACATGTGCATTTATTCGTTGTCTACATACAGATAGGGGTGGAGAGTTCATCTCTCATGAGTTTAATGTATTTTGCAAAGCCAATGGTATTAGTAGCCAACTCACTATAGCTTACACTCCTAAAAAAATGGGGTAGCTGAACCTAAGAATAGGATAATCATGAACATGGTTAGAAGTATGTTATCAAAGAAACAAGTTCCAAATAATTTATATCCAGAAGTAGTAAATTGGACAGCGTATATGCTCAATAGAAGTCCCACATTGCTAGTAAAACATATGACTCTAGAAGAGGCTTAGAGTGGTGTCAAACCCAATGTTGATTATTTTTGGGTTTTTCGATGAATTGGTCATGTTCATGTGTCAGACAGTAAGAGAAAGAAGCTGGATGATAAGAGTTTTTAGTGTGTTTTGCTTGGGATGAGTAAAGAATCTAAAGCATATAGACTTTATGATCCAGCATCCAAGAAGATAGTTGTAAGTAGAGATGTGGTTTTTGAAGAAAATGAGTGCTGGGATTGGGGAAGAAGTAATGAAGAGGCAAGACTTGATATCCTCGAGTGAGAAGATAGTAATGAAGAAAGAAGTTAGCATGATCAAAGTGAAGAAGAATTTGAAGAAGAGATGGCAACAAAAGAAGGAATATGAGAGGTTACAGTATCTCCAAGTGAGCCACCTGAAGAGAATTATCCAACATTTGAAGAAAGCTCACTAGGAGGGAGGAACAGAAGAGTACCATTCTGGATGGAAGATTATGTGAGTGGGGGAGAATATTTAGAAGAAAAAGTTGAACACAACAATTTGGTTCTGTTTATCTCAACTTTAGATCCAAATACATTTGAAGAAGCTTTTCAAAGTGCCAAGTGGAAAGATGCAATGTACTTGGAGATAGGAGCAATTGAAAGAAATGGGACTTGGGAGCTAACAGATTTTCCTAAAGGAATGAAGAAAATTGGAGTAAAATGGGTTTCCAAAATTAAACTCAACGAAAATGGAAAGGTTGACAAGTATAAGGCTCGTTTGGTGGCAAAAGGGTACACATAATAGTATGGCATACATTATACTGAAGTGTTTGCTCCTGTGGCTAGGTGGGATACAATTCAAATGATAATTTCTTTATCAGCTCGGAATAGTTTGAGTGTATATCAACTTGACATCAAAATGGCTTTCTTGCATGGAGAGCTAAATGAATTAGTATTTTTTAAGCAACCACAAGGCTATAAGAAGAAAGGTGAAGAGTATAAGGTGTAAAAATTGAAGAAGGTATTATATGGTCTCAAACAAGCCCCTCATATATGGTACAACCGAATTGAAGCATATTTAGTTAAAGAAGGATTTGAAAAGTGCAATTGTGAACACACCTTATTCATAAAACCAGGAGACGAAGGTAAAATTTTGATTATTAGCTTATATGTCAATGGTTTAATTTTTACTGGTAATGATAAGAGTATGTTTGTTAAGTTCAAGAATTCTATGAAACTTGAATTTGATATGACTGATTTGGGAAAGATGAAATACTTTCTCGGTGTGGAGGTCTTACAAAATCTTGAAGGTATTTATATTAATCAAAGAAAGTATGGAAAAGATGTTTTGGAGAGGTTTAGGATGGAGAATAGTAATGATGTGAAGAATCCCATCATTCCTAGTGTTAGACTAATGAAGGATGAAGAAAGATCCAAGGTGAATCCTACCATGTACAAACAATTGGTCGGAAGTCTCATGTATTTAACTACAATAAGGCCAGACTTAATGTATGTGATGTCTCTCATTAGTAGATTCATGGCAAATCCAACTGAGTTGCATTTGCAAGTTACAAAAATGGTGTTAAGATACTTGAAAGGTACTGTAGATTTGGGAATTTTTTATCAAAAGGAAAATAATGGAGAATATCCGCGTATACAAACAATGATTATGCAGGAGATATAGATGACAGAAAAATCCCTTCTGATTATGTGTTTCTACTCAGTGAAGGAGGTGTGTCTTGGTCCTAAAAAAACAACCTGTAATTGTTCTATGCACTACTTAAGCTGCCTCTTGTGCTTGTCAAGACGTGTGGATGAGGAAAATATTGGAGAAGCTTGACCACTCTTAAGGCAAGTGCACCACTGTGCTATGTGATAATAGTTCCACAATTAAGCTATCCAAGAATCTAGTCATGTATGGACGCAGTAAACACATTGATGTAAAGTTTCATTTCTTACGTGATTTGACCAGAGATGGAGTTGTTGAGTTGAAGCATTGTCACACAAGAATAAATTGAAGACATCATGACAAAACCACTTAAACTCGATGTTTTCTTTGTAGAAAGTCATGGCCATAACTTTCTACATTCTTGAAGATATATGAGTCAACGGGTGTGTGTGAGGTAACACAAATAAACTAAAAGCAATACTTCAATCAGTTTAAGGGAGGAATTGTGGGGTTGTTAGAGTCCTATCTGAAATTATCAAATATGATTCGGCTAATAAATCCTATTTATTAGGACATGTAAGTAGAGTTTACCACTTCCTTAGCCGCTTACCACGTTTATAAGATTAATTGTTCAACTTGTGTTGTTTTTTGTTTCAATCTTATCTCTTTGTAAAGCTTATATAAGCCAATAGTTTGCCAGCAATTCATCCGGACATCATTTTGTTAAGAGGTTACAACAAAAAAAAAACATCAAATTTTAACTAACATAAAAAGTAGTCAGATTTTAACGTACATAAAAATGTGATTTTCTCATATTCTAATATTCCCTTTCATTGATATAATAACTCTCTGTAAATATTTGATAGAAAAAAGATAGCATAAAATTAAGGAATTGTAGAGAAATAAATATAAAACACATACTGGATATGGCAATATGAGATGAAGTATCAAACTTACCCTAATGGAGGACGCAACTCACTGTAACTCTCTGTAAATATCTTGTATAATGTAATAAATATTAACTTGTATGTGTTGATTTACCTGGGCCTAACTCTACCCCTGAAAACGCGCTTTCAAGAGTGAGGACTGCCCAGGCTTATAAACCAGCTCTTATGTTGGTCCTTGGTCGATGTGGGACTCCTCAACACTCCCCCTCACATCGACTGTGTCGACGGACGGTGGTGATCTTATGGTTGCCACGGGTGTAAGTGTAGGGTAGCTCTCCTCCACCGCCAAGGGTCCTGCTCTGATCAAAGTAGGACCCTTGCGGTGGAGGAGAGCTACCCACCGTGGCAACCATAAGATCATCCGTCATCACGTCGATATGGTTCATCGACAGACATAAGCGGGCGATCTCACCCTGTGCGTTTTCAAGTGGTAGAGTTAGGCCCAGTAAATCACAATGGTATCGAGCGGGACCATGGCGGTGGAGGAGAGCTACCTACACACACCGTGGCAACCATAAGACCACTGCCGTCCGTCGACACGGTCGATGTGAGAGTGTTGAGGAGTCCCACATCGACCAAGGACCAGCATAAGAGTTGGTTTATAAGCCTGGGCAATCCTCACCCTTGTAAGCGCGTTTTCAGGGGTATAGTTAGGCCCAGGTAAATCAACAGGTGAGGACTTCCCAGGCTTATAAACCAGCTCTTATGCTGGTCCTTGGTCGATGTGGGACTCCTCAACACTCCCCTTCACATAGACTGTGTCGACGGACGGTGGTGGTCTTATGGTTGCCATGGGTGTAAGTGTAGGGCAGCTCTCCTCCACCGCGCGGGGTCTCTCGATACCATGTTGATTTACTGGGCCTAACTCACCCTGAAAACGCGCTTTCAAGGGTGAGGATCGCCGAGGCTTATAAACCGACTCTTATCTGGTCCTTGTCGATGTGGGACTCAACACTTCCCTCACATCGACCGTGTCGACGGACGGTGGTGGTCTTATGGTTGCCACGGGTGTAAGTGTAGGGTAGCTCCACCGCGCTGGTCCTGTACGATCTGTGTTGATTTACGGCTTAACTCTGCCGAAAACGCTTTCGAGGGTGATGACTTGAGCTTATAAACCATTTCTTATCTTTGGCCTTGGTCGATGTGGGACTCCTCAACAGTATGCAATGGAGGACAAGGTAGGCAGTGTTTCCAACTAGCAGGACGCAACAATGGACGACAACAGGCGAGGTGACGACGGCAACGAACGACCGTGAGTATAGGCGAAGAAATAGAGTTTCACAAGAGATGAGGAAGACGTACGGGTGGGATGAATTAATATAATCAGATTAGCTCTGGCCTTGGTAATTAGACACATACGTTTACGTACGTGAGTTTATTTTTTTTAAATATTAATTAACCTATATTATGTGCCTTTTCGTTTCTTTCTTTGAGAGGGAAATATTTTTTTCATTTATCCAATTAAATTATTTTTTACGACGGTCGTTCATATTTTTAATAACGGCCGTGGTAGAACGACTGTCGTAAAAAGTAATTTTAAAAACTTTTATGCTGTTCATTTTAATAACGATTTTCATAAAAAGTATACAACTTCTGATCGTCATTATAATTTTATCTGTGTATTTTTTATGACAGTCTGATTTTTTTAAAAAAGAAAGGATAGTCCTTAAATGCCTTTTTTAGGTAGTTTATTATATATATTTTGCAATTTATTATTTTCAATTTTGGATAATTTATCCAATTTTTTTCATAATTAAAAATAATATCATAATATTATATTAAAAATTTATTTAAATTAAAATTTATCTTAGTATCTAATGTCATTCGTATTTTAAATTTTACAAGATGTTGTGGATCGAATAAAATTTACCTTTTGACTTATCTTTATTATTATCCTTTAAATTAGAATTATTAATGAAAGGTTTTCAATTTAAAATATAAATTGCATAATTCAACTAACAAAGTTTCTCCCCTTTTTTTTAAAAAACATTTTAAAGTACCGGCCGTTAAAGGTACCAGTACCATACTGTTTGTCATTTGTTAATCAATTTGCCTACGGTTACAAGTTAATTTTTTATTTTCAATATTTTAAAACTAGTCTCAAATCCGCAATTGCATTGTTCTATTCGTTAATTATTCTTTTTTCCACTGAAATTTTTTCTTGTTATTATTTGGCAAGGAATATGTTGGAAATGAATTTAAACAAAAAAAAAATTATTATTATTAAAAATATTCTTTTTAACAGATATTACGGTTAATATGACCGTTATTTTTATAATTATATTTTATTACCGTTATTTTCATAATTATGTATCTGTTATTTTCATGACGATTATTTTCATAATTATGTGTCCGTTATTTTTATGATCATATTTTCATAATTATGTGTTCGTTATTTTTATGACCATTTTTTCATAATTATGTGTTCGTTATTTTATGATCGTTATTTTCTTAATTATGTTATCGTTATTTTATGACCGTTATTTTCATAATTATGTGACCGTTACATATACTTTTCAACTATAAATAGAGGACAATAGCCATTAGTTTTAAATCACAACTCAGAAATTACTCTTAGTAGCAAACTAAAGAAAATATATACAAAATTCTTTTTGAAGTTTTCCGAGCAACATAAATATTTGAGAGGTGTAGCATTCCCAACTTCATTAGTGCAATAAAGCTTGGAGATAGAAAAAAAGATTCTGGTTTGTTTTATCCTGGGGACGACGAGAATGTGTTTGCTTACACAAATTTGGGCAGAGCTGCAAAACATCTTAAAGAGAGTGACCTAGTTCGTGACTTAACCCAAGCAGTTTATTTCAGTATATCGGTAATATTTTTCTTACATTGTTTTTCACATACTTGTTCCAACAATTTTAAGACGTATTTCTAATTGTCATGTCTACTGAAATATTAACTGTTGATCTCAACAAACCATTTTGTTTCGAGGGACTACACTTTAAAAGATGTACACAAAAAATGTTATTTTTCTTAACCATGAAAAAGATCGCGTTTGTTTTTACTACTAAAAAACCAATACTACCTATTCCTCCTACTGAAGCTACAACAAAGGATTTAGATACCTGGATGGAAAATGATTTTCTATGCAAAAAAATTATTCTTAATAGAGTAACTGATGACTTGTATGACTATTATAATTCTGATGAGTCTACTAAGGAAATTTGGGATATACTTCAAAAGAAGTACGACACAGAGGAAGCTAGAACCAAAAAGTATGTTGTTAGTAGATACATGAAGTACCAAATGACTGGTGGCAAATCTGTGGAAGCTTAATCACACGAATTGGAGAAGATAACACATGAAATAACTTCTAAAGGTATGACTTTAGATGAACAATTTCAAGTAGCTGTTATTATAGATAAATTACCCCTACTTGGAAAGATTTTAAGAATGCACTTAGACATAAAACTAAGAAATTTTCTTTGGAAAGTCTTATAACCCGTCCAAGAATAAAAGAAAAAGCTTGAAAACAAGATCAAAGAGATGAAGTACTCGTTGTCTCAAACGACAGTACCAATAAGAAATCCTCCTTTGCAATTCTGAAACCTAAAGGAAGAAATATGAAAACTCAGAATCACAATAATAACCAAAACCGTAACCACCAAAATAGAAATAGAAATTATCCTCCCCAGAATGGACCTCAGCCCCTCAAGAAATAACACATTCATATGTTATAGTTGTAATAGACCTAGCCACTTGGCCAGGAACTACCAGAACATGAATCGTCCTACCCTGCAGGTGAACTTTACTAAAGATCAACTTATTGCTATGATATTTGTAATCAATTTTGTTTGTGGATCTGAGGGGTAGTGGGTGGAAACTGGTGCTTCTCCTCATGTTTGCTATGATCGAGACATGTTCAAGTCCTATTCTGAGTCTAAGGATAAGAAAGTACTGCTAGGGGACTCCCATTCCACTAAAGTTACTAGTACTGGTAAGGTGGAATTGAAGTTTACCTTTGAAAAGACTGTCATCTTGAAGGATGTCTTGCATACTCCAAAGATGATAAAGAACTTAGTTTCAGGCTATCTTCTTAACAAAGCTGGGTTTACTCAAACTATATGGACTGATTTATATACAATAACAAAAATAATATTTTTGTTGGGAAAGGGTACGCCACTGATGGCATGTTTAAATTGAACATTGAAATTAATAAAGCTTCTTCTTCTACTTATATGTTGAGTTCTTTTAATATTTGGCATACTAGACTTTGTCATGTTAATAAACGCATAATTAAGAACATGAGTACATTAAAACCAATTCCTAAACTATCTTTGAATGAATTTTGAAAAATGTGACTTTTGTAGTCAAGCTAAAATAACCAAAACTTCACATAAGTTAGTAGTTAGAGAATCCAAACCTTTAGACTTAATACACTCTGACATATGTGAACTTGATGGAACTTTAACAAGAAATGAAAAATGTTATTTTATAACTTTTAGTGATGACTGTTCATATTATACTTATGTATATCTAATGAAAAATAAAAGTGAAGTGTTTGATATGTTTAAAATATTTATGACTAAAATTGAAAATCAACTTAACGGAAAAATAAAAAGGTTTCGAAGTGATAGAGGTACTGAATATGATTCCAATATTTTCAATGATTTTTATAAAACTCATGGAATCATCCATGAAAAAATTACACGATTTCTCCTGAAATGAATGACAAAGTTGAAAGAAAAAATAGAACTTTTATTGAATCAGTTGTTACAATTTTATTAAACTATGGTGCTACATTTTATTAAACTATGGTGTTACTTCCCAATGGTGGGGAGAAATTTTATTAACTATTTTCCATATGCTAAATAGAGTGCCTAAATCTACTAGTAAAATTTCACCATATGAAATTTTGAAAAATAAGAAACCTAACTTAATTTATTTTAAAATTTGGGGTTGTTTAGCCTATGTTAGGATCCATGATCCTAAAAGAAATAAACTTGCTAGTAGAGCATATGAATGTGTGTTCATAGGATATGTTATGAATAGTAAGGCTTATAAATTCTATGACTTAAATGACCACGTAGTTATAGAATCAAATGATGTTGATTTCTATGAACATAGGTTTCCTTTAAATTGAAGAATATTGTGAGCTCGTATTTTAGTAGTTTACCTATAGCTAGAACTAGTGAACAAAATATGGAATTAAACACTGAAATTAGGAGAAGTAAACGAGCTCAAACCTCTAAGAATTTTGGGTCTGGTTTTTATGTTTATACCTTAGAGGAAGATCCCTAAACTCTTCAAAAAGTCTTATCTTCTTTAGATAACTTATGGGAAAAGCCATAAATGATGAAAATGGACTCTCTTGAGTATAATAGAACTTGGAATTTAGTTTACTTACCTCTTGGTTGCAAAACCATAGGATGTAAATGAATACTAAAAAAAGAAATTAAAACCTGATGGTACCATTGAAAAGTACGAAGCTCGTCTTGTAGTCAAAGGGTATAGACAAAGAGAAAAATGTAGATTTCTTTGATACATTTTCACCAGTCACACGAATAACTTCCATACGTGTACTTTTCTCTCTTGGAGTTATCCATGATTTAGTAATGCACCAAATGGATGTTAAAACTCACTTCTTAAATGGTGACTTAGAAGAAGAGATTTATATGGATGGATCAATCTGAGGGCTTTGTTGTCCCAGGTCAAGAAAATAAAGTTTGTAAACTTGATAAATCTCTTTATGGTCTAAAATAAGCACCTAAGAAAGGGTATGAAAAATTTGATAATCTAGTTATCTCCAATGGATTCAAAATGAATGAAAGTGACAAATGCATTTATTATAAATCATAAAATGACATTTACACTATTAAAAGTTTATATATGGATGGCATGATTATTTTTGGGTCAAATATTCATGTTAATGTGAAAATTTTGTTTTGTGCTAACTTTGATATGAAAGACCTCGGAGAAGCGAGTATAATCTTTGGTATAAAGATTACTAGGTCTGAAAAGGTACTTTCTCTAGATCAATCTCATTACATTGAGAATATCTTAAAAATATATAATTACCTTAGTTGCAAACCTACATGTACTCCTTATGATCCTAGTGTAAAGTTGTTTAAGAATACCGAAGACAGTGTTAGACAAACTGAGTATGCGAGCATCATTGGTAACTTACGTTATGCTACTAACTACACTAGACCAAACATAACTTATATTGTGGGGCTACTATGTAGAGCAACTAGTGGCTATATATTTAGCATTGTTAGTGAAGATGTTTCTTGGAAGAAACAAACAATTTTGGCTCATTCTACGATGAAGTCTGAAATGATAGCACTAGCTATTACTAGTGAAGAATCAAACTAGTTAAGAATTTTAATATTAGAGATCTCTTTATGGGAAAGACCAATACCAACTGTCCTGATCCACTACGATAGTACCGCGAATATTGCAAAGATTCAGAACCGTTATTACAACGACAAGAGACAACAGATACACAATACTATTAGAGATTTTCTCTATAGGAGTTGTAAGAGTGGATCATGTACGTATTGATGAAAATTTGGTTGATCCTTTAACGAAAGGATTAACAAGAGATAAGGTTTTCAAAACCTTGAAAGGAATGGGACTGATGCACTTAGAATGAAGAGTCACTCATGATGGTAACCCAACTTATAGACCGGCGATCCTAAGAAATAAGTTCAATGGGTAATAACAAGTCATAAAGTGATATGATATGAATCATGCTATTATGAAGTCTCACTCTATATTTTTAGTAGCATGAAGTCCTAAAGTGATAGAAAATGATGAGTTAATTATTAAACTTTTGATGAGTTCTATACTCTATGTGAAATAGAGTACATAGCTACAAGAGTACTCTTGATAGACTCACCTATGTGAATGTGGAAGTGTGGCAGCTTCCTATGAAAATTTTGGGCAAAATTTACTAGAGTATTTACTATACTAGGATGCACGTGCATGGTTGTAAAGCATAGACTTTTCGAACTACACATTGGAAAGGTTGTGTGTGTAATGTTGTTAGGGATAGAGTTCAAAACTATGAGTTACTCTAGTATATTCTAAAGCATCAATACTATGCAAAGGTTTAAGTTGATAGACACCTTTTAATTGATCGGTTGTTCGATAAAACTATTTTTATATAAAATTCAAGTAGGAGATTATTGAAAATGAATTTAAATTAAAAAAATTCATTATTAAAACTATTCCTTCTAACAAACATGTCTGTTATTTATCCATCCAAATATGACCATTATTTTTACAATTATGTTTTATGACCATCATTTTCATAATTATGTATCCGTTATTTTTATGACAGTTATTTTCATAATTATGTGTTCGTTATTTTATGAACTTTATTTTCACAACTATACGACAATTACACATATTTTTTCAACTATAAATAGAGGGAAATAGCCCTTAGTTTTAGAACACAACTCAATAACTCAGAAACTACTCTTGGTAGCAAACTAAAAAAATATATACAAAATTGTTTTTGAAGTTTTCTGAACAACATAAATATTTGAGAGATGTAGCATTCTCGACTTCATCAGTGCACTAAAGTTCCGAGATAGAAAAAAGATTATAGGTTATTTTATCCTAGGGACGATGATGTTGTATTTGCTTGCACAAATTTGGGCAGAGTTATGAAATGTCTTAAAGAAAGTGGCATAGTTCGCAATTCAACTCAAATAGTCCGTTTCAGTATATCGATAATATTTTTCTTACATTGTTTTTTACATACTTGTTCCAACAGAGTACCACTACAAAATGTATTTATTAAGAAAATAGTCCATCTCAAATACTCAAATTTTTTTTATATTTTTAATATAACACTCATTCTTATATTTCATAATAAATTTTTAGAATGAGAAAATCTATTCCTCCTTTAAACTCGAAGTATGTCATATACCAATGACTAATGATTTAACCACATCTTGCTTAACAAGCGTCTATACTCTTTCAAATTTACTAGTATGGTAAGAATGGGTCAAAAAATTTACACCAACTTAATACACATTAAGAATTCATGAGTTTAGAATACCATCAAAGAATTCTCATAATAATCCAATATAGGGCCAACCAATTTTTAAGAATAGGATTACGTGCACAACCTATACGGGTCTACTTTTACTTTAAAAATCAACCTCATATGCACCTACGTAATGTAAATTAGACCTAACTATAATGTTACTTATGGGGCCTAGGTTTGTTAATTTTTACAAGCCGGAAAAATCCCAAACAATTCTCATTTTTAAGACACTTGACAAGTCAAGAGTAGAGATTGCATTTTTTGTCACACTTTTCGAAAATTTTCTCTTTATTATAATTTAATATATTTTCTAAAAAATCAAAATACTAAGAGTTAATAAATTATCAAATATAACACATTATATGTTATTAATTGTTTTAAAAATGATTTTCTTATACCAAAATTATTTAAACTAATAGTAAAATGTAATAATGAAGTGATCTCATTATATTGTAATTTATTAATAACGATTATTTAAACTTTATTTTACAATTATATCTTTATAAATTACTTAATTTTATATTATTTTATTTCTAAAAATAAAAATTTGAATTAAGAATTTTTTTTCAAAATATTATATGATCCCTATTACCCAATGAAAATTCTCGTTCTCCATTTGAAAGTTATCGTTCTTCACCTGGGCACCAATGTTATGTCCCCACAATGATTTTAGAAGTCGGTTCATTCATATGATTATAGATTTATTGAATCTTCTATTTAGCATGGAGAAAATACTTCTCCTCGAAGATGAGGGATGAAAACTGGGTTCTTCGCCCCGCTCGTTCCATCGTTGGGTTTGAATTTTCAACTTAAATGGTTAAATTATTATTAAAAAATAATAATTAATATTAACTTTATTCTCAATTTACTTTTCATATATTTTTAATGTTCGATTCATCTGCATATCCACTTGTTATTCCTTTGTTAATTATCTATTTGTTTTGTGCTAAATTCTATTAAATTTGTTGAAGTTTTTTTTCTATATAAAAAAATAACATATATAAAAAAATAACATTCTTAAAAACATATTATCTCAAACATTTAATAAATATTATTTAAATTAAATTTAAATTATTTATATATATTTAATATTAAGTTATCTTTAATTCAATCACCTTATATATTATTTGATTGTTATTTTTATTATTATAAATTTAAAAATATTATTTATATATATTTTTAAAATATTATAACAATAGTGCTAAAAAAAAGTAATTATTATCTTTTTAATTTATTTATACGATATATAATAAAATTAAAAATTAATAAATAATAATATCATATACATTGTAAATAAAAATTTACAAGTTTGATATTGAAATATATTAAAAAGTAACATTAAATATTTTTCACTTATATTGTTGTTTAAGTTTTTAAGTTAAATCTTAAAAATATCCAATTTTCAAAATGATATTCATTTAGAAAATAAATTATGTGTACTAAAAATTAAAGATAATTGAGTCTTTTCAAATTTTGTGTTATAATTAAGAGTATTTTTGGGAATTTTAAGGCTACAAAATGTGAATTTTTTTTTTACTTTTTTTTTAATTCCTTTAATCATCAAAAATTAAAATTATTTTAAAGTACTGTTCAAGTAAAGTTAGATGATTAGATCCACACAAAACCCCTCCTCACACTGATTGAGTATTGCTAAATGCCATGATCTCCTTATATACACGATTTTCATGATTCTCTCAATGAGTATTATATTAAAATTTAAAATAAAATTAAATATAAAAAGCAAAAGAATAGCATTTTCCTATTATTATTTTTTTAAGTGATAACAGTTATAAATAAAAATTAAATGTTACCCAAGAGTGTCACATGCACGACTAATGCCCTACCAACTCATTTGCACTGCTCAAGAAATGGACAACTTTAACAAAGTGATTTGACCCTTGTTCGAGGCTTCTTTTGATCTCATTAACTTGGAATATATTATTAAATTAATGCAATAATATTTGTTTATGATATAAAATATAATTATAATTATAATTAATATAATAAATAATTTTTATTTAAAAATAATATAATTTATCATTTTTAACCTATAATTATAAATAAATTTTTATTAATACAAATATTATTATTTTTTATTTGTTACTTAATAATGATATTGATACATAATTATTTGATTCATTTATACAAATATTATGTAATTTCAAAATAAATATTATTAAACCTACTAAAAATATTACAATAAATATAATTAATTATAAATTTATTAATTAATAAATAATTGGTCTTAAAAATTATTTTTAAATAAAAATAATAAATAAGATACATAAACACATATGATTAAATAACAGTTTTTTACCCACGGTTAACAGTTCGGGACAGTTATTATAAAAAAACCGAAAAAAACTGTTTTTCAAAATCCTATTGCTCTTTTCAGCAATACAATCCAACTAAAAAAATTGTTGATATTGAATTTATTATCTCAATTTAAATATGTTATTTTGAGTTTATGATAAAAAAATCACCATTTAACAATATATATTTCTATGAATCTTGATAAGATGAAATACATATCAACAAAAAATACAAGATATAAATAAAATATTATAAACTAATACAAATATTGAAATCTAATTAAATAAATTTAAGAAAACTTCAATTACAATAAATCAAAACTTCTTTCTTCTAATTATTCATCAAATGTACGCGTTTCCTGAAAAAAGAGATATCTAAAATTTTCAAGATCACAATTCTTACTCATCTTTAACGAAGTTATATTTGTTTTAAAATATAATGTAAATGTTTTACCTCAACATCATCTTGTCAATATTAATAGTAGAAGCGGATAAACCAGGAGATAACATATCTGAATAAATTATAAAACATTTGAATAAATAATTAATATATAATACATAAAACAAGTGTTAATAAAATATAATATGTACAAGTATTAAAAATATAAACTTATACCTTGTTTATGAATATTAGCCCATAACCAATCTTGAGTACACATCAAAGCTTCCAATGTGTTTTCTTTGAGTCTACTACGATGTTTGCTCACTATTCTACCACTTGTACTAAATGCAGATTCTGAAGCAACTATGGTGACCGGAATAGCCAAGATATCTCTAGCTATATCATGCATTATTGGATACTTGTGTTTATTACACTTCCACCAAGACAATATATCAAACTCTTCATCCGAAATTTCTATATCAGCCTCCTCTAAATAAGAGTCTAACTCAGATTTCAAAGATCCAGCTTTATTTTGCATTAATTTCCATTGTTTATACTCATTTATACCACTAGGATTAAGAACACTAGTACCTTTTGAACTTTGAGATGTAATGGAACGTGTTGAAAATTCCATTTGTCGACTCTCTTCAAAAATTCGTTTAGTTCGATACATATTTATCAAATCATAACATTTTGTTCTCACCTTTTCAATTTCAAAAATGGCATTCTCTCTATATATTCTTGGAAAATAGAATACGAGATAATTCATTCTTAAATCTAGGATCCAAAACAACTAATAGCCATGACAATATTAACTTCTTGCCAAGTACATATCAAATTTTACAAGCATGCTTCACGCCATTCCCTTCACCAAATCATCCTCATCATTAATCCAATTATATAATGACAATTTGATGTCACAAATATGAGGAAATAACATGTTTATGGTGGGATAGTTGGAACAGAAATCAATTTAAGGATAAACCTTATAAAATACTTCTAACTATATCACAAATTTAATTACTTGCCATTTTCCAATCCAATGCATCAGGAAGACTATTATAATTCTTATCCAATTGTTTTAAACGAGGAAACACTTTCTCATAAAATAATGCATTTTTAAGCATTAAAAAAGTAGAGTTCCAACGAGTTTGACAATCAAGAGATAAATTCTTACAAGAAGACTTCATCTCTTGAGATGCAATCTTTTTAAATTTTTCCTCTCTCTTTTGTGTTGCTGTCCAATATGCAACACTATCTCTAACTTTGACAATGCATTGAGAAATTAGATTTAATCCATCTTTCACTACCAAATTTAATATGTGAGCAGCACAACGCATGTGAAAAATATCTCCATACAATAACATGCTTGTTCTATCTAATAAATCTAACGGTCAGCATTGAATCATTAGTAGAACAATTATCTAAAGTTAAGGTTGAAATCTTACGATCGATATTCCAATCCAAAAAGCAACTCATTAATTCTTGACCAATAACTGTAGCATTGTGTGGAGCAGGAACATATATAAACCTACAAAAAATTATATAATAACAATATTATTGTTATATACAATCATTTATATAGTATCAAATCTCTAAAAAATATTTAATAAATGTATAAATTTCAACCATAAACTTAAAAATTACCTTATTATTTTACTATGCAAATACCAATTGTCATCGATGAAATGACAAGTTACAGCCATGAACCCTTTGTTTTGATTTCCAGACTTCCACATATCACTCGTGATTGCAACACGACTTTTGTTGTTCTCCAACATATCCATCATTTTTTTTCTCAACATCATAAATCTTTATAATGTCTCTCTTAATTGTTGCTCGAGAAATAGGCTTCCATATTGGTTGTAATGAATGTGAATACTCCCTAAATCCATGATGCTCAACAATACTAAGAGGATACTCGTGTAGAATTATCATCTTTGCACATTTATCACGAGAAACTTGAGAATCAAAATTCCAATGTCCTAATTCAATTCTATCCCTTTTCTTGTTAGGATTTAACAATGATTGACCGATACCCCTTTCTTGACGTTTGAATGGACAACCTTTTGTATGTGCTTTCAAATGAGATGTCCCATTCCTTGTATCACCTCCTAACCGTTTTCCACAATAATTACATATTGCCTTCCATATCCCATTAAATCTCTTCCTATCAAAATGAACCCATGCTTCAGACTTTAATTTAGCCTTCCCATCTTCTTCCTCACTACATTCATTTGATGGTTGGCTTTGTGTATTTTCAGGTGAAGAGGTTGATGCAAGGAGAGGAAAATTTGTATGTTGATCGGCACTTGAAGTTCCACCACTTGTTACCTCCACATTAAGTTCAATGTCATTTACTCCTTGAGATGATTGTGGTGAAACATTCTGAAAAAATAATTTTCAAAATTTAAATTCATATGTAAAAAATATATACATATACTTTCTATTATTTCACATTACCTTTTCAACATATTCACTTGTCATGATATTTAAAGTCTCTGTCTTCTTCACAAATCTCTAACTCTACAAGACATGATAAGTTAAGTAGTTAGCTATGTTTCAGCATCTCCAAACAGATATTCAGGTTTTAGAAACAATACTGAAATGAAAAAAACATAGTTTCTCAAGGTTCTGCAAAGCTTTCCACCATATTACAGAACTATCAATAATTATTTCAGCAATCAGATATTAGTTAACCATGTTTTAGCATCTCCAAACAGATATTCAGGGACGAAGCCTTTACTTGGTTCGGTTTTTAGACACAATTATCGGTGATCACTGGAAGCCTTTAGATCTCCAAGTAATCTCTCTCAAGTTTGATGGAGAGAGCAAGAGAGACGGTAGTAATAACATTCTATTTTGTACAATAAAAGATACCCAAATTGCAAATTCTTAACCGAAAACCCTTTCCCTTTTGTTTTAATTCTTCTCTCTATTTTCTGTTTTCTATATATTTTAATATATATAGAGAGAGCAGAACTGTATTAAGAGAGAGACGAAGAGACGCTAGTAGAGGAAAAGATTCCTCTAAATTTTAAGAGGTGATCTATAATCTATTTTCTCATTAGATATTTTCTTTTTTAATATTTCCTTATTGAATCCTAAGTGGATTCAAATTCTGAATTCAAAACTTGCTTTATTAGAAATTTCTTTATTGAATCTTACGTAGATTCAAATTCTGAATTTAAAACTTGCCTTATTAGAAATTTCCTTATTGAATCCTACGCAGATTCAAATTCTAAATTCAAAACTTAACTTATTGGAAATTTCCTTATTGAATCCTACGCGAATTCAAATTTTGAATTCAAAACTTGCCTTATTGGAAATTTCCATATTTAATCCTACGCGATTCAAATTCTAAATTCAAAACTTGTCTTATTGGAAATTTCCATATTTAATCCTATGCGGATTCAAATTCTAAATTCAAAATTTGCCTTATTAAAAATTTTCTTATTGAATCCTACGTGGATTCAAATTCTGAATTCAAAACTTGCCTTATTGGAAATTTCCTTATTGAATCCTACATAGATTCAAATTATGAATTCAAAACTTGACTTATTGGAAATTTCCATATTGAATCTTACGCGGATTCAAATTCTAAATTCAAAACTTGTCTTATTAGAAATTTCCTTATTGAATCCTATGCGGATTCAAATTATGAATTCAAAACTTGCCTTATTGGGCATTTTCTTATTTAAAGAACATTGTCATATTTAATTGTGTTCTCCAGGGACCAATAGCATAATTCTATTATTTCTAAACTTTATATAATTTAGACCATCACTAAATCATAAAGTTATTAATATGCATTCTACACATTAAACGCCCCACTTCTCATGACACATATTAAACGTGATAAATAATACTTAATTCGATCGCTTTATAATAGGTCTAATTAAATATTTGACATTCTATTATTCAATATATATTTATATCACATATATGCTCATATATGTTGTAATTAATTGAAATTAATTCCAACAATCTCTCACTTGGGCTATATGTATATACATATATTGATAAAATCGAATTGAGTACTCAAACTATGCTGTCATAGCCTTTTGCATCATCAACCAATTTCGTCTATCAATTATATTCATAAGGGCTTAAGTAGTATTCGTCTCATAAAGCGAAACTAAACCAACATAAATCACTATATAAACATAACTGAATGACATGAATCATGAAGGGGATGTGTAGTTTGAAAATTACATGTAATGTGATCCACATGCCTATTTCCAATTTGGTCACTTTAACTTAACTTGATTTGGAGGTCAATTAAAAATTAAAGTGCATAATAAACTGAATAACTAAAAACTAAATAAATGAAGTTTGAATAACTGCATTATACATACAAATAACAGAATATCATATAAAAGTTAACTGCATGATATCTGTAAAAGTATATCATATAAAACATAAAACATGATACATAAAATACAAACTCCCACTAAATCTAACAATCCTCTGTAGCATAGATACCTATGTGAGTGACATGCTCATGAAACTGTTTGGGTACCAATCCCTTAGTCAGTGGATTTTCAAGCATAGAAGCTATACCAATATGCTCAATACTTATAAGTCCACTCTGAACTCTTTCCTTCACAGCAAGGAACTTAATGTTGATATGTTTGGATTTCGACGAGCTCCTGTTATTATTGAAATATAGTACTGTCGAATTATTGTCACAATATATCTTGAGTGGTAACTTAATAGTATCCACAATACCCAGCCCAGTGACAAAATTCCTTAGCCATATTCCATGGTTTGATGCCTCGAAACACGCAATGAATTCGGTTGCCATGGTAGAAGAAGCAATCATGGTCTACTTTGCATTCCTCCAAGAAATAACTCTTCCAACCAACATAAAACTATAATCGGATGTTGACTTCATGCTATCCACACAACCCATAAAATTAGAATCAATATATCCAATAACTTCAAGCTTATCTGATCTTTGATATGTCAGCATATGATCCTTCGTTCTTTCCTAGTACCTAAGTACCCTCTTGGTTGCTCTCCAGTGATCCATACCAGGATTACTAAGATACCAACCTAACATTTCTGTGATGTATCCATTATCTGGATGTGTACACACTTAAGCATACATCAGACTTCGTACTACTAAAGCATATGGAATCTGGTGCATTTCTGATTTCTCGAGTTCTATTTTTGGACACTAATTGAGACTAAATTTGTCTCCTTTTGCAACAGGGGTAATTCCTGGTGTACAGTGTTCCATGCCATATCACTTAAGAATTTTATCGATATATGCTTGTTATGAAAGCCCCAAAATACACTTATTTTGATCTCTTTGTATTTTAAGGCCTAACACATATGATACTTTGCCAAGATCTTTCATATAAAAATGTCTGAAAAGAAATCTCTTAGTTTCACATATCATGTTTATATCATTACTGGCAACCAATATGTCATTAACATATAAAACCATAAATATAAACTTACTCCCACTGAACTTGTGATATATACATTCATCCACCAGGTTAGGCTCAAATCCAAATGAGATAATTACTTGATGAAATTTAAAATACCATTGTCGAGACGCTTGCTTGAGTTTATAGATGGATTTCTTTAATTTGCAAACCATTTTATTTGAGTCATTAGACTCAAATTTAGGTGGTTGCACCATATAAATGGATTCATCAATGTTGCCATTGAGAAATGCAGTCTTAACATCCATCTGGTGTAACTCAAGATTAAAATGTGCCACTAAAGCCATGATAATTTTGAAGGAATCTTTCATAGACACAGGTGAGAAAGTTTCTGTAAATTCAATGCCTTTTTTCTATGTAAACCCCTTAGCAACAAGCCGCGCTTTGTATCTTTCCACATTACCTTCTGAATCCCTCTTGGTCTTAAATATCCATTTGCAATAAACAGGTTTCACACCTTCGGATAATGGGACGATATCCCAAACTTTGTTGTCATACATTGACTTTATTTCCTCATTCATGGCCTCGATCCATTTATGAGAATTTGTACTTTCCAAAGCCTGATGGAGACTGAGAGGGTCATCCTCCATCATACCAATGTCAAATTCATGTTCTTGAAGGAACATAACATAATCTTTAGATATTGTGCTTCTTTTCTCTCTTGTGGATCACCTTAAAGGAATTTGTTCTTGAAGTTCTTGAGGTGGTATAGGTTCCTCTTCAACATCAACATTGTCTTGTATCTGATTCTCCTCCATTTCTAGAGGTTCATTCACTGTACGATCTTGAACTAATGAGTTTCCAGATATTCTTATTACAATTGGAACCATTTTTGGTGCCCCTTGTATAAAAGAATCTTGTTTCTCTTCAAAGATAATTTGATTTGTATTTCCCCATTGAACCATAACATCCTCAAAGAACTTAACTATATTTGTCTCGAAAATTGTTCTATTAGTGGAATTATAAAATTTATACCTCTAGGACCTTTCTGCATAACCAAAAAAATAACAACTAATTGTCCTTTCGTCCAGCTTTTTCTCTTGTGGCCTATAAGGCCGAGCTTCAGTTGGATAACCCCAGATTCTAAAGTACTGGAGACTGGGCTTCTACCCAATCCATAATTCATATGGAGTTTTGATTGTTGCTTTAGTTGGTACACGATTCAGAATATATGTTGTTGTCTTAAATGCTTATCCCTAGAGGTTCAATGTAAGCAAGGTATGAGAAATCATACTCCGCACCATCTCCATTAATGTTGATTGCACCTTTCAGCCACACCATTCATTGTGGGTGAACCCGACATTGTATACTGTGGCACAATTCCATTTTCCTCTAGAAATTTAGCAAAAGGATCTAGACGTTGATCTCCTGAGCCGTCATACCAACCATAGTATTCACCACCACAATCCAATCTGACGCTTTTAATCCTTTTATTTAGCTGTAACTCAACTTCAGCCTTGAAGGATTTAAATATGTCCAAAGCTTGAGCCTTTTCTTTAATTAAAAATATATAACTATATCTAGAATAGTCGTCAATGAAACTGATAAAGTATACATGACCATTCCTAGTAGCTGTAGGGAATGGCCCATATATGTATGTATCTATCAGCTCAAGGACACATGTCATATGATTGGTTGTATATTTACACATGCTTGTTTGTTTGCCCTTTGCACACTCAATGCATGGACCGAGATCTGACATGTCTAAAGGTCGTAGAATATCACTTTGAATAAGACGTGTAATTCTTTGTTGAGAAATATGACCTAAACGCTTATGCCAAAGTGCAGTTGAATCATGATGTGTTAATTTTTGCCCAACGTTTCGAGTTTCATTATTCAAGGCTCATTATAGGAAGCAACAGTATCTAAAGCATAAAGATTATCTAAAATATATAGAAAACCAGAAGCAACCAGATTGGAGTTTTGATACAAACCAAAATTTCTATCTCCCAATGAACAAGTAAAACCTAATTTTTCCAATACAGAAATAGAAATTAAGTTCTGCCTAAAAGATGGTACAACAAAAGTATCAAAAAAATCCAAATACAAGCCAATTTTAAAAAGTAATCTAAAATGCCCTATAGCTTCAACTTCTACCTTGTTTCCATCGCCCACATAGATGTATCTTTCACCATCACTTGGCTTCTAGTAACTTCGGCAACCCTGCATAGACACAGTGATGTGAGTAGTTGCACCCGAATCTATTCACCATGTGTCTAATGAAACTAAAAATGCATTAACTTCTTCACAAACAAATGAAAAATTAATACCTTTCTTGACATGCCATGCATGATATTTGGTACAATTCTTCTTCACATGCCCTTCAGATCCATAGAAGAAGCAACCTTTCTTCTTTTCTTTATTCCGCTCCAATCTGGTAACCGATTTCTTGTCCTTAATGGGTGATAACTGTATTTTATATAGTTATTTTCACGTATTTTATTAATGATATTTGCTACGTTCTATTATTATTTAGTTAATTTTTGTTAAATAAATTAATATTTTCCTTTTATTTGCTAAAAATACATTTTTAATAAAATTAAATAATTTGTATCGAAAATGTACTTAATTTCATATTTTTTTGTCCACAAATATAATTTCAAATAGTATAGTTCTTAATTACAATTTATAAAAATTGAAAATATAATTTAAATTAAATTTGGGCTTAATTATAATTATTAAAAGTTTAAAAATTTAATTTAAAATTAGTAAAGGGCTAAAACTGTAATTTAAGAAAGTTTAAAATGTAATTTGAAATATATTTGTGGGTGAAAATATAATTAATAAAAGTTTAATTTTCGTGCAGGGAAGATGAAGTCCACGCGCAAGATCACACTCGCGAACGTGGACCGTCCGATCAAAGGATCACGGCTCGGTCGCGCGTGTCCATCGGCAGGCCACGAGAGATTGGGGACGAGAGATATTTCTTCGCGCGGCTCGGCGTGCGGTGGGCACGCGTGTCGCGCAGCCGGCGTCGAGTGGGCCCACATGCCGGCTGCCTGTACGTATTCCCGAGGCGATCGGCGGCCGTTGGATCGAGATCAACGGTCCCAGTTGAAGCGCGTCCATCAGTTGTGGCCGAAGCGGCTCGTGTAAAAATCCGTGTGACGCGGTCCAGCCGACAGCGGCGTGCACCCTCACTCTTCAAACGGTAAATGACCAGACACGTGTCTCATAAATATTCCAGCAAATAAAATGATGACACGTGGCATCTAATTGGTGAAATAAAACGCAGCGAGAACCGGCGCCACGCTTCCGGTAGATTGCGTGCGCCCCCGATCCGTGCTGAACAAGTGCGTGCGCCCGTACGCGCTCAACGATGAGATCTTTGCCACGTGTCCCACTAATTGTGTCCGCGAATCAGAAAGAGACACGTGGCATGCACTTTGAATTAAAAAAAACACAGAATCGGCGTCGTGTCCCACGCGTGAATTAATTAACATTTTCGATACCAAATTTATACGCGTTTTTATAAAAAATAAAATTAAGAAATGTATTATTTTTGGATGTATTTTTTAGCTATAAATAGGAGATAGAAAGTTTTTGGAAAAAAAGTTTTTGGAGTGTAGAAATTTTGTGGTGTTCGGTTTTGGACGGTGGAACACGCAGAAGCCATTTTTTGGCTTTTGTTGTGTTCTACATGTGCCAAATATTCACGATCTGTAATGTTTTAATTTCTTTTCTTCTTCTTCTAATTTTTCTGCATATGTTGTAATTTTTATTTTAATTTTATGAAGTAATTTAATTTTTCTAGGGTTGCATTTGATTCAAATTTATGAAGCTTTGATTTTAATTATTTTTGATAGATTTATAAGACGTTTGATTTGTTCGTTTTATCTTGCGCTTAATGCTTTTTGATTATTTACGAATTTTATCAAAAGCGATTTGTGGCATAAAAAAATAAACTTGAAAGGCATTTTGTGTATATCGCTCGTAGATAAAATGACATGTATGATGAAGGATAGGAATATACCCTAATTGTATGTGTGGCCTTTGAAAACTTAGAACGTAATGAATCTTGGTGAATTTAATTCTCATAGAGATATAGTGAATTAATTTAACGAGGTGTGTTTGTACGGAGCTCGGAAGAGATGTATGAATAAAAAAGAAGTTTTCGGTTGACAAATAAAATGTACTAAAAAATATAAATCCAAAGAAAATAATATGATTGGAGTGAATTAATTTGGTGAAAAATTGCAATCCTAGAGTTCTTTTATTTTCTTTTTACCTTTTTTCCATATCAACGATTATTTTGGATAAAATCAGAGAGAAATAATTTTAGTACTCAACAAACTATAGTAACAAATCTCCGTGGGATCGATCTTTACTTATAAATGTTATTACTTGCGACCGTGTATACTTGCACGAGTTCGTGTGTTGAAAAACACGCAACAATGGGCTTCTTCTGTGAACTTGTAGTTGCAGCATCTGAATTGGCCTTACGTTTTTGTTTCCCTTTTCCCTTAAAGGTAGAAGCAATGCTTTCCCTTCACTCTTATCCAACTTCAATCTCTCTTCCTCCTGAGCACAGTGTGAGATAAGTTCATTAACTATCCATGTTTCCTTTTGATAGTTGTAGCTCACCTTGAACTATCCAAATGAGGCAGAAAGAGAGTTAAGGACCAAATATACTAGCATATCATCCAATATAACTAGCTTATGTCCCTTAAGTTTTGAAGCGGTATGCATCATTTCAAGAATGTGTTCCCTAGCATTGCTCTTACAATTATACTTCATTATGTAGAGTTTTTTTAATAGAAGACGCATTTCAGCCTTCTCATTCATGACAAACCTTTGCTCAAGTTCCTTAAGATACTATTTAGCAAGAGTGGAATTAGAAACCGGTCCCCTAAAACTTTCAGGAATGGTCTTCTGCATGACCCAGAGACATAAGCGATTTGACCTTATCCACCGTGCATATGCATTTTGTTCCTTTTCAGAACTAGTTTCAATAAGCACATGTGGTTTGGCCTCTTGTAACGCTATGTCGAAGTCAAGGCACCTAAGGATAATCTCTAAATTATCTTTCCAACCCTTGTAATTAGAACCCGTCAGCATCGGAATGTTATTGATGCCGACTGTAAGATCAGTAATTTTTGCTGAAAATATTCACAAAGAACTAATCAAATGACCAAATAATTATAATAAAAAAAATCAAAATAAGGCATATTCCATCTACTAAGTATCTTCAAACAATAAGTGCTCTTTGGAGTCAGTCATTATTCTAAGATAATTAGGTGTAGCAATTGAATGTAACAATCCATTTGATGTCAATTAGTCAACCTTCCTTTGGGTTGATTAACTAATTACATCCAAAACTTAATGACTATTACCCATTCATTACCACAAGTATACACATATAATACTTGACTATTGTCTTTCCTTTGGACCAGTCCAATAACCAAACATTATAAGTATATCTTTTGTGTATATTTTGGCCAATGATCAATGTCGATATGAGAGCTTACTTTGGTAAGATGATACCTTGGCCAATCATTTTCCAAAATCTATCTTAATCTGAAGCCTTCATAATGACTTGATATTATCTTTAGCAAAAAATATTGTTTAAAAACATGACTTATTGTAAACTTCTTAATTCTTCAAACAATCAATTGATGAAATAATCATTTGAACAAATTCCAAAGTCAAGTTTGGTTTAATCAAATCATTGTATACTCTATTATGGTTCATAAATAATTGCAACAGAATACCAAAATAATGGATATGTGGAAATACAGATCATAACAGAGTAGTGCTTAATTTGAATAATTTAACTATTGATCATAAATAATTTGAATAAGAAAAAATTATGCTATTACCAAAATATTGATCTTAAAATTTTCCAAACAGAAGGACCCTTTTGTTCAAAAAAATTATTCAAAAATTTATATCTATTAATTTTCTTAAAAAATTTCCAAACCATAAAAATTTGAACCAAAATCAAAATTCAACAGTTGGTAGAATTTATGTGTCTTGCATAACCATATTGCAATTCATAAATCTTAGATTTACCATGATCCTCTAGTGAATGTTCAATCTTTGATTCTAAATTACCTTGGTTTATTGCCATGATCTTCCAGAGAGACACAATTATCGGTGATCACTAGAAGCCTTTAGATCTCTAAGTAATCCCTCTCAAGTCTGATGGAGAGAACAAGAGAGGCGGTAGTAACAATGTTCTATTCTGTATAATAAAAGATATCCAAATTGCAAGTTCTTGACCAAAAACCCTTTCCCTTTTCTTTTAATTCTTCTCTCTATTTTTTGTTTTCTATATATTTTAATATATAGAGAGATAGCCGAATTGTATTAAGAGAGAGAAATGAAGAGATGCTAGTAGAGGAAAAGATGTCTCTAAATTTCAAGAGGTGATCTATAATCTATTTCCTCATTAGATATTTTCTTATTTAATATTTCCTTATTTAATCCTAAGCAGATTCAAATTATGAATTCAAAACTTTCTTTATTGGAAATTTTCATATTGAATCCTACTCGGATTCAAATTTTGAATTCAAAACTTGCCTTATTGGAAATTTCCTTATTGAATCTTATGCGGATTCAAATTCTGAATTCAAAACTTGCCTTATTGGAAATTTTCTTATTGAATCCTACGCGGATTCAAATTCTGAATTCAAAACTTGCCTTATTGGAAATTTTCATATTGAATCCTACATGGATTCAAATTCTGAATTCAAAGCTTACCTTATTAGAAATTTTTTTTATTAAATCCTATATGGATTCAAATTATGAATTCAAAACTTACCTTATTGGGTATTTTCTTATTTAAAGAACATTGTCATATTTAATTGTGTTCTCCAGGGACCAATTGCATAATTCTATTATTTCTAAACTTTATATAATTTAGACCATCACTAAATCATAAAGTTATTAATACGCATTCTACACACTAAAGGCCCCATTTCTCATGACACATATTAAACGTGATAAATAATACTTAATTCGATCACTTTATAAAAGGTCTAATTAAATATTTGACAGTCTATTATTCAATATATATTTATATCATATATATGCTTATATATTTTCTAATTAATTGAAATTAATTCCAAAATTCCAATCCATCAACTTGGCTTAAAGCTTCGCCTGATTCTTACTTTAAACATGTAAAAATAATTAATTTAAGTATTGGATCAAATCGTATGTTGTCGAATAAGCAAGTGTTTGTGAAGAATGAAAAGTGCAAAGTGTTCGACGCAAAAAAATAAAAATAAATGGAAGTCAATTATGAAGTGCAAAGTACCAAGAAAATGATAAGGAAAGCTAAAGCTGTTATTTTTAATAAAATAATCAAATGCTTCTAGAGCTAGAAGGTACAGGTTGAGTGACTACACTTTGGCATAATAAAAAAAAACAAGACAAAGCTAAAGGAAAAAAGAAAGAAATTCTAAGACTTATAGAGATCACCCTTAATGGCATCATATAGGATCACCACTATGATAGGATTTGCATTCCGAGTTTCACAAATGTTTTTGGGCTGTATTGTATTCTTAACCTCCATTCGAACCTATGTCATAACTTCAACCACGATATCATCTCCTTAACATTTGAATCGTCATAACATTCACTATGCTCAATTATAGCCTCTGTAAAGTCTAAAAGAGGTCGAATTAGGAAGACTAGCCTGAGGTACACCATCTTAACTCTTCTCTTGGTAGATTCAAACCCATGGTCTTAAGCTACACTAGTGATATTGGAAAAATCAACTAAGGTTAGGTATTCATTTACAATGTCTCAAAGGCCACCTCAATTAGGGAAGTCAATATATGGTTCTCAACTTTTAAGCTCTCACAATGTGACTATTGATGGGAGAAACTATCTTGTAATTGGTTCTTCAAAGCCTCAACAAATTTTAGGTCTTTCTCAGTAGCTTTCTAGGATGTGTTTGGTCTCTTCATGTCATCAACAATCCATTATTTCTCCTTAAGGACTTGATTAAGTAATTATATGATCCGATATTTCTCCAACTTAACTTATCTGAATTTTGAATCTAGAGAATGGATGAACACAAGAGCTTAGCATAGAGATCCTCAGAAGCAATTCTAAGTTTTCTAAACTTCTCCTCTAGATCATTGGTCTAATCGCTTACTATTTAGATGGTGTAAGAGGAGAATTTTACGACGAACAAACCTTTGTTATGATAATGTCCTCATTTGGATGCTAGGCTTGGGCAACATTGGGTGCTTCCAAAGCCATGATTATCTTGGCCTGGTGTGTCACAGCATGGCGTGCTCTTTTCCTTCCCAGCATAAGGCCACTATCGGTCTGGCCTCCTAAACTTGTAGCCAAGTTTTGGGACACAAAGTAATAAGCATTTGAAGATAGATTCTTCTGAGGGGAGAGATATGTTGAAGACATTATAAGTATTGTAAGTCTTTTGTGTCTGTGTTGTCATTCGTATGAGTAAAACACAGATTCTATTTATTTTACCTAGTGTATTATCTTCCTCTATGTAAGGTCTATTAATGATGATTCATTAATGTACATATGCACTTAGATACATAATGTATGCAAGCATTTTTATACACACCATAAGGTTAGTTTTCGTACTATGTATGTTAGGTTGTGTTGTTTGTGATTTTGTGTTGTTTAACTTGTAAGTATTTGTAAAAAATTACTTAATAATTTTTGAAACAAAATAAATCACATTTTTAAGGCTTGTCAACTCTAACCTATGAGGTGTAAGGATTATTACCCACATTGTGCATGGTATTATACACACTGATATAGGGTTAACAAGATGGTTAGCGAAGTCTCGAACAACTATGAATTTTTCTATAAATGCTCCCTCATTTATTTGAATTGTTAATTAGAAAATTTGAAGCAAAGCTTTGTTGATTTTATATTGTATTTTTTTATTCTATTTCACATTTATTTTGAATGTTTGTTCGGTATTTGTGAATCATGTTTGTATAAGCAAAACCATGTTCTCGTGTTACGATAAGTTATATCAGTGAGTTCCCTAAACATTGTTTGCAAGTGGGTTTGTTGTTGAGGTGAGTATCTCATTTCTTACACTATTAATCGTTAGTAACCGATCACATTACTATATGTAGTAGAACTCTAGAGGACTATCGAATTCTCAAAGTTATTGTAGAGGCAATAAGTAAGGACAACATAGGTAATTAAGATAAGTGTTATTTATTTTTATATTTTTTATCGAGTTATATCTATTTATTATTTTTAATGAATTATTTGCAGTTGTGTAATTATTTAAATAATTTGAAAATTTTACAACATAATTATTTTTGTATAATGTATTTTTGTATTAATATAATCTAAATCTTTATCAGATACGCAAACATAAAGGTGGTTGCCAAGTAATAGACAATATGAGTGGAAAATGTCGATGGTGGAACAATAATCGAGGGTGGGAGAAGGACTATGGAATCTAGGATGTTAAG